>JAAALK010000284.1:28360845-28485165 GCA_019279435.1 Zizania palustris
TACCGAGTTTCTTCAAAAGAGAGTATGATATTAAGTTGACCAGTGGCGCCACCATCAACAAGCATCCTGGAGATCAGTTTTCCATCAAGTGCCCTTGACGTAGAGAGGCTTCAAGTGACGAGTTGTATCCTCGGGCTTCTCGAAAATAGAATCTAGGGGCTGAGGTTTAACTGAAGCAACCTCGGCCTCATACGTGGTAGTGCGAACTCGGTGGGAAGCATGACGCATGTTTATGTCCATTCCCGAGGTGCGGGCCCCCGGCGATGGGAGTGTGCCTTCGTCAAGCATGTCATCATCATGTCAATCGGAACAGGGAGCTAGGTGCTTGTTTAAACCAGCTTGGGCTTTCATACTTTCTTCACGACTGGCCGAGGAAGGATTTCCTCGATTATGGCATCTCGCTCATCATAGGCCTTCTTCTCACGCATCTCCTATGGACCGCAGGCGTTGCAGGCGACTCTTCTATGATTTTGACATGGCCTAGAGATGCCCAATCTAGTTGTGGATTTGTACCAGGAGCCACAACTTGTCTATGATTTCTGGCCGAATGGGAACTACCTAGGTCGGCCTTGTATCTTTGCGCTTGGCGAGAATCTCTGTGTACCCCTGCAGTCCGATCGGCCTCGTTAGGCCGATCGGACCGGGCTTCGGTGATGGCCTCGGCCAGACTAGGGGGACTTACCTCCGTCGACCTTCGGCGAAGGGGCTTCAGGATTGGGACTTCCTGAGACCCTACCTTGACTGTGATGGTTCGGACTCCCTCTCCCTTGCCTGTTTGAACCCATCTCCCTCGGCTTATCCTGCGTGAGTCGATTTGGAGGTTACCACGGCCAGCTATGGAAAATGTTCCCCTTCACCGTGTCACTTGTCCCTATGAATCATAATACTCCGAAGAAACAAGGGGTAAACGTGTATGCTATTGAAGGGTCTACTCCGGCGGCGAGGGTGTAGTTCAGAACCCATGGGGATCCTGCCTAGTAGTATGGTGGAGGCATCGGCGGTTCCAGCGGCTTCACCCAATACGAGCCGAACCCATTGCCGGAAGGGGGTTGGGCCATGGTTGAAGGTATTTCGGACCATATCAGCGAAGGGGCCTACCAGGCCGAGGTATGTTCGGCCATTGTGGCTGGAACTCTCCCACCGGGGGGTTCGTCCGAGTGGAGTGGGTTCAGCTACCGGGGGTCCAAACTCACATAGTGGAGGGTTCGACCATTGGGGTCTGAACTTGCTATGCGAAGGGTTCAGCCATTGGGGTCCGAACTCGCCACGCGGAGGTGTTTGGCCATTGGGTCCGACCTCACCCTTCAAGGGGTTCGGTTGCTGGGGTATAAACTCCTTCTCCGAAAGGTTGTCTATGTTGGACTCTACAATGCTCCCCCGCACTTGGTCAATTCGACGTCCAAAAGTACCGCGAGGATACCAACATCGCTGTTCGACTACCCTTAGTAGTGATAAGGGATGGTGGAGTTGCCAGGCAATCAGATAAGTAATTAGTAATTCAAATCCAATTGGCTAAAAGTGTTAATAATAAAGTAAGATATACAAAATACTATAAATACCTGAAATCAGCCTATTCGGAACCGATTCCGGACTACGGCAGCAAATTGGCCCGAAGGGTCCGAAGGTACCTTTGGCTGTTAGCTCGGTCGGACCGGAGGTATAGCCCTCGGTCAGACTTGGGGTGCGAAGTGGAAAAATACCCCGAAGGGGGGTTCGAATGCAACCCTCGGCGCAAAGCGAAGGCGGCCTCGGTGCAACATTTCGGAAGCACTTGGTCGGACCGGCGATGGCACCTCGGTCGGACTAAAGACGTACAGGACTTCGGGCTTGAATGCGGAGGGCTTCGGCGAAGGGCTTCGGCACGCGGGGCTTCAGTGCATAGAGGCTTCGGCACAGCAAAGGAGCCTGTCGGACCGGCAAAGGCTCGTCGGTCGGACCATTCGTTGCCGACAACAGCGTGATGAGGGCGTCGGTCGGACTGGCCCTATACCTCCAGTCAAACCGGCAATAACAGATCCAATCTACTAGGCTTATGCCACCCTTGTAGATAGAATCCAATTGCCCCCAAACTCCTTGGCGAAGATTATGAAGACAATTTCCCTGCAAAAACAGTGAAAGATCAAACACAAGTCGGCCGAGCCGAATTACTGAGTGTAGCCAAATAAAACTGATAAAAAGATATAGCAATCTGCTACGTGGATTAACTGGAGATTCACAAGCGAACCAGCAAGGAATACCATGATTACGGACGCAGCAGACGGAGGGCTTCCAGCGCAAACAGATGAAGATGAACGAACTAATGCGAAAAGTAGATGAAAAGTAATGCAATTCAAAACTAGGGTTTTGAGTTAATCTATGGAGATGCCTCATGAATCGGCCTTGACCCTATATTTATAGGGGGTGGTCTGGTGGTCCCTAGTGCAAAACTCAAGTAGGATTCGGCCAAAATCAAATTGGGACAAGATCTCAATCAAAACAGCCCAAAACTTAGTCAAATTAGGAATTTTGAACATTCGCCGGTCTGACCGGACCCATTGGGCCGGTCTAACCGGGCCTTCATAGCCGGTTGGACTAGCCTGCTATGGCCGGTCAGAATGTCTTGTGCCATATTTTCACATATTTTCGGTCAAAAATACTAATTTCAGTATTTTGCCTAATTTTGACCATTCTGGCCGAATCAACACCTTCTTCTCATCGAGGTTGATGGTGTTCACGGGAAAGGGCTCTTTCTCCATCTTCATCTATGGACTAGAGTCTATTTTCAATCGTCCTTCTTATATGGTCGATTGAACTTGCTGACAGAAAAAATTGCAGTTGTTAGTATAATGGAATGTGAATCGTGCCACTTACAGTAGGGGCGCTTCTTTATTTCGTCGGCGGCCGGGATTACCTGGCCCTTGGGCAACCTAAGAAGGTGGATTTTCAATAGGAAATCAAATATTTTATCGCATTTAATTACATCGAAGTAGTATTTAACTTCGTTGGGCTGACTCTTAGTGGGAGACGGTCGTAGCATAGAACAAGTGGCAGGCTTCCTCTTAGTGTTCCAAGCCCATTCGACCGCATACATATCAGCCGAATCTTCTTCTTCCTCCAACTCTTCCTCGTCGGAGTGCTCCATGATGTGAACTTCTGCTCTAGGTTTGTTAAATGTTTTAACGAATATTTTATCCTTGGCTCAGCCTTCTTGGACCAGAGCCTGTTGTAGGACTTGACTGACCACTAAAAAGTGTTGGTTATCCAGCCTTTCATTAATCTCAGAACGTAACCCATTAAAAGATAGATCCTCCAAATCCTTGTCTGAAATATTGAGACTAAAACATCGGTTTCTGGTATATCTAAAGCGCTTGACGTACTCAGAGACACTCTCACTAGATTTCTGTTTGACCAATGTCAAGTGTGAAAGCCTAAGTTCTGTCTCGCCCGTATAAAAATGGTCATGGAACTTCTGTTCTAATTGGGCCCATGTTTGGATAGAGTTCGGCAGCAGTGATGAAAACCAAGTGAAAGTGGTGCCGGATAATGAAAGAGAAAACAGTCTAAGTTTTAATGCGTCCGACCCACTAGCTTCTCCACACTATGCTAAGAATTGACTGACATGCTCTAGTGTGGTCTTGTTACCCTCGCCGTTGAATTTGGTGAACTCAGGGACTCTATAGACGCGAGGGTAGGGTATGGTATCGAAGTGATCGGGGTACGGTTTTCAGTAAACCCTAGCCCGATATCAAGGCACGAAGCCAATGCACTCCCTAATAGCACACGGATCCGCTCCTTAGTGTCGTCCTAGCTCATACTTGTGCGCGTCTCTCATGCGGTGGTGCGACACATGGTGGTACGTTAGCATGTCAGCCACGGGGCTCCTCCTCCGTGTTGGCTCATGGTATATGACGTGCTCGGGCCTATGTGGTTGCGTAGGAGTGTATGGCGCAGGCAGCACGGGAAAAGCTAGTGTAGGCGTAGGTGGAGGCGGCGCATAATAAGTAGGGTTGGCTTGGCCGGTAAGTGTAGTGACTCGTCTCGGCCATAGGTGTTGAGGCCGGAGACGCAATAGCTTTGCTAGTACTACCATCGGTTCTGCTATAAATGCAATTTACCGGGGGTACTCTAGCAATTGGAGTTGGAGGAACGACCTCGGTAAAGCCAAACCTTCTAAACATTGCCTCTACGTGAGAGCTAACTGTCGAATCTAGATAGTTGGCTAGCGATGCCCTAACGGCTGATCTACAGAAGCGGCTATCTTTTGCTCAATCTCTAAAGAAGATAAAGGAGGCGAAATTGGTGTTACCTGAGTCCGGGCCGAGGTCGGGGATGTTGACGTCGCACTTGATGAAGCCCGTGCGTCCCTTGACGTAGCTCCGAGCATGAGATCTTGGAGCTCTTTCATCTTTTCCTTGATCTCCGCCCGACCTTCCTCGGGAATATCTTCAAATGTGGGCGTCATGATGTTGCGGTTGTCGATCTCTACACCCCCTATGGGATCCATCGACGTTGTATGCATAGTAGTCATCGTAGAGGTACTCACAGCCGATGTAGATGCACTTGTCATGTTGGCGTATTCTTCCCTAGTGGAGTCGCCAAAAAGTGTGTTGACATGAAAACGTGCCCCCACACTTGGGTCAGTTTGACGATCCAAAAGCATGCAGATACTTAGGGATGAGCCTAAGCGTAACACAACACTGACGTCGTGTTCCAACTACCATTAACAATGGCAAGGGGGTAGAGTCACCAGGTAATCAGATCACAAATAAATAATCCAATTAGCCGAAATATATAGATAAAATAATCCAATCGGCCGAACGGAGCCAGATTGGATCGGAGTATACCGTGCGAAGAGTCACTGAAGGGGGTCTTCGGCATCTGGTGTGAAGGGCGCACTGAAGGTAGCCTTCGGCGTTTGGATTGATCTAGCCGAAGACAAGCTCCGAATAGATCGCGACACGGAATCACCTCCGAATGATAGGGTTCAGTGCGAGGCCTCTGACATGACAAAATCCCATGCGGAGCGCTGGCTTGACAAAGTCTTATGCGGAGCACTGGCATGACAAAGTCTGATGATGAACATTCCTGGCGTGACTCCAGTGCGAAGCAACCCCGATGCAAAGTGGCTCGGGTGTGCGGGACTTGACCAAACCATTAATAGCATGATGGCCCCTGCACGTACAGATGAAGCGAGGACTTACTGAAGGGTTCTTTGGAAGCCTCCGAAGCCATCTTCCTAGCTCTAGAAACCTTCAGCGAAGGGGGCTCCGAACGTGAAACCTGCAGCAAAACAAAGATCAAGTGCCATTCGGCATGGAGACTGAATTACCAAGTGTAGCAGTGTACAAAACGAAGGGAAGCAATCTGTTACGTAGATTAATGGATGGTTCACAAGCGAGCCAACAAGGTGATAGCAATCTGTTACATAGATTAAGGGATGATTCACGGGCGAACCAACAAGGGTTACCACTATTACGGCATGGCCGACGGAGGGCTTCCAGCGCAAACCCATGAAGGTATACTGATCTAATGCGGAAAGTAAAGAAAATAAAGGTACATATTGCACATATATATATATTAAATAACCAAATCAGTAGTACTTCTAGATTTCAAGTTTTGGCATATATTGCACATATATATTACATAACCCAAATAAGTACGGATTGTACAAATCACCCACGTATCTTAGTATGTGAACACATGTACAACACTTTCATGTATATATACAATTTAAACTTTACACTTTTCTACACATGTACGCCTCTATTTTCTCACTTTCTTAACGTGTAGTCCTCAGACTGGTCAGAGCGCATGTACAGAGTTTGCTTGTCTAGTTTAACCTGTGGCATAATTGAGGTGGTGCAAGGTTGTATCTCATCAAACTGATTGTACTCATCCTCATCAACCACATTTTCGACACCCACAATTTGTCTCTTTCCATCTAGAACAACATAAAGTTTCTTATTTGTCGTATCAGCCACATAGAAAACTTGAGGAACTTGTTTAGCGAGCACGAAAGGTCTGTCTTTATAACCAACCTAAGTTAGATTTACACTTGTGAATCCGTACTTGTCGACCATAATGCCTTTTGTACCATTGACCCATAGGTACCTTGAACCCTAGGTAGTCAAGTTTCCAAATCTCCTCTATCTGACTGTAATATGTGCTCTTTACATTGTTGTTGTTGTAGGCATCAGTACGAACACCACTTTTTTGGTTTGTGCTCTTTCTATCTTAATCAACTGTGTAGATTGTATAACCATTTATATGATAACATTGTTACGTTGTAGCAGTGTATATTGGTCCTATTGCTAGCTGCTTGGTCGATTCGCTCACTCGGGTTTCGATCGTGCGATCTGATCCTAAAACCAGGTATTGAACATTTTCATGTGTTGTTTGTGATCCAAGATTCGGTACGATATGGGTTATTTGCACAGAGCATGTGATTGTGCTCAACGATGTATGGCGACACTTCGCTCGATTGTTATAACATAAGGAAATGAGCTTGATCATATGTCTTTCGATCCAGAGTAATTGTTTTCTTGCTTGAGATCTCTTGACCTACTAGTCTACCCTCATGGTGAGAGTGAGGCACACCAATTGGGTTATTTGGGTCTGTGTACTCAACACATCACTCTACTACCTCCTCGCTAGAGTAACCTTGTGTGATGGAACCCTTGGGTGAAGAACAATTACTAACATATTTCTTTAGAACACCCATGTTTCTATCATACGAATACATCTGATGCAAGAAAATAGGTCCAAGAAAGAATATTTCTTTCACGAGATGTGAGATCATATGTACCATAATATTAAATAATGATGGGAGATAGTACATCTCAAGAAGAGAGATACAAGTATTGTTTTTCTTTAGTTATGCTAGCATTGTTGGATCGAGTACTTTGTTTCCAATTGCATTGAAGAAAAACACAGACTCATTATTGCCTCTCTTACATCCATCGGTAACACATTTCTTACTCCAACAATAATCATTTGAGTCAGCGTCACATGACAATCGTGAGTCTTCATTCCACCAACCATCTTAAGTTCCTTCAGGGTGACAAGTTTGCTGATATTCGATGAGTAACCTGATGGAACTTTAATGCTATGCAATAATTCACAAAACTCCTTCCTATCCTTCCTAGAAAGGGTGATGCAAGATGGAGGCAAGAACTTTCCTCTATCTATCTATTGTGAATGTAGCTCTGGTCGTAAACCCATCTCCTCAAGATCTGCTCTAGCGTTCTCGTGGTCTTTTGTTTTGCCTGGCATATTTAGCATTGCTCCAAGGAAATTGTCACAAGTTTTTCTCCACCTGCATTATAACGATGAAATGTCAACATTGAGGTATTTCCAATATTCAAGCTCCCACAAAATTGATTGCTTGTTCCACATTCCATCGCAACTTTTTGAAGACTGTTTTTGCTTGCCGGTGGAAGATTATTTTCGTTTGCCGAGTATAACATTTATATCATTTACCTAGTCATATACATCTATACCTCTAAAATGCCTAGGAGGTCCTCCCTTCTCTATGGAGCCATCAAATTGTATCTTCATTCTTTTGTATGGGTGTTTCATTAGAAGAAATGTCGATGGCGCATGTATACCATTTTCTTAGAATGGTTCAACCATGTGCTTGATGTTTCCTCCAAACATTGTGGGCACGATTCACCTTTCCTTTTGCTTTGACCAGATAAGTTACGATGAACAGGCGGATCATTTATTGTTACAAACAACATGGCATGTATCTAGAAGTACTCTCGAATGTACTCGTCCGAAACCTTAACACCTATGTGCCACAGAATTTTTAGATCATCCACCAAGGGTCATAAGTACACTGTCAATGTCGTTGTCGGGTTGTTTAGGACAAGAGATCAAGATCGATGACATGATATATTTACGCTTTTTACAAAGCCAAGGGGGAAGGTTGTATTTAAACAATAACACTGGTCACATGCTATGCATACTACTCATATTACCAAAGGGTTCATGCCATCGGTACTCATGGTAAATCTAATATTTCTACAATCATTAGCAAACCTTGGAAATGTGGTGTTAATTGTTCTCCATTGAGCAGAATCTATTGGGTGTCGTATCATCGAGTCGTTCTTACGGCACTCTTTGTGCCACCTCAATCGTTTTGACTCATTGACATTTGCAAACATTCGCTTTAGATGAGGGATTACGGGAAAATACCATATCACCTTCCTCGAAACTTTCCTTCTATTACACCATTGTCTAATTCATCATCTTATTTTCTATTCTTAAATCGATGTGTCCCACATGTTGGACATTTGTCAAGGTCTGCATACTCTCCACGAAATAGAACACAATAATTTATACATGCATGTATTTTCTCTATATCCAACCCTAGAGGACATACGATCTTCTTAGCACCATACACAGTGGTAGGAATATTATTCTCTTCTAGCACCAGGTCCCTCAAAAAATTCAGTAATGTTTAAAAACTCACATCAGATCATCCATATGTCGCCTTCATTTGTAGCATTGTCAAGACAGTGTATAAGACCATGTACTTTTCTTTGCAGCCGGGATATATTGATGTTTTTGAGTCTCGTACAAGTTTTTGGAACTGGGAAAAGTCCCCTTTAGAATATGCAACTTGTTCCTCCGCATCACACACCATCTGATCAACATTATCCACTATATCAATATACTTATCTTTTGGAATTCCTAAAATGTCATTATCGCTCATGTAATCTGTATCAATCCACGTCCTAGCAAATGGTTGTACACATATTATGAATTTGTAAACTTCTTCTCATTCCTACAGTCATAGCATGGATGCCACATTGCAATCTTTCCACTAGCTTCCATGTCATCTCTAGCACTAATCATGAAAAACTTCACCCCATTGAAGTAATCATTGCAAGTACGACAATTAAGATACATCCAGCTCCGTGTTGTTGCAATCTATAAATAATAAAACAATCAAGATACGACTCTAATTAGTTCACGTATTGTGTCGTACAAAAATACGATTTTGGATTAAAATATTTTGGATGATTAAAAATATATACATTGGATCGGATGACGTTGATGCTACCTATGGTGTGGGCTGATCCACCAGAGCACGTAACGGTATGAGTCGTCATCGGCGCATCCAGCAACTGCACTGCCGATCAGCGGTTATGGCGAAGACGACGATGGTTGGGACTTGGGAGCAATAAGTGTGAAGCTTTGTGCATGAGGTAATTATATACATATCATCAGTGATGATTATCCATATAAGAATGTCACTAAAAGTGGCCTTAGGGTTTCAAACGACGCAATATAACAACACTCTTTAGTGATGAGTGGTACTACCAATTGTCACTAATGGGGTGCCCCATATTTAGTGGAGTGGTCTCAATATAGACCATCACTATAGGGGCAACCTTTAGTGACGAGTCATTGTATGACCCATCACTAATTGGGGTGCCCTTGATAGCCTTGTCTATAGTGACGGTTCCTATTGTGACCCGTCACTAATAAAGCAGTATTATTGATGTGTGTGTGAAACAACCCGTCACTAAAAATGTATTGCTGATGTGCGTCTATTACCCGTCGCTAAACACCATTTCTATGGTAGTTTAAGGGTGTTACCTGCCATGTATAGCCTAGATACCATGTATTACTTCCTGTATATCATCTATAGCCTAAGCTAGTTGATATGTTTTATTCTCCTGTGCCATTTCAATGTCGTGTCGGCCCAACAATGCATGGCCCATTAGTCGGGTGGGGTAGGGCTAGACCAACCCAATGTGCCAACCACTATGGCACGAGCATGACCCATACATGGCTCGTGCTTTCCCGGCCAATGTACGAACCATGCTAGATCATGACATAAACTGTGCGAGATTGTTGAATTTTTTAAAAAAATAATATTTTTTTTAAAAAAATCAAATTTGGGAATTGGATTCAAAAAATTGCAAAAATGGACTCTTATCGACAGTGTATCCACCGAACGTGGCCACGTTAGGCCACGTTCAGCACTGCATCAACCGAACATGCCCACGTCAGTCTCGTTTAGCACTTTAACAGTCAAACGAGGCTACGTCAGTACTGCAATGGCAACTTTGGCCAAACGTGGCCACGTCAGCCACGTTCGGCACTTCAATAGCTGAACGAGGGTAATGTGGCCATGTTCGGCTGATGTAGTGCCGAACGTGGCTCTATAAATAGGGGGCACTACATAATCCAAAAGTAGTCACGTCAGTCTCATTCGGCTGTTGAAGTGTCGAGCGTGGTTGACGTGGCCACTTTCGGCCGAAGTAGCCATTGTAGCGCTGACGTGGCTAGCCATTGGCCATGTTCGGCACTTCAACAACCGAACAAGGCTGATATTGTGCCGAACGTGGCAACGTTCAGTGGATACACTACCGACGGGAGTATATTTTTATAATTTTTTGAATTTGACTACCATATTTGATTTTTTTAAAAATATATTATTTAAAAAATTATGTGATTGTCATGCCATGGGTTGTCCCAAGTCTCAACTCTAACCCTCCTACACACACATATATGTGTGTGTGTCCATTTATGATACCTCATTACTTCATAGGGAGGTAATAGTTAAAACTAATCTAGACCATTAATTAATTTTGTTTAAAATAAATAATTAAAAAATAAAATTGGCTAACCAATTTGATTATGGAAAGTAATATACATGCATATCACATGCATGGAAAGTTTGTAGATTATTTCCTTTTATTGTATATACAATAATTAATATGCTAGCATGTAAAGAAAAGAATTAATTGTTGCATGTATATGGGTCTACACATATTAAAGGAAGTTTATATGATCTATTATCTATAGGAGGTAATAGGTCACCGATACCAAATATGACTTGTTGGATCGTACAGATCGAACAATCCACAAAAATTGGGGGCCCATAAAATTCTCCACATACACACACATATATATATATACACTACTACAAAGTTACACTGTAGCGATGGGCAAAAACGACCTGTAGTGGCGGGCATCCAGTCCGCCACTGCTAACCCTGGTTAGCAGTGGCGGGCTCGCTGACATCATATGCCTGCCACTGCTATTAGCAATAGCAGTGGCGGGCAGATGATGTCAGCGAGCCCGCCACCACTGTGTCAACAGCAGTAACGGACGCGCTAACCTCATCTGCCCGCCACTGTTGTGTATACCCCATTACACAGAATATTGTAAACCTTAATTCACACAGTCCTACAAACCAAAACACAGAAATTATATGCTTCACACAGCTATCCACATACACAGCAGCAAAACATCCACATATCCACATACACATCCACAACAGCAACACATCAACATAACAACAACCCATCCATCTCATCAATTTACAAATTTACAAAGTTTACATTATATGCTTCACACAGCCATCTACATACACAGCAGCAAAACATCCACATATCCACAACAGCAACACATCAACATAACAACAAACCATCTCATCAATTTACAAATTTACAAAGTTTACATTTCATCACACATCAAGTTTAAAAAGTTTACATCTATCAAAATTTCAAAATTAACCATTGTTTCACAAATACATGCTCATGCGGTTTATGTTTTCTTGGAAGGCCAACTCATATCTTGCGCATCTTTTTTTTGCTTCTCACCTTCAAAATTTTTATCGATTTGTTGTACTTGCCTTTTCATTCTTCCGGCCCAATCATACAGAGTTGGATGCTTGGCCACTTCACCCTCAGGATCGAAGAATACTCCAAGCTCATGAAGAACCTCATGCATCGTGAAGCGGCAAATCCTTTATACGATTTCGTACATTTCTGATTCTGAGAGTTGGCTCTTCTGGGCAACGGTTGATGGACCTGACGCTTGCATACGTAACATATAAGTACATACACTGCAAGTTATATTAGATTAACACACAAGAAATCAACTTACATCTTTAGTATCCTCAGATAATTTCCGCGCAAACTTTCCTAAGTTATTGCTCATGAAATCACAAGTATAATAGCCGCAATGCACAGAACCAGGAGATTGTTTGTGACACTTCCAAATAGACATAGTTAGAACGATATATAGTTTGGCTTTATCAATTAAATTAATAAATTTAAAAATATAATATTACCGGATAGTTGGTTCTGATAAGCATATATTTCGGCCTCTGTGGATCATGTGGGCCACCTAACTTTTCCACGTAGTATTTGTATGCACTCTGAATAACATTGAATATATCTTGATAATCTTTTTTGAGTTTGTCGAGAGAATCGAGCACATAAACCCTTGAGTACTTCGGGTATATCAGAAGTGCAATCCAATGATCACTATCGAAATAAGTAATATATGATTATGTTAGTTTCATAATCGATAAAATGTGATTAAGTGGATATAGTTGGTATACTTACTTAAAGTTATATGCCCCACTTATCATTTCTCTGTCACCTCATTTATACATGCATTGCGCAATATACAACGTGGAACAATTCCTTTTATTCTTCTTATGTGCGTATTGGTCTTTATTGAAGATCTTTTTTTGAAATTTTTTCTGACCCGCAGTCTAGTACTTGCCATCGTTCTGGTTTAGCACCGGGTTCAGTGTACTTTGGCTTATGAATGATGGGTTCAAGTACCCATATTTATTAGAAGTGTCACAACATGAATTCAAACTGCATATATTATGAAACAATAGTCAATATAAGACATGATTGATTTTTGCTTTGTATTGATAAAGTATAAAGTACTTACATGCACCAGAGCAACATGCTTGTGATATCGGTTCACTGCAGACGAAACATCCGATGGAAGTCATTGAAAATAGTGCAAGAGTAAACTCTAGGCAGTTGAATATTTCTTTTGGAACCTTCACTTCTATGTGTGTAACTCCTAACAAAGACGCTTAGAGGTACCAGTTATGAAATGTTCTCATCTGCCAAGGCATACTCTTAAGTACTCGTTGGGGTAATAATGGTTTGCCTGGTTCGTATTCAATATAATCCTCATCTCCGTAGGTCCATTAATCAACAGAAAGTGAGTCCGTCTGCTTTTGTACTGGAGCCTTTATGTGAGCCTTTTTCGGCGTAGAACGTGTTTTCCCACAGTAGTAAAAAATTTAAGGATTTCATATTTCGGTGTAGAACACTGCCCAGCTTGAACAAATGTCTTATGGATTGCTGGCTTTGGGCGTGCATCTTGTTTTTCAGGCTCGGTCACTGGCACTTGAGGCTCGGCTAGAACTGGTACTAGCATTTGATCAGGCTCTGGCACTTTTGTGTTGGGCTCATCAGTGGGCTCAAGCACTGGCACTGGCTCTGTCACTTGATCAGGCTCAGTCACTTTCGATTCTATCACTTCTTCCACTTTATCAGGCACTAGATCTTTCTCTGCCCCTTCCTCTATCTCACGCTCATCAACAGGTGATAAAGATCCTATATTTTGCACATCCTGAGATAAAAGATATGTGGGGGATTGTGATGAGACAATAGGAGATTTACTCTGAGAACTTTTCTATAGTAATTTGATATCTCGGCTCGTCCATAGGACAAAGTTATTCAGCGCATCTCCGATTGTCTCAATCCCCTCATGAGGCATTGGAAGATCCAAGGGGTCATTAATAAATCTGTCGTTGGTGATCTCATTGACTTGAACCTTGGTATACTTAGCAGGAATAGGCCGATTGTGAAATAAATCCCAGGCATAGCAATGCTTCGTGCAACCTCTCGGGAATGCCCTTTGCACCCTATCGGTACATGCAGGTTGCATGGTGTGTCCTCTTTAATATAATTTACAGGAAATTTTTCTTGTGCTGAGCCAACACTGCTTGGTACGTCAAGTTGTACCTCTGGCACAATTATTTGTCCCGCTGCATCCTGCATTATGTTTGGATTCTCATTAATAAATTCAAAAAGTGTCGCTCCCACTCTGCATGGCGCTCTGCGGCGTCGTCTGTGCGTGCTTGACGCTTCTTGTATGTGGCACCCTCCTGTTTCTTGAAAATATTTTTCTAGGGTGCTATAGAAGAGACACCTCGGGTGCGCCCTCGATGTTCCTCGTTTCCGAGAGCAGATGTAAGCTGGTCATTACATCCCTCGGGCTTGAACTTTCCAGCCTTCTCCAACTTAACGGTTTCCTGTGCTTTCTGAAATACTTCACTAGTCCGTGAGTCGGAGAGCATATATTGGCCCTCGGGTGTTTTTTTAGCTCGACCTAGGAGCCATCTCTTAGTACGCTGATCAGCACCTGAAAACTGTTCAGGTAACCCAGCCGCACGGTGCTCCTCCTCCTTTCTACTCCACTCATCCTCCTTGGCCTTATATCTACCTGGCCCAAGTTTATGTGGGAACTTATTCTTTTTATTAAGTTCTTTGAACATGATGCTCTCTTGTTTGGCTTCTTCCGAGCAATGCTGCATTTTGAATTCATTCCATTCATTTGGCATTATAAAGCTGTAGTCGTTGAGCGACGACTCTCCTTTATGAAGGTATTGTGTGTTCAGTTTAGTCCTAAATGTACGGAGAGCCTTCCCGATAGTCTTCAATGTGGCAGCTTTAGCGTCTTCTAAGCAATCTTCTAGGAATTTATAATGCGCTTTTATATGCTGCCACAATTCATTCTTTGTAGCTTCAGGAACACTCTTCCAATTTTTCCAAACTATCTTACATCGCTCCCTTGCGAGACATCCACAGTCGTTACGCCACATAGCTATGATTTCTTTAAGCATCAACATGCACTTCTTCAACCTCATAGATAGTTGTATGCAGCTTCTTCTCCCATTTCCCTCTCCTCTTCGCATTTGCAGAGGATGTAGTTGTAGCGGGCTCAACATCTATTGGCTCAGATGACTCAACAGCTGGGACAATAGTTGTTCTTTTCTCGACTTGGAATAATCGATGCTTGCTTCCTCGCTTTGGACGATCCTACGATTATAGACAATGTGAGCTTCAGGAACATAATCCTCGGTTAGAAGCTGCTCTGACTTGTTACTAACGCAATAATTACCTCCGCTTGAGCTTCAGGAATGTAATCCTTATCGGTGTCTTCTCTCGTTCTCTTCTTCCTAGGCTCCATTGGATGTTCATTCTCCGGAGAGTGGTACGAAGATTCACTATCGGAGGATCCTTCAGATGAACCCTCTTTATTTTTTTTGCGGGAGACTCGTAGATGAGCTCCTTGATGGAACGTCCTTCTTCCGCCATAGATAAACTATTCATAGTTAAGAGGCTAATGTATCAGAATTTTGGTTATGCAAAAAAGGTCTGCTGTCATATTTTAATGTACGAAACAATGCACAAAGTAGTCAGCTATTACTTCTAAAGCTACTATATTAATCCTCAAGTTAGGAGATTGTGTTGTTCTCTCTCTCTAGTGTTGTTGAGGCCTCAGCATATTTTGTGTTGTTTTTCAAATATGTTCATGTCTGCCATGAAACCATGAGCACATCCATTCCCTGTCAGCAACACGAGAAAGAAGAAGTTGTTGATGGGAATGGACGTGTCACACGGCTTGATGACATACATGAGATAACTCAATAACAATTTGCATCATAGGCCTCTAAAAGGAATTGCGGAATCTAATGTTGGTCTTCAGCCGGATGAACTTGAGGATTAGTATAGTAGCCTCAGAAGTAATAGCAGTAGTAAACTGATCACAGTGTCAAATGTGGGAAATGTATGGAAACTCTTCTTAGCTATAGTAGTCAGCTATTACTTCTGAAGCTACTATATTAATCCTCAAGTTAGGAGATTGTGTTGTTCTCTCTCTCTCAAGTGTTGTTGAGGCCTCAGCATATTTTGTGTTGTTTTTCAAATATGTTCATGGCTGCCATGGTACCTTGAGCACATCCATTCCCTGTCAACAACACGAGAAAGAAGAAGTTGTTGACGGGAATGGATGTGTCCCACGGCTTGATGACATACGTGAGATAACTCAATTAAAATTTGCATCATAGGCCTCTAAAAGGAATTGCAAAATCTAATGTTGGTCTTCAGCCGGATTAGCAGTGGAGGGCATGCTGATGACATCACGCAAGTTCTCAAGGACATCCTAATTGAGCTTAAAGGAGCACAAAGAGAAAGGGGTGTCATTGGTGAGCTCCGAGAATATTTGGGCAATAAGAGGTATGTATGCAATATCCACCAAATTAATTGCCATTCATGATATTTGTGCAAATACATTGTAAGTTTTAATGCAGCACAATAATATGTATGAGCACAACCAAAATACAATTCAAATTAATAGCCCACACTCCACAACATAGATCTTTTAATGCAAATCCCTTTACATTCCTAGCACGGTTCAAATGCATAAAATTCGGATCAACATTTCCCTAACAGCAGTACAAATACAATAAGCCTCTTTGTTGAAGGGGAAGTTCCACTAGAAACTATTATTATATTGTTCTTTTTACCTTAATGTCAAACCCCAAATATGCCAATTATTCATGGCATGTAAAAAATTGAACTGGGATGCACATGAAATTAACTCAATGTTAGCACTCACTCAGCTCAGCATTCAAATACTCAAATGCCACCTGCTACATCACATCAATGAATCTACTACTTACATGTTATCTTGCAATTGCAATACGACCAAAGTTTATAAATGAATATAGGATTAATGTAGATGTTCTATGTTACCAAAGAATGTGGGAAATGTAGCATGTTAGCATCACTATAAATTTATAGCTTTTTAACCAAATTCATTAATTCTTTTCAGAGCACAATGATAAGAGAATTTTTCTAGCCATCATGCAGATGGTTAGCACTCTGATAAGAAGACCAGTGTCATACCAGTGTCGGCAATGGGCTCCGGTGGCGGCGGTGGTCTCCGGGCGGCGATGGGGATGGCGCACGGTGAAGGGCTCCAGGGGGCGGTGGTGGGCTTCGACGGTGGCGACGGGCCGGCTCCGGTGACGGTGCCGGGAAACGGTGGCGGCGGCGGTCTCCGGTGGTGGCGGTGGTCTCTGGGGCGGCAACGGGGACAGCGCATGGTGAAGGGCTCCGAGGGGGGCGGTGGCGGGCTCCGACGGTGGCGACGGGCCGGCTCCGGTGACAGTGCCGGGAAACAGTGGCAGCGATGGTCTCCGAGGGCGGCTGCGGTCTCCGAGGTTGGCGGTGGTCTCCGGTGGCGGCAGCAGTCTCCGACGGCACGCGGCTCCGTTGATGGTGATGGGAAATGGTGGCGGCGGTGGTCTCCAAGGGGGACGACGCGCGGTGAAGGGCTCTTGGACGGTGGGAGTTTGATTTGCAAATGAACTAGGGTTTAGTCTGGGCGGGAGCCAAAAACTATATATTACCAGTATAGTAGTGGCGGGCACGCTGACATCATCATGCCCGCCACTGCTATTTCTCTTAGTAGTGGCGGGCGATGACGTCACCAGCCCACCACTACTAATCCGCCCGCCGCTGGTGTCGACTTAGTAGTGGCGGACCAGCTGACGTACCCGACCGCCGCTACTAAAAGGAATAGCAGTGACGGGCTGGTGACGCCAGCATGCCCGCCACTGATTACACCTGACCGCCACTACTAAGAGAGGTAGGGATTATCTAAAATATGTTGTGCTTACATTTCGAGAAACACTTTGTAGCATAGTGGTGCGGGGGTTGCTTTGGTGCCATGCGGTTCGAGGTTTGAACCTTGCTGCCGGCAAGCGGTTTGAGGTTTGAACATTGTTGCTGGCATCCAAACATTTTTTAATATTGTTCTAATTTTCATCACTTTTTTATTGATGTTTAAATTCTAGTTTGAACTTGATTTTTTTAACAATAAAAATACATCATAACTTATCAAATTTAAAAAATTGGTATTTTTCTGCCTCACTTTACTTTTTTTATTTCATTAAGAAACCTGAGATTTTCCGGGGATGAATTAGGGATCAGAGATGAAATGACTGAGGTTTGAAAGCAAAATCTATAGTTGATTCTTCCTTTGAACTTGAAACTTTTTGTACAATAAAAAAACAACACAACTATTCTAATTGCAAAAATTGGTATTTTTCTGCCTCAGTTTACTGTTTTTTATTTCATTAAGTGTGTTTTTATGATCAAAGTCAAAATAAGTTCAATTTGAACTACAAGACATGAAATAATTAACCAAAATTTATAGAAAAACTATATTCATGTTTTTGACTCTATTATTAGTTATTATCCAATAAATTTAAAACCATCATAAAAAATGTAGGTTTCCACAACACTCGATCGACAACTTGTATTTTATAGTTTTTTAATCCTCAAAAATAAAATAAAGTCTAAAAAAGATGAGACTTGTCATGTTGTTATGATATGATCGATCCATAGATGTTGTCATAAAAAATAAAATTGTTTCGAGAAAATAATCATGTAGGGCATTAAGAAACCTGAGATTCTCCGGGGATGAATTAGGGTTTAGAGATGAAATGACTCAGGTTTGAAAGCAAAACCTATAGTTGATTCTTCCTTTGAACTTGAAACTTTTTGTACGATAAAAATACAACACCAATATTCTAATTGCAAAAATTGGTATTTTTCATTAACAGAAATTGGTATTTAAATGCAAATAAGTCCAGGTAGCGGTAGGGATTATCTAACATACACTGTCGACATTGCCGAGAAAGACTTTGTAGCGCAGTGGTGCGGGGGGTTGCTTTGGTGCCATGCGGTTCGAGGTTCGAACCTTGCTGCCGGCATGCGGTTTGAGGTTTGAACCTTGCTGCTGGCGCCCAAACAACATTTTTTTCTGTTAATGTACTTTTTTCAATTTTCAGCACTTTTTTATTGATTTTTAAATTCTCGTTTGAACTTGAATTTTTTTAACAATAAAAATACATCATAACTTATCAAATTTAAAAAATTGGTATTTTTCTGCCTCAGTTTACGTCACTCGACTTAGTAGTGGCGGACCGATGACGTCATGCAACCGCCACTACTAAAAGGAATAGCAGTGGCGGACTGGTGACGTCAGCATGCCCACCACTGGTTACACGTGCCCGCCACTACTAATATGGGTAGTAGGGATTATGTAGCATACGTTGCCTACCTTGTCGAGAAATACTTTGTAGCGCAGTGGTGCGGGTGCTCTCTTGGGGCCATGCGGTTCGAGGTTCGAACCTTGCTGTCGGCAGGCGGTTTGAGGTTTGAACCTTACTGCTGGCTTCCAAACATTTTTTTCATTTCTGTTCTAATTCTCAGCACATTTTTTATTGATGTTTAAATCCTCATTTGAACTTGAATTTTTTTAACAATAAAAATACATCATAACTTATAAATTTTAAAAAAATTGGCATTTTCTGCCTTGGTTTACGTTAGACATGTATTACAAAAATTGGTATTTTTCTTTCTCAGTTTACTGTTTTTTATTTCATTAAGTGTGTTTTTATGATCAAAGTCAAAATAAGTTAAATTTGAACTACAAGACATGAAATAATTAATCAAAATTTATAGAAAAAACATATTAATGTTTTTGACTCTATTATTAGTTATTATCCAATAAATTTAAAACCAACATAAAAAATGTAGGTTGCCAAAACACTCGATCGACAACATGTATCTTTATAGTTTTTTAATCCTCAAACAATCAAATAAAGTCTAAAAAGACAAGACTTGTCATGTTGTTATGATATGATCGAGACTTTGTAGCGCAGTGGTGCGGGGGCTTGCTTGACACATCACGTTTATTTGAAAGCAAGTAAACAAACACAAGTCCAGGCTAGAGAAACCAGCTTACACATCGAAACGCACTACTGGTCAAACCCAAAAGAAAGATATGATTTGGAGTTTCTTCTTCTTCGGCACAAACCCAACCTATTTCTAGTTAAACAGATAAAAAGCCTCAACTTGCCAATCCTCAACCAACTCGGCATCATCAGGCAGTCTGAACTGCTCTCCATGTTCCTGAACAAGAAAATACACGTGGCGGCGATAGTGAGAACAACTTATCAATGATTTAATTGGCTGATAAAAATATAAAATTTGCATAAAAAGAGGATCTTGCCTCCTTCCTCCTCTTGCTGCCGCATTGCTCTGCATGCTTCCCTTTTCCACCGCTAGGCTCGGCATGTTTCCCTCTGCCACCGGTTGTCTCATCATTCTTCCGTCTGCGAACACTTACCCTATCTGGTTGCGGCGATCGCGAGTCATCCTCCGAGTCAGAGTCCATTATGAGAATCACTTTCTTCGCCAATCAACTACAAACTATACCATGTACCTTAAGTTTACCGCATTTGCAAACCTCACACACGCCACTTGATGTAGAGTTTGAGGATCCACTGTTTGGTTCAAACATAGGAGGAGCCATCGTGAACCGGTGAGGAGGGTGCTGTCATCGAGGTTGGGAGTTGGGAATGGCTAGTGGGAAATTTGTGGGCAACATATATACTTTGGTTAATTCATCTCGTGAATATATGGCAACATATATGCATCTGCAATTTTTTTGTCACATTGATAATGTTTTTATAGTACATTAAGAAATATTATTGTTATAGTGCATTCTACTAGTAATATTATACTAAATTATATTACCATGCATAAATTAATATAACAATCAGAAATCATTTTAATCCTGAGATCGGATAAAATAAGACCAAAGCTAGGTTAATAATCATTTACTGACTGGCAGCGACGGGCGGCGATCATGGGCTCTGAGGGCAGCGGCGACGTGCTCTGGGACGGCGGCGATGGGCGAAGGGGGGCGACACGGGAGTTTAGGGTTTAGAAAATGAAACTAGGTTTTCGGACGGCGTGAGTGGAAAGTATATATAGGTGTATTAGCAGTGGCGGGCATGCTGACGTCATCCTGCCCGCTACTGCTATTTTCTCTTAGTAGTGGCGGGTGATGATGTCACCAGCTCGCCACTACTAATCCGACCGCCACTACTAATAGAGGTAGGGATTATATATCTAGTATATAATACACTTCCTACAATGTGGAGAAACACTTTGTAGCGCAGTGGTGCGGGGGGCTCACTTGGGGCCATGCAGTTCGAGGTTTGAACCTTGCTGCCGGCAGGCGGTTTGAGGTTTGAACCTTGTTGCTGGCCCCAAACAATAAAAATTTTCAAAACTTTTTTATTGATGTTTAAATCCTCGTTTGAACTTGAATTTGTTTTAACAATAAAATACATCATAACTTATTGAATTTACGTTAGACATGTATTAACTATAATTAAATAATAAACTATATATATTACCAATATCTTAAACAAAATGATATAATTGATTTTACAAATACGCATGCCAAACATAAATGATCTAGCCTTGCACTAATTTTCCATCGCCATCGGTGCGTAGATAAGGAATCACACTGCCAAATGATAATTTTGCTTCAACCACATTGATCCTTGATATGTCAACGAAAAACGGAACCTCATCAAACTGATTGTATTCTTCATCATCTTCGACTCCATCAACTCCAACAATTCTTTGTTTTTCTAGAGCAACGATGTATTTTTTTTCTTGTCTTTAGGATCAAGTATGTAAAATACTTGTGCCACGGATTGAACGAGTATCCAAGGGTCATCTTTATAAGCCACCTTATTAAGGTCAACTATCGTAAACCTGTAATCATCCACCTTCACACCTTCTGGATGTCTGACCCACTGGCACTTAAATACAGGGATTTCTATAGAGTTCCCGTAGTTAAGTTCCCATATTTCTTCGATGTATCCATAGTAAGCATTCTTTTGTCCAGTGCTATCTTCTGCATCTTCTCTGACACCACTATTTTGGCGCTGACTCTTTTGATCCTTTCCTTTGGTATAGAATGTGAAACCATTGATGCCATACGCTTGGCATGTTTTAACCATGCTCAATGGACCGTAAGATAATTTATTTATCACCATCTCTTCGTCGGTTTCTCCAATCGAAAGGTTTAGATCCCTCAGCCATGATGTGAAATGAATTTTGTGTTCTTTCATAATCCATTGTTCATCGTGATCTTCATTCTTTTCATGAAGCTCTTGCAGGTGTTGTTCAACATATGGTCTCATAATCACCAACTGATGCATTACACTGTAATGTGATTCTCTTATTGTTTGGTAGCTATTGTCTCGTATGATTTTCCTGCCTTTAGTTCCTTTACCGGTGAGTCTTCCATGGTGCCGGGACATGGGAACTCCTATTGGTCTTCCATCTCTTATGTAATCTGCGTAGCACTCAATGACTTCCTCAGTCGTGTAGCCCTCTATCATGGAACCCTCTGGATAACCACGATTTCGTACGTAACCCTTGAAGATAACCATTAGACGCTCGTACGCATACATATTGTGCAGGTACGTTGGACCGAGAACAAAGATTTGGTCTGCTATATGTATCATATAGTGCTGCATAATATCAAAATATGAAGGAGGAATGCACATCTCAAGCTGACACATAGTCTCCCTCATTTGTTTACGTAATTCATTTAACTCTTCACTGTCGATCACCTTCTTTGATATGACGTTGAAGAAGTGACACATGCGTGTTATCACCATCTTCAGAAATGAATGTTTGATTCCTCTTACTGCGATGGCGAGGAATAGCCCAAGCATAACATGACAATCATGAGTGTTGTAGCCGCTCATCCTCAAATCTGCTACGGAGACAATATTCTTTATATTCATTGAGAATCCTGTTGAAACTCTAATTTCATGTAGACACCTGCAGATTGATCTTTTCTCGTCAATTGTGAGGTTATAGCTAGCAGCCGGAAGGAAAATTTTTCCATTGGCCCTTTCCTATGGGTGAAGCTCGGGTCTAATTTCAAGACTTTGAAGGTCCCTTCGTACTTTGAGTCCATCTTTTGATTTGCCCGGTATGTCTAACAAAATGCCAATGGTGCTTTCGAAGACATTCTTCACAATGTGCATTGTATCGATAGCATGACCAACCTCCAACTCCTTCCAATAGGGCAAATATCTAAAGAAGATTGACTACTTTTTAAATGGAGTGTCCTTTGAAATTTTTTTAGATTTCTTCCTCTTCTTTCCAAAAACAACTTTGATATTCTTTACCATTTCGAATAGAAATTTGCCATCTCGATGTCGTTGAGGTTGTCCAAGCTCAATTGTACCGTCGAAATGGTTCCTATTTCTTCGATATTTGTGGTTTTTTGGTAAAAATTTGAGGTGTCGCATATATATCGTCTTAACAAATAATGGAAGATGCGTACATTCTGTCTAGTCCACACACACTACAAATGATGTCTTTCCTTTAACCTGTCCTATTAGGGACATACATCCTGGGTTGTTAGCTATGGTGCAAAAGATCATGGCTCTTAGATTGAAGTGCTCTTTCTTGTGCTCATCCCACACATAGACATCATGTTCCCATAAATGTTTCATATCCTCCATCAAAGGTTCTAGAAAGATATCAATGTCATTGCTAGGTTGTTTTGGACCGGAAATTAGAGTAGTGAGCATAAGGTATTTTCTTTTATGGCACAACCATGATGGAATGTTGAACAAACATATAAAGACCGACCACATACTGTGTGGGTTCCTCATCTCACCGAAGGGATTCATTTCATCCGTGCTAAGTCCCATCCTGATATTTCTGGGATCGTCCGAGAAATCTGGATGGGCCAGGTCAAATGATTTCCACTGCCTAGCATCCGCAGGGTGCCGAAGTTTTCCGTCCTTCTTTCGCCCAGCGAAATGCTAGATTAATAGTTCAGCATCTCTGGGATTAGAGAACATATGTTTCAAGCGATCAATCACCGGTAGGTACCACATTACTAAGGATGGAACTTTCCTCTCCGTCTTTTTTCCATGATGGTCTGCAATAACATTTTTATTCCTCTTCTGCAACCTCTTATTCTTCTTCTGGTGGTCATTGTAGTCCTCCACACAGTCATTTGAACGTTTGTATCGACTTGCGTTGCACTATGGACATCTCTCTAACAATCCATACTCTTTTCGATATAGGATACAGTGGTTCGGGCATGCATCAATCTTCTGAACGCCCAAAGTCAATGGACAAATCATCTTCTTTGCTTGGTACGTATCAGATGGTAGACCATTGGGTTTCGGCAAAACCCTTTTTAGGAGTTGTAAAAGATCTAAAAAACTAGTGTCAGACCATCCATTGCTGGCCTTCAGTTTCATAAGCTCAAGAATTGTGTACAACACAGTATACTGCTTATCGCATCCGTGGCGTTCCTCGTAAAGAAGGTTTTTTGATGCTTTGTCAAGTGCTTCAAAGTTATCATATCCTTTAGTTGTAGTTCTCTGCAACAGCACCTCAGGCGCAACATTTCGCATCAGTTCCTCCACATCAAAGGCGTCATCATCATCATCAAAGGCGTCATCATCATCATGTTGATCAACATCATCATGTGTTATGTCGGATGTATGATCACAACCTCTTCTATGTTAATGAGCATCTTGCAGCACATCACAATCTTCAGGAGGGTTTTGGCCCATCTCACCGTGTTTCGTCCATATATAATAGTTCTTCGCGAAACCATTTTTCAACAAGTGAAATCGTATGGTTTCACGATCTGAACATGGATACATCGCTTCGTTTTTACAAATTTTACAAGGACAATATATTGCCTCTTCACTCTAACGGGAAGCATATTGTGCGGCAGTTTTAGTAAATTCAGTTACTCTGTTAAAATATGCCACCACATCTTCGTCATTGGATGAGTACATCCAGGACCTGTGCTCCATCTAAAACATATAATATTTGAAAAAATATTAATAAATTCATTATTGTTAATTTTAGTAATTTACAAATTGAAAATATATTGATTTATTATCGCTCATAACAACATTAATTAAAAATTATTTAATTCAAACTATGTATTAAGTAGAAAAAAATTATTAAATAAATTAACTACATTGGTTTCTCTCTCCAAACAACATAACTCTAGATCTATAATCATAAATAAAATTAAAAAAGAGATTAAAATGACGTAAATCAATATACAAGTGATGAATAATTGTGAGGAGGGTCATATTTGTTCATTTAGGAGAAGGAAACACTGTAAATGGAAGATTATTTGAAAATTTCTATTCACAAACCCTAAATTAGTAAAACGCTAATAACTCATTATATACATGATTAAATACAAAATAAATGTGAGATTCGGCATGGATTTACCTCCTAGAATGAAATCCTTTAAAAGAAACGAAAACAATGTCTCCCCCCTCTTTATCTAGATTTTTGTCGTCATTGTACGGACAAAATTAAATGCGAACTCCGGTAGAGCTCGAGGAGAAAGAAGCTGCGCCTTTATAGTCAGAATAGTAGTGGCGGTCGTAAGTGATGTCATCAATACTTTAGTGGTGGACAGCGTAGCAGCGGTGGGCAGCACCAGCGCCCGCCACTACTATTGGTAAAATAGTGGTGGTCCGGGCTGACGTCAGCACCGACCGCCACTACTTTACCAATAGTAGTGGCGGGCGCTGGTGCTGCCGTCAGCACCAACAATTTTAGTGGCGGACATCTAATGGTCTGCCACTACAGTGAAAGACTCCAACGCAACTACAGTAACGATTTGTAGTAGTGATATATAATGCACATCTATATATCATCGAAATCAATTCAGGGGGTAAAAGTAAAACTAAGTAATGTTAGTGATAGTCGATGGGTAGCATGGTCTAATAATCTCGGCCCGCAGATTCTACAGTTGAACGATAAAACCCTTAGCCTAGTTAGGAGGGGTCAAATAGCTAGACTTTTTCAAAAAAAAATCATACTATATATATATCTATCTCTATAGAGATGTGCGTGATGATAGCGATCTTTGTTGATTAAAAACAGACTATCAATCCATATCATGCACTGACAGTGGCTTCTGTTGACAGGATCGATGATGATTTATACGACTTGAATGATTTACTGGTACTAGCGGCTAGCGGGAGTGTGAGCTTATTACAAAGTACGTAAAACCTTTTAAAAATTGTAATTTAAAATATTTAGATTCGATACATAGAAAAAGTATATATATTTTTTAGATTTGTCTTTCAAAATTGTTGTCATAATTTTACAAACTTTGGGTGTTATATGTAATATAATTTAGCTGTGAATTGAAAATTAATTGCAACTTGTGTATATGCATGGGTTGATGACGTACCGCTGGAGCCTGGCGTCCCCATCTTCTAGTGGAGTTAATTGATTTCAGGGCGAATGAATTTCTAGTGCTATATAGCTAGTAGCTAGCTAGGACGATCGACTAGTTTGCTCTGCTTCCAAACTAGACTTCTTATGATTGTTTAATTGATGGAATTTCAATTATACGCGTCGTAACAAGCTTGAATTAAGCGTAGTACAGTACTCTAGTGTACATTATTATCTTGCAGACTGCAACTTAATTGAAGTTAGGGATGGGAATTATAGGGCTCTTTGCATCGAAGGAATTTTATTAGAATTTTGAAGTATTCAAATTCTTTGCAAATTTCCCTATGTAGATTATTTGGAACATATGATTGGAGCTTGGAAATTTTCTATTGATTGTTTTCCTACAGCTTAAACTTCATTGTATTTTTCCTTTAAGAAGTCTAATTCACTTTCTCTCTGTCTCCTTTCTCTCGCTACAAGTTTATGTGTTCATTTCTTATTAACCATTCAAACACATAGTTTTTTAAATTCATGCGTTCTAGATTCTTATAGGATTCACCTGTATAGAACATTACAACATTTCAATCCTACATTCCTATGTTTCTCACTTCTTAAAAAAAACTTTACATGCCTATATATATAATATAAAATTAAGGTGGTAAACGTGCACGTAACGCTCGCAGATGTAGCCTGTAAGTATATGTGGTGGATTTTCATTGATTTTTTATGGCGTTGATGGTTCAAGTTGCATTGTTGGATGGCACGCGGAGAGATAGCTTGTCGTCTCTCCGGTCGGGTCGTTGCATGATTGATTAGAACCGCTAGCTAGCTACGATCCAAATTTCGATTCAATTCAGCTCTTGTCGTCGATCGAATTTATATATATACACACGAAGCGAAGCTCAGGCACTGATTACAGATGCATGTACATCTATTAAAAATAGCTATTATTCTTATATTTTAATCATATATATATATATATATTAAAGTAGTGTATCCCTAAAAATACAACTGGATCTAGTTAAGAAAGAAAATCTATAAGAGTCTAATTTTATATTCCTCTGTTTTACTCTAATAATGACAAGATAGGTAGTAATGTGTGTTGTGCAGGGCAGCAATGTGGTAATACGAATGAACAAGAGGAATTACTCGCCCATGCATGCATGTGCTGTATAGCTGCGGCATGCTTGGATAGATGGATGAATGTATGATCATGTGTATGTGATGTCGGGGTTGCCTATCTTCCAGCAGATGACTCCTAAAATACCAGCCGGTTGGTTTACATAATTTCGACAGAACTAAATTTAACGACCAACGTATCTACGGCCAGGCCTGTTCCGGATGGTATTTTATCGGATGGTATTTTAATCCCCTGAGAAGAATCTTTTTGAAAATCTTTTTATATAAAAGGCTTCGATTTTTTAAAGTTCATTTATCAATTTTTTACACTTATTTCATTTGTCTAAATCTCAAACTATTTTAAATTGGCCCTTAGTTTGTGCTCGCTGGTAAGAATGAAAACGGAACGAAAACGGATGAAAATGAGTACTAAACAAAAACGAAAACAGATATGAAAGTAGATATTACTGAAAACGAATACGAACCGAATAAGAAGCGGATATGAATATGAAATAGAATATTAACAGAATAAAACCCCTTTAAGTGTGAAAAAGTATGTGTTGGGAGAAAATAATTCTATCATGCTTATAATTAAGTGTCATATCTTGGAGGGTACTTCAAAGCTAAAGGTGTGGTAATCTGAAGTTCACTGTGGTGGCGGTCAAGTGTTTCTCAAAGTGGGTCGAGACCCAACCCCTCACTACAATTACTTCTAAGAATATCCAAAAGTTTTTCTAGCGGAACATAATTTATAGATTCGGATTGCCCAAGGAGTTAACAATCGACAATGGTACTCAATTCGATGCAGAACCCTTTAAGGAATTCTACGAGTGTCTCAGTATCGATCTATGCTTCACCATAGTTAGGCACCCGCAATCCAATGGAGCAGTTGAAAGAGCCAATGATAATATTCTATTAGGCCTTAACTACCAAATCGTAGGCATTGCCAAGGGGTTGTGGGTTGATGAATTGTCGAAAATTTTGTGGTCCATTTGAACAACCTAGGCTCAGTCCACAGGTTTCATTCCGTTTAAATTGTTTTTCGGAGACAAAGCAATGACCTTAACAAAATTAGAAAGAGGATCATTGCGGATATTACTCCCTAAAGACGACAGCAAAAGACAGGCTATGTTTGATTTATCTGAAGAAACAAGGCTCCGAGCTATATCGCTAATCTGACGAAGTACCAAGATTAGATGAAGTCATGGTATAATTCCAAGGTGAAGCCAAATGAATTATGTCTCGTTCATCTACTCCTCTGAAGCACCCTTGCGCCTAGTAAATTGAGCAATAAATGGGAAGGCACACATATTATACTTCGCTCCAACATACTAGACTCTTTTCAACTGTCCAACATCGAATGTGAATAATTGAAGCATACTTGGAACGCGGAGCACCTTCGGCGGTATTTTCCCTATCTTGTAATTCAAAAACCTCTATGGAGTATCCTTCGAATATAGCTCGACGTGGGCAATTCCATCATCAAGGTAAAATGCTACCCTAGTGGGGTATAGTTTGTATGTTATACGCCTTCAAACATATTGATGTTGCGATGGATGCATTGCAACATTGGTAAAGGTTCACTAGCCAAATATCATGCTTACTAATTTCCGCTATCCGGAGCCATTGGGCCGACACAAGAAAAATGAAAGTCTAACACATGTGTGACTGCATGACAATCCATTGTGAATCCCAAAGACCAATACTTGAGGTCGCTCCTCGATCATGGCCGAAGGTATTGACTTTGGGTTCCGTTAGAGGACCCTAAAAATCTGGTGTGACCTGCTCCACTAGTATCGCTACATAGAGCCTCGGAGCCCATAACAGTGCAAAATAGGACTCTCAGTTCATACTCAAAGCATCTAAAAATAGTCCAAAAAGACCAAACAAAGGAGAAGAAGGGGTTGTACTTCGACCCCAATAAACTACTGCCATTGTTGCAACAGTTAAGAATTACAACTCATACACGTAGTACTAAGATTAAAAGATTCCGAGTCAAAACTCAAAGCATCCATAAAATCTCGATGGCATCAAAATTATTGAAGCCATGCTATGAGCGCTACAAAACGTGAATGCAAAGCACTTTAAACAATGCACTAACATTGCATGTGGTAGACATCCACTAGAGGTAATGCCCACCACAAGCAAGGAGGGGACCAAGCAGTATGTGTGCAATTGTTCGAAGGACACTTCGTAATAAAATCAAATTCATTCCCATAATCAAAATTACAAAATGTAAAGTCGATACAAGAATTACAAATTCAGACAATGTGTTGAAGTACAAATCATGAAAAGGTAGTATCTAACCCTAAGTGGAATCGAAAACCCCTTCATCCTTGTTGGTCCAGTGGAGGATTGTTCCAAGGAACTCTAGACCCTTGTCCCCACAGATTTGAAGGAACCTTTTCCTTAGTCTTCGATTATTTTTTCTTCTTGGAAGCCCTCAAAACCTTTCTTTCCTCCTAAAGCTTCGCCCATGTGTGAAGTCTTTATTGGCTTGACCCAGTAGGAGATTCACACCCTTCATTCGACCAATCGATTGACTCTAACGAAGAAGATACAAACACTACTAGCTCCTTTTTATTGATACAAGTACTTTGCTAGCTACTTTGAGCATTATTCTACCTAAATTATCACAAGGAAGTCGAAAGCGAGCATGGCCTTTAGCCTTAATGGCCTCAAAAATAGCCCACTTATGATGAATCTTTTTGCTAGCTTCGAGTATTTCCACATCGGGAGTAGGGTTCGATGGTAAGTCCCGAGAAATGACAAAAGAATTACTTTCATGAATAAGTGAAGTATTTTTACAATCAAAATATTACATTGAAATCCTAAAAACTACACCTTGGAGGGGGTACTTAGAGGATTATCTAGGGGCTTCAGGGACAAAGCCGACTACTGCGCCCACCGAAGGTGGGCTTCGTCCATCATGGTCGTGGCGGCCTCCTTCCCTTGTTTCTTCCAAGCCCCCTGGAATGACTTCCAAGAGGCGGAGACGTCTAGAGTTGGTGCTAGTAGGTGGTCACCACCGAACTCGATGGTTGCCATCTCCATAGCTGGACAGATGTCGCAGCCAGCATCTTCAAAATAATGAAGGATGCCTTGAGTTGTGACACTTCCGGAGACCTTCCCGTAGGTCACCATGGTGGCTTCGGCCATCTTGGCTGTAGCACGGATGAATTTTAGGCAGTGGGCTAGGGGCTCGACTACCATCATTGAAGCAACAAAATAGTACATACCAAAGCACGCTAGCATCTCACTAAGCACCTTGATAGTCCCATTTGCAACTGCATCCCTTCGGCCTGTTCGGCCTTCAGGATGGCCTCCGAAGCCATTAGTGCCATGTTGGTATCCTGAAGCTCAAAGGCTTCGAACTCCAAAAGTTGATTTTCTTCTTAGAGCATCTGAACTTCACTTCTAAAGCTCCCCTTGCAGCCCGAAGGTCATGGGCCTTGGCTAAAAAGGTCACCCTACTCTCTTGCTCCCGCCGAATGCTATCCTCCAAATCCGAGGCCTTCTCCTCAGACTCTGCAATATGCTCCTAGAGGCCATCTGCCTCTTGACCACAGTGATGCTTCTGTCGATTGAAAGCATTCATAGTTCCCCGAGCCAAAATAAATAGCTAACAGAATAACGACGCAAAGATAAGTAAAACTTATAGAAAGAAATATATCGATGAAGTAACATATTTGAACTAGATAGATACATACCTGGTAAAGGGTTGACTCCTACGCCGCTTCTAGGTTGGTATGATCATGTTGACCAACTTCGGTGACCAAGTCACATTGGTCCAGGCTCTGCTCAGCCTGGGCCAGGGGCTCCAGCGGTTCCCTTATATTGGCACTAGAAGGCCAGAGCAAGGGAACTCACTCCAAAATCTTGGTCATGTCAGCAAGACTTCGCGCCATGGCACCGAAAGGGTCCTCCCCTCAGGATGGGCCATTCTCGAAGTCCCCTTCCAAGTCATCTTCATCCCTATCCTCCAAATCAACTCTCGTTCCTATTGCCACCACAACATCGCTAGGTGCTTCGCCCCACGTTGGCAGCATGTATGAATACAAGTAAAATTGCACAAATTAAACAAGGTATGTATAGAGGAAGAGAAGTAACATGATGTTGTCAGATAACACACGCAACCATAACTTCTAGTGGGGACAAGGACAAGCTCGCCTCCTCTCAAACATATGAAGGAAGTCGTCCCCCAAATCGCTCAGGGACCCAGCAAGTGAAGTCTCGCCGGTTTGTGAGACTAGCCCTGAAGTGGTTGTGGTAGCTATGACAACCTCCGTTCCACCCAAAGGAAGTGGAGGAAGCGCCAAAATGGCCAAGGGGGCGATGATGACGATCGGGGTGGGCTTCGCTATACGTGGCTCCTCCGCTTCAGGGAAGTCTTCCGAGCCCCCGAAGGACCCTTGTCTGCTTTTCTATTTCTCGGGGCCACGTCGAGGGTGTCCATATCAAGGAGCAATAGGAGCGTGACATTAAGGTTGTCCCATATTTGGTTGAAGCACTCCCACGATCCGACTAGCTTGAGTGTCCTTTTCTTTTCGTCCAAAGTAGGGGGTCCAATGACCAATTCGGCCACCTTGACCACCTGGTCTAGGGAAAGGATCACCCTCGATGTTGCAAGGCACGATGTGAGTTAGAAACAAAAGGAGCAATCAGTCAGAGCATAGTGATTCGATGTAATACTTATGGTTTGAGGGGGATCTCTTTCAACTCTCTGTCCAACCACTCTGAAATTCACTGGGCTAGTGGGATTTTAGGGGAGTGACCCAGAGCGAGATAAACTCCTCTGTTAGATCATCATACTCATATGACGAGAAAAAATCTTCAGGAGTTGAACCTGTGACGGGATCATAGGCTCATCTATCAAAACTTTTGCCTCCTGCTGGTATAGGATCCCCTGGTTAGGGCCCAGCAGACCAAAGTTTAGATCCACTGTGATGTAGAACAAACGGAGGATCTAGTTCGAGTACCACTGCTCGTTGATAGCCTTTAGTAGAAAATTGTCTTGGTACTCCTTACGGAGCTATAAATTGATGCTCCCATAGGCCATTAGCCTTGTCACTCTATATTTTCCCAACCATCTTGTAGGCTGGTAGTTGGCTTCATGAAGAATAGTGAAGACTTTAGCTCGGGCTTCGTAACCCTTAGTTGCATGGCCCACTCGAAGATGGATAACTGTGCTATAGCGTTGGGGGGAGCTACGGTAGCTCTAGGTGGTATAGCCAGAGCACTTTGGGGACAAGGGTTGAAGAAGGAAGACCGAGGCTTGCTTCGAAGAAGGCCTCGAAAATAATCACCTCAACAGCTCTCGTCTCTAGGATCACCTCATCATCCAGGATTCGAACGTGTTGACGCCAAGATTTGGTAAAGCCCAAGACCAACCAAGGATGTCGTACGGTCAACAAAAGTCAAGAAGATTCCGGTCAAAGATAGTCAAAGAAGCATGTCCGTTATAACATTGCTGGATATGAAGGAGCTGATGATGAGAATATAAAGTTTTATCCAGAATCGGTTAGGATAGATTGCTTGGACGGCAAGTCTCCGGACTATAAATATGTATCCCTAAGTTAAGTGAAACACACATCTCTATCAAACAACTACTCAGTGCATCACCACCCTTGGCTTCCCAAGGTTAATCCCGCAGGATTAGGCACTCGGAGCTGGGCTGCATTGTTCTGATCTCTAACAAAGAGGTGAGTCTCGCCACCCCCGATGATCGTATCATTTAGGTCAGTGCCTTCATGGCTGCATCAGTTTGATCTCTTGGAGCACTGGTTGAAATAGTACAATCGACAGATTATCGTGGTGTATTGGCTAGGTCTAAGGCTACATCAGATTGATCTCTTAGATTGATGTGATCTAGTTGTGGTAGTTTGAGGCTTCATCGGTTAAGTCTGACATCTCTTGCTATTGTATATTTTTCATATTGTATATCGTTCATCTAACTAAAGCATGCCCGATACTTTGACATATTATTAAGATCATCGTGATTAGCTATTGTCTTGGTTAGGTCTGGTCTAGTTATTGTGATGATTTTCATGATATAGACATGTTATCTGGCACATTTTATTTATTTCTGTCGGAGTACAAGATGATAGGTTATCTTGAATTCAATGCTACATCTTATTCACCTTCGAAAAAGCGATCATCGGCCCATACGTGCAAACTGACTATCTCATCGGCTGGTGGCATGCTCGCCCAATTGCTTCGCCTGTGGTCATTGGCATTATGGCCGATCAGCATTATACTCCGCGAATATCCTATCCTTACTGTGGTCATTGGCTCCATAGATGATATGATATGCTATTGATACTATTATATATGTTTCCTTATCATTTGCAGGGTCAAACTAATTGGCATACCTTGAACCCCTTTTTCTAAGAATGTAGGACCTGCACTCGAATTAAGCAGATCTCCTAGACCACGTGTGTGTCAAAGTGTGACAAAAAACACACCAACATGCTTTTTGACACGCCTAGTGGGATCACACTTCAGCAATTCAACCATGGCGGGTGAACTCAATGACGACCACATCATTTTGATCACCCTAGAGACCTTGACTAAGGAACAAAGGGCAGAGGTATGGAAATACATTGACGCTTTCTAGGAGTTATGCCTACCAGCCGACAGAATGACTCGAGCGGGCCCCATCCTAAGGGATTCGTTGCCAATACCGGCGACGTCTATGGAGACCAGTCAGTCGATAGAAAGCCCCCGTGTCGGTTTCCAAGAGATCGTCGACAATGCGCTTCACCACACGCTCATCAATCAATCTGGAACACTGGTCAACACCCTCCATAGGCTGATCAAGAACACTGGTCAACACCCTCCATAAGGTCCGATGTATCTCCCTGATACTCAGACTAGACTGCTATAGAATCCACAGCACACTCGGTCGGCTCCATAGCTGCAAGGGACAATGAGGCTAGAATAGCCGACCTTCTCGGCCGTCCATGAAAGAAATAGGATGACCCAACCATCAGCACCCGCTCGGGACTTGCCATCAAGTTCACCGTATAACCTCAAAAGAGGTGCGTCGACACCGTTCTCAACGGTCGGCCCTAGGCCGATAAGACAAGAGGCCCCACAAGCCACATATGGCATCGCAAGAAACATGCTGCCAGACGCCGTGCCACCTAGAGGGGCACCCGATGGCATTCCTCAGGGGTACCATAGGACCGTGTACTTTGGAGCACAACCTACGGTGATGAGGGGCAATATAGATACAACACTACTTAGCCAAAGCAATATCAATAGGCCCCAATGCCTAACCGGTACCCAATACCAGGGCAGCAAGAAGATGACTAGGTGAGTCGGATCATAGAAGTTATCAGAGATCAATTTGGGCTGAATCCCAAAGAGTAGACGTACATGTATCGGTGGCCGTATCTAGAATGGTTCGACCGAGTACTGCTACACGGTTGATACAAGGTACCCGACTTCACTAAGTTCTTGGGACAAGACTCAGTCTCCATGATCAAGCACGTCAATTGTTTCCTCACCTAGTGTGGAGAGGCATCGACCGACGAAGCGCTGAGGGTCCGATTTTTCCCGCTCTCCCTATCAGGATTGGCCTTCGCGTGTTTTCCCTCACTACCGAGGGATTAAATCAGAGCATGGGTGGATTTGGAGAAGAAGTTTCACCAATATTTCTTCACCAGCATTCAAGAGATGAAGCTTACTAACTTGACATCTGTAAGGAATAGGATGGATAAGTTAGTACAAGATTATGTCCAGAGGTTCTGAGACATGCAGAGAACATGCTATAGTTTGAGCCTCAGTGACATCCAGTTAGTGGAGTTGGTGTTTCAGGGACTCCTGAACACAATTAAGGAGAGATTTTCATCACATGAGTTCGAGAGCTTCTCCCAATGGGTGCAAAGGGTATCGGCACATGAGATCTGATTCTAAGAAGCAAAAAGAGAAAGGTATCAGAAAAAGGTGGCATATGCTCGGGTATACCGTTCAGACTCTGACGAGAGCAGCGATTTAGATGTAGAAGTTGGTATGGCTGAATGGTCTAGAAACAAGAAACAAGTCACATGCCCCTAGGTGAAATCAGTTGATAAAGAGGAAAAGTACGACTTCGACATCAACAAGACCGATAAAATATTCAATCTGTTGCTCAATGAGAAGCAGATCCACTTGTCACCTTGTCACATGATACCACCTGCCGACGAGCTGAAGAAGAGGAAATAATAAAGTGGAACAATTCCCCATCTCATCACACCAATGAGTGCAAGATGTTCAGGTAGCAGATCCAATCGACCGTAGAGCAAGGCCGAATCAAGTTTCATGATGGGAAGAAGCTGATGAATACTGACGGTCATCCATTCCCAATCAACATGGTGCACGCGTACCACGCTGACAATCAGCATACAAGGAAGAGCAGGCGAGCTAGTAGCAGCATCACTTCTTCAGACCTCATCAGGAAATACCAAAGGAAGTCGAAGGAGAGGATGGACGATGAAGACAACCATTGTTACTCATGTTTCAATCCTCATTGGAATTGTGAGTTCTTTAGGATTTTCTAGAACGAAGGGCTACGTCTACCATCAATGGATGACTATTTGGGGTGCGATTCCAATGATACGGCACAAGACGGTCATCAACCATATAAAGTCAAGCCAAGGTTGAATGATCAAGAAGTCGTTCACCTAAGGTTGTCACCACCGAGGGTATCAACGCTCAAAAGGATCATCCTTTTAGACTCCGAGGAAATCGGCCAACTAGACGATGGCAGTGCCGCACCAGAGAAGTTGTGATGGTGCCCTAGAGGTATTTTCACGAGGAGTCAGAAAAGAAGGGTGCAACATATGCGGCAAAGAGAATTGAATACGCAAAGGTGCAATGAAGAAAAGGATCGGCCCCGAAGGATCAAAAGTGAATGGCGGGTAAAAGATAAGGCCGATCACGAGGATAAGAAAGTGTTAGGTGAATGTATCAACCTAATCAACGAGGAGCTACCCAAGCTCGTCTTATAAAGACAGCGCCAAAAAACAAAGGGTGGACTCGGTCAAGACTTTCCCGCAACCGATGAACAACGGAAATACAAACATTGGACCCAGCGACAGATCAAGGCTAACCTTCGTAAGTACCCAGATCCCCAATGGGATAAATGGATTGAAGGCTACTATGTCAGAGACATGGGAAGAGGCTGAACGGGTAGTACTTAAGGAAATATTGAGCGATCGTTCGGACAAAGCATAAAGATATACATGCAGAAACATATGATACCGACGATATCACCTTTAGACGGCCGATGTAGGAGCATCGCCCTTAGACACAAAACAAAAACAAGCTCAGCTTAGGACAATGGAATCAATGACAATTATTGACACCAAGATTTAGTAAAGCCTAGAGCCCACCAAGGATGTCATACGGTCAACAAAAGTCAAGAATAGTCTGATCAAAGATAGTCAAAGAAGCCCATCTGTTACAATGTTGGCCAGATATGGAGGAGCCAATGAAGAGAAGATAAAGATTATCTAGAATTGGTTAAGATAGAGTACTTGGACGGCAAGTCTCCATACTATAAATATGTACCCCTTGTTAGATTAGAAACACACATCTCTGTCAAACAACTACTCGGATCATCGCCACCCTTGGTTCCCAGTTTTATCTCGGCGGGATTCAGCACTCAGAGCTGGGCTGCATCGTTCTGATCTCCAGCAAAGAGGTGAATCATACCACCCCCATGACCGTGTATACTAGGATAGTATCCTCATGGCTGCATCAGTTTGATCCCTTGAGGTGAACGTTGAAACAGTACGGTCGTTAGTTCTCGGTAATTGGCTAGGTCTAAGGCTACATTAGATTGATCTCTTAGATTGATGTGATCTAGGTGTGGTAATTTGAGGCTTCATCGGTTAAGTCCGACATCTCTTGCTATTGTATATTTTCATGTTGTATACCGTTCACCTAAATAAAGCATGCCCGATCTTGATATATTATTAAGATAATCGTGATTAGCTATTTTTTTTGTTAAGTACGATCTAGTTATTGTGATGATTTTCATGATATAGACATTTTATCTAGCATGTTTTATTTATTTCTGTCGGAGTACAAGCCGACAGGTTATCCTCGATTCAATTCCATGTCTTATTCACCATCGAAAAAGTGGTTATTGGCCTATATGGTAAACTTCCCATCTCATCGGTCGATGACATGCTCGCACGATTGCTTCACCCATGGTCATCGGCCCTATGGCCGATCGGTTGATAGACTATGCTATTGATCATATTTTCATGTTTCCTTATCAGTTGTAGGGTCAAACTGATTGGCATGCCTTGAACCCCTTTTTTCTAAGAACGTAGGACCCACACTAGAGTTAAGAAGATTTCCACGCCACGCGTGTGTCAAAGTGTGACCAAAAAACACACCAACCACAATATATTAAAAGAAGGGACAAATGTTTCATTACAAAGATCATTGATGTTACATGAGGTCAAAGGAGTGCTCGGCGAATAACTTTGATGGCCCGCAGCCAAATTGCGTCGACGCTTTGAAGAACAGCCTGGTCTTCAGCGTTTGAGCCAGGGATGTCCTAAAGGAAGCGTTGATGATGTTCCACTTGGAGAACAGCACTGGTGAGTTGGCGCTTTTGGGCATCAATTCAAGCCGGGAAAGAGGCTATAACACTCTTTTGCTCGACAATCTGTGCCTGAATCCCCGCTAGCTTCACCACCAGATCGGCCTCTTTTGCTCGCAGCTGATCGAGATCTTGCGAGGTAGTTGATGACTCAACTTCAATGTGTTCCAAGAGGGCCCCCTCGGTCATGATCACCTCTTTGTGAGTCTTCATCGCCTCCAAAATCAGTGCATGACTAGCCCAATCGGCTATCCGTTTAGCGGCTCGCTGCACTTCCGAGCGATAGAACTCCAAATACACGGCTGGCGTAAGAGCGTCAGCCAACTCTGGCGAGAGGCTATCCAGGACATAATTGAAGCGACCTTGTATCGGTCTTGAGTCATTAACTAGGACGTCCACTAGATTCCCCAGACAATGTAGCTAGTCTGACAGCACCTCCTTCACTGTTGAGGGCAACTAAGTCGTGGCCAATGAAGAAACACCAGAAGCTTCATTTTCCATGTATGGACGGACATCAAAGAAAATTGCTAGGTGAAATACTAAGAAAAAACAAGTTAAGGTAAAACCTACCATGTTAATGGCTGAGTACAAGAACGCTTACGTCCACATGCTTGGCAGAAGGGGCCGATCGTAGAGTGCTATTGGCAGGAGAAGCGGTTGCATCATCATTAGCCACCAGGAGGTTGTATGAACCCTCCTTGAGGCTGCCTCGGGGAGTAGCTGCCCTTGTGGCATCCAGCGTCGACTACATTCAAGGCCAGTATCAATTATGCAGAGGACAACAAGAAAAGAAGAGCAAGTCAGGTACCTGATGAGAGTTCGAGGCAAAAGGATCCCCGGTATCAACCACCATGTCTGCCGGTGTATTGGTTTCGGCAACGGCAGTTGTGTCGGCCACAACGGTCGATACATTGAGACCCGTAGGCGAGGACTCTGGCGCATCGGCCCCAATGAAAGTTTTCACCGTAGCACCCCCATCGGGTGAGGAAGATTGAGTATCAGCCGGGGCATCGACCATCAGGCCGGAAGCCACTGGAGGAGGTGCTATGATAGGAGAAGGATGGACACGAAAAGGTATTAAGCATCAACGGTACAAAACAATGTGTGCAGTGTAAAGTTCCAAATATACCTGAGCTGATGAAGGCACATCGGTAGCAGCCGCGATTTGCTTGGTCGGAGAAGTGGATGACATCGTCTAGAGAAAAAAGAAAACACATCACGAAGGGGAAAAGATATTGCCAAATGTCTAGGAAAATAGAAAGGGTACCTAGCCAGGTCGAGCCTTGGTGAATCGGTGAGTTCCTCCATCTGACGCCTTGCGCTTGCACGCCGGAGTTTTGACTCTCTTGTTGGAAAGAAAGTCCTTCACGGTAGGAGTCCCGCTACCCAAAACACTGATTGTCGATTGTGGTTGATAGCCAATTGACTAGCCGCTCCAGCTCACCTGCGGAGCATCCACACCGCCCCTACACATCACAAGGATTAATAAAGGAGCAAGATAATGAGGAAAATGAATGAGAGGGGTCAAGATATGTACCAGTGAGGAATCATTGGTACAGCCAGGATGTAGACGCTCACAGAACGAGCTCAAAGGCCGATCAAAAAGGTGCAGCACCCACTCACCCCACCTAGCGTCGAAGTTGATGGAGCTGATTGTTTAGGCCGACCAAGGGGTAAGGTCGCCATAAGGCACTTGGTCGGCCACCTAGTATAGATGCTCGTACTCCCGATCGTCTGAGATCTCTCCATGAAATTGAATCCGGCCGATAAAGAACAAGTGAGGAGGATGTTAGCTGAATACTAACTGCCACGAGCAAATAATCAGATGATAGAATTCGTAAGAGGATCAACGGGTGGTGACATTGACAGGCAAAAGGGAGGAGGTGATCAAAGTTTTGAAGATTCTAGCGGACCCTTCATCCCAGCACGCATTGGCCAAGAGGAACCCACGGGGGTATTCATACTCAGATAAGTACTTGTACGCAAACCAGACAATCTTCTCGTTCCCGAAGCCACGGTAAAACTCCGCAAACCATAAGTTCAAAGAGTTGGGCAACAATCGAGAAGAAGACCGGAAGACAACTTCCTCGCCCAGAGATAGGCATTGGCGGTATGTGGGAGCAATCGATCCAGGGTGATCTGTGGGGAATTCCATCGTAAAAAGAGGAGAAGATTCAGCTACTTCGGCGGTGTAAACAATGAGCCACAATTGTAAAAACCACCAAGGCCCACCGAAGTAGCCGATAGGCTCGCTAACCAATAACTTGGCCGATACTTGGTGAAGAAGATAATAGGTAGTGCCAAGGAGGTATCGACCAAGGGGAATTTTTGTTTTAGCAGCAAGCTGCTCAACCAGAAATTGGAGATGGGCGGTCATACCCAGAGTGGATCCACAGAACACAAACCGCTCCAACCAGAGGTTAAGGAAGGCAACATGTTCTTTGGTGTCAATGGGGCCAGTCTTCTTGTTATGCTTTGTAATATACTTGTGTTGACAAGAAAACGTGCCCCCGCACTTGGGTCTGTTCGATGATCCAAAAGTGTGTGGAAACTTAGGAACAAGCCTAAGTGTAACACAACACTAACAGTCATGTTCCAACTACCCTTAACAGTGGCAAGGGGGTGGAGTCGCTAGGTAATCAGATCACATAGAAATAATCCAATTAGCCGAAAATAAATATATAAATAAAATAAACCAACCAACTGAACGGAGCCTAACTGATTCGAAGTGTACCGAGCGAAGGGTTCACCGAAGGGGGCCTTCGGTGTCTGCTACGAAGGGTTCGCCGAAGATAGTCTTCAGCATTCGGATTGATCTGGCTGAAGGCGGGCTCTGAATAGATCTTGACGCGAAATAACCTCCGAATGACAAGGTCCGGTGCGAAGTCTCTAAAATGATAAAAACACTCCAACGCGACACACTAGCATGACTTCGCTCGGTGTGGAGTACTAGCGTGATGAAGCCTGGTGAAATGAAGCCTGTTGTGGAGCACTCTAGCGTGCGGGCCTAACCAGACCGACAACATCGTGATGGGTCCGGCACGAGTAGTCGAAGCAAGGATTCGCCAAAGGGTGTTCTCAACAGCCTCCGAAACCAGCTTCCTGGCTCCTTACACCTTCGGTGGAGGGGCTCTGAGCGTGAAAACCTGTAACAGAACAGAGATCAAGTGCCAATTCGGCCTAGAGACCAAATTTGCTAAGTGTTGCAGTAGGGAAACAAAGTTAGCAATCTGTTACGTAGATTAACGAATACTTCATACGCAAAGTAAAAAGGCGATAGCAATCTATTACGTAGATTAACGGGTACTTCACGAGCTAAGTAACAAGAATTACCACTGTTCTGAAGTGGCTGGCGGTGGGCTTCCAGGCAAACCCATGAAGGTTGTACAGAAAGGTAAATAAAAGTAAAGGTACGGTTCAAAGCTAGGGCTTTGTGGTTGAATTATGTTGGGGGGTCTTATGAACCGGCCTCACCCCTATATTTATAGGGGCTAGTCTTCTTATCTCTAAGGCTAATCTGGTAGGATTCGGCCTAATCAAGTTTTGGGATAAAAACAGCCAGAATCATACTCAAACTCTATCTCTGAAAACACCCAAAGTGGGCCTTCGGCAGGGCCTGCCGAAACTTGCTCCTCAGGCCAAAGCTTCGGTGAGGCAGGCCTTCGAAGGCCTTTGGGCTGAAGGTAGCAGGCCACTAGAAGGCTTTCGAAGCCTAATGTTCGATGGGCCTTCAGCCCTGTAAGGCTTCGGCCTAATCCAGGACTTGTGTATTTTTGGCCCAAATTACCAAAATTGATATTTTGACAATCTTGACCATTAATGCCATTTTTTCTATCAACACATGCCCCCTTGCCTTTTAGTGAACTAAGTGAACTAAAAGCATAACAAGCTAAGGACATTATCTTCCATATCGGCCTTTCGACACTATCAAGCGCTTTGCCACACACTTGGGAAGTACTTTTTCAAATACCTGCCATTCAAAGCTCTTCGAAATCGCTCTCCTTATAGAGATTCTAACAAGTATGCATTACCTAGAGCGATTTTGGCTATTTTGAAAGGGCCTTCCCAACTAGGCGACCATTTACCAAATTTGGGGCTCTTAGTGCTTAAGGGTAAAATCGTCTTCTAGACTAAGTCACCAACTTGAAATGATTTTGGTTTAACTTTTTTATTGTGGGTTCTATCTATTCTTCTCTTGTCTTTTTCTATAGCTTCTAGAGCCGGCAACCTTTTATTGGTAACTTCTTTTAAATTATCTTTTAAAAGAGTGTCATATTCATCGACCGATAAGCTATCTTGCTTAAGAAATCTTAAAGAGCCAAGATCCACCTCTACTGGTAGAACGGCTTCTTGTCCATATACTAACTCATATGGACTAACTTTGATAGCACTGTGCTTTGCGACTCTACAAGCCCACAGTGCTTCTGAAAGCACTTCATGCCACCTTTTAGGGAACTCTTCAATTTTCTTATTAATGAGTTTAATTATAGTTTTATTACTAGACTCGGCCTGACCATCGGCCTAAGCATAGTATGGTGAAGAGTTTATCAACTTAATACCATAAAATTCAGCAAAGTCTCTCACTTCTTTAGCAACAAATGAAGTACCTTGATCCGTAGTGAGAGTTTGGGGAATACCGAATCTATGTATAATGTGCTTCAAGATAAAATCAGTTACCTCATTGTGAGTCATATTCTTGAGAACCATGGCTTCGGTCCATTTGGTGAAGTAGTATGTCGCCATTAGCACAAACTGATGCCCTTTTGAAGAGGAAGGATGAATTTGGCCGATGAAGTCTAAACCCCAACCTCGGAACGGCCATGGCTTGATAATAGGGTTAAGTAGTGATGCAGGAGCTAACTGAATATTATCAAACTTTTGACATGCTTCACATCCTCTATAGTATTTAAAACAGTCTTCAGTCATAGTCGGCCTGTAGAAACCCGCTCTTTTGAGCATCCAACTCATTTTCTGGGCCGACTGATGAGTGCCACAAAGTCCCTCATGGACTTCTCCTATAGCTACTTTGGATTGATCGACATCTAAGCACTTTAAGAGTACTCCATAAATGGTTCAGAGATATAATACATCATCTAGCAACACAAATTTGAACACTTGTCGCTGAACTTTCCGATCAACCTTTCGATTGGGATCTCTTAAATACTAGATGATGGGAATTCTCCAAACATCCTTATGGACATCCAGAGACTTTGCTAACTCCTTTCCTAGAGTAATGTCTAAATTTCCAACTTCGGAGTGCCCCCGGGCCTCTCCTACTTCTACCGAAGGCTAACCGAATCGGCTGTGCAGAGCCGATCAGAACGAAGCCTTCCGTTGGAGGGGTCCAGCGCGCGAGGGCTTCTGTCGCCTAGAAGGCTTCGGCATGAGGGCTTCGGCATGCAGGACCCTTCGGCAGATGAAGGGCTTCGGCACGAGGGCTCTAGCACGCAACACCCTCTAGTGGTCGGAGGGGTCCGACCCGAAGGGTCTGGTGGACCTCGCATCTGCCTGAAGTTTCTGGCTTCGAAAGTGAGACCAAGCATCGGCTTTTCCTCTACAGAAAATTTTCCTCTCTTGACCTGATAGCTAGATGCTTGCTGAGCCAAATCATTTGCAATTGAGTTGGCTTCTCTTGACACGTGAGAAATTTTGAAGTCATTGAAAGTAGCAACTATGTCTAAACATTTATCCAAGTAACTATTCAGCAAACCATTAAAACATTGAGCACTCTTAGATATTTGTTGTACTACTAACATAGAATAACCATGTGCATGAACATGTTTAGATCCTATGGACTCTAAAAATTCAAGTCCTAGCAATAAAGCTTCATATTCAGCTTGGTTATTAGTAGAAGGAAATTCTAAATGGGTCGAGGTTTCGAAGTGCATGCCGCTAGGTGATATGAGAACTACCCCGATACCTTGGCCATTCTTGCAAGCTGAACCATTAAAATAAAGTTTCCATGGCACTACTTCAACTAGAGCAATATCATTACTCCAATTGACATCTACGTGGTGATCAACTATAGAATTAGCGACAATTTGGCCTTTCATTGCTCTTAATGGTACATCAGCCAAATCGTATTCAATTAAAGCGTAAGCCCACTTTCTGATTCTTCCACTTAGAATCGGCTTTTGCAACATGTATTTTATGACATCGGTTTGGCAACCGACAATACATGTGCTAGGGAGAAGATAGTGACGTAATTTGGTACATGCGTAATAAAGTGATAAACACAAACGCTCCAAGAACACGTACCTTGTTTCGGCGTCCAGTAGGCGGCGACTCAAGAATGTGATGGTGTACTCTTTCCCCTCCACCTATTGAGTTAGTACGGCTCCTATCACGCTATCTTCTACAGTGATGTACAACTGAAATGGAATTTCGGCCTTTGGTGCTCTCACCCCGGGTGACGATGACAAACACTCTTTAATCTTCTCAAAGGCGCTTTGCTAATTTGCCCCCCAAGTGAAGTCGGCTTCATTCTTTAGCCGGAGTATAAGGACAAAAGCATAGATTTTGCCAGACAAGTTAGATATAAAGCGACGCAAATAATTAATCTTGCCTAGCAACTTTTGCACAGCTCTTTTGCATGTCGGCGCTACAAAGTTTCTAATCTTTTCAAGCATCTTAGGATCAATTTCAATACCTCTTTCATGAATCATGAATCCTAAGAACTTGCCTACCGATACGCCAAAAGCACATTTGAGTGGGTTCATTTTTAGGCCATATTGGTGCATCCTATCAAAAGCAGCTCTCAAATCAGCTAGGTGGTTTCCCATAGCGTCCGATTTGACTACAACGTCATCTATGTAGACTTCTAACATAACTCCTAGCAAGTCATGAAAGATCAAGTTCATAGCACGTTGGTATGTAGCGTCAGCATTCTTTAAACCAAAAGTCATAACTACCCACTCAAACAAACCGACAAAATCAGGGCATCGAAAGGATGTCTTGTAGACATCCTCTTCATCCATAAAAATTTGGTTATAACCAGTGTTGCCATCAAGAAAAATTAGTACCTTGTGTCCTGAAGCATCATTGATCAACATGTTAGCTATCGACATGCGATACTCATCCTTTGGAGTGGCTTTGTTCAGATCCTTGAAATCAACACAAACTCGTATTTTTCTGCTCCCCTTCTTTTCTATAGGCACAATGTTAGCGACCCATTCAGCATACCTGCATGGCCTAATAAACTCAGCCTTGAGTAATCGTTCTATCTCCTCTTTAACTCGGTCATACATGACCGAATTAAAGTGACGAGGGGGCTGTTTATAAGGCCTAAACCCGGGTTTAATAGGTAGCCTATGCTCCACGAGCTCGCGACTTAATACGGGCATCTTGTTGTACTCCCACAAAACAATCAACGTACGACTGAAGGAACTTTATTACTTCAGCCTTCTCATCAGCCTATAAAGTTTGGTTTACAAAAGTCTGCCTTGGAATGTTACCATCGCCTATGTCGACTTCTTCTAAAGGATCGGCCGATGAGAAACCAAGTGTTGGTTTCGGTGCTAGTGATGAGTGATTGACAGGCTTCTAACCTCTGTTTCGAAGGGGTACCTCCGGAAGGGGTTCGGAGGTTGGACCTCCGAAGGGTGTTCGGAGGTGGCTTCACCGAAGGGTGTTCGGTGGTTGGTTGCTGCAGCTGTGGCAGCAGAGTGTGCCTGTCGGAGGGGTCCGACAGTACACGATGACTGGGTGTGTACCGAAGGCTTCGGTACTTTGGGTGGTACACCGGAGTGTGTGCCAGAGGTTGCTAACCCGGAGAGGTCTCCGGAGTACTGGAAACACTTGTCTGTTTGTCGGTGGTGTGCAGGGACTTCGGAGGCGACGGACAGGTTCTTAGCAGGTGAACCTAGGTCAAGCGGGAGGCTTGATGCCAGGGGAGCGGGGAGCTCCATCACGGTGGCTGCGAAGGGGGTCCGGGTCGGTCCTCGAGTCGAGGTACGCCAGGTGAAGGCAGAGAGTGCGGAGCGTAGCTCCGGGTGAAGGTACTCCGAGACAAAGTCCTCGGAGGTGAGGCACTTCGAAGGTACTCCGAATGGAGTGACTTCGGAGTTGGTTGGATCAAGTCCTTTGCGGAGGCAAGGAGTTCGAAGTGTGCTCCGGAGGGAGACATTCAAAGGTACCCGACGAAGGTCTCAGAAGTCGAGGCGCATCGAAGGCATGGTCCGGGTGAGGCTCGTCGAGGAGTGTGCTCGGGGAGAGACACTGCGACGAAGGGCTCATGGAATGCTTCGTGCGGAGGCCTTGGACGAAGGAGGGACTTCGAAGGGTGGTACTCCGAAGGTGAGGCTTCGGAGTGAGGAAGGCTTCGGAGCGAGGCTAGCTCCGGAGTGTGGTTGTCTTGTGGTACTTCGGCTTGCATGGCTTCGGTACACGGACTGACGGAGTTCGAGCTGGGAGTAGCTGCGAAGCCGTGGTGGTCCACTCCGGAGGTGTTGGTGCGAAGGCCCAAGGGCTTTGACGGCTTCGGCTCAAAACCGTCACTGTATCGAAGGCTGACTTCGGTGAAGCGAAGGCCATCTGGCTCAAGGCTTCTCACCGAAGCTATCGCACCCCTCGCGTGCGAAGGGGGCTTCAGAAAGGTCAAAGGCTGCAAGTCTGACAGTGTCTGCTCTGCAAAAAGCTGGCGCTGTCCCATCTGCAAAGGCTGACAGAGAAGCCTCCAATAAAGTTGACTACCTTTTGTACCCCTCTATTCTGTAGAGACAAAACTGGTGTAAACCCTAGGGGTAAAGTAGTCATTTCACTTGGGATGAACCGTGGGCGATAAATATGGGGGCTCGGTAGGTAACATTTAACACTTTGAGCATTTACTGTTGAGCTCCTGTAGCCACACACTTCGTTGTATTCATCCAGAGTTCAATTTTATTGTGTTCCTTGTTCAAGCGGCGAAGCCCTGCTTCTGTGTGCTTTTGCTTGAGCTCGCTTTACATACCTCGCTAGTTGTAGTGCACCGAAGCCTGTCTAGGCGAAGGGTGTTTTGTGCGAAGTGTGTTTTTCAGTGTGCTGTCGCTCTGTGTAACAGGAGGCGAGACCTCGCTGCTTACTAGCGAAGCCCTGATCGAAGCCCGTGCGTTTATCGTGTCTGTGACTCTAGCGAAGTCTGTCAGTGTGCGTTTAGACCTTCGTGTACGAAGCCCAGCACCAGTTGCTGCTGCCAAGTACTTGGTCGAAGTCCTCAGTAGGGTGTCCACTCTTGCGAAGGGTGAAGTGCGAAGCCTGCTCGAAGCACCCTGTGTGCGGAGCCTGCACTGACTTAGCAGAGTAGATTTTCGAGGGTTGTAAGTGGAGCGAAGTCTTCTTGGCTTCGAACTTTTGGTCCTGCGAAGCCTGTGTTCGGTGCTGTCAAAACACCTCCGAACCAGACCTTCGAAGGTAGTGTTCGAAGCCTGTTCCGCAGAAGACAGAACTAAAACCGAAGGCTAGTTTTTAGCCCGAAATTTTAAAAGCTCCCATTCACCCCCCCCCCTTTGGTCGCCGTTTCCGGTCCAACAATTGGTATCAGAGCAGGTTAAGATCACCAGTTGACCTTAACCGGTTTTGTGATCTATTGGCGACATGGATAGAGGCAGTAAAATTCCTCTATTCGATGGGACTGATTTTGCATACTGGAAGGTGCGCATGGAGGCTTACTTATTAAGCCAAGGAAATGCAATTTGGGAGATTGTGGACTCACAATACTCCATCCCTGAGACTCGCACCTCTCAAACAGAGAAAGATCGGTATAATGCCAACTCGAAGGCAAGAAACATATTGTTCATTGGTTTGAGCCGGAGTGAGTTTGATAGGGTGCAGCACCTTAGGACTGCTAGGGAGATTTGGACAACACTCACTATCTTTCATGAGGGCTCTACACAGATTAAGGCCAGGCGCCAAAGCACATACAATCAACAGTATCAGCTGTTTGTGCAGGCACCTGTTGAATCTATAGATGCCATGTTTTCTCGCTTTGATGCGATAGTGAGTAACTTGCGATCCAACGGGACGCTTGCTTACAATGATCATGACAGGGCTATCAAGCTTCTCTATGCTCTTGACCGTAGCATATGGGAAGTGAAGATATCCAGCATTGAGGAGTCTGCAGGTTATGACACATTGACCTATGATGAGCTCTTCAGCAAGCTGAAGTCCACAGAGATTGCCAAGGCAACTCTTGCAGTGCACAGAAGCTCTTTGCCACAGCCGTTGGCATTGGTTTCTAGCACTAGCCGTGGCACCACTGCAGAACCAAGATGGCTAAGAAAGTAGCCAAGGCCGCTTCCAGAGCTTTTGTTGCTGCTCTCAGCGACATCGACACTTCCTCAACTGAGGAGTCGAGCTCTGAGGAGGAGTCCCCAAGGAAGGAGGACAAGAAGGACAAGAAGGGACGAGATTTCACCAGCCTTTGCTTCATGGCCGACAGCGATCACAGCGGCGATGAGCTTGACTCATCTGAGGTACCTCTATCATCTGACCAGCTATTGATTAAATTAGATGAGCTAAATGAAGTAGTTCTCGGTCAGGATAGATTACTTGTGCAAGCCGCTAGAGAAAGAAAAGACCTTAGACTTAGGCTAAAAACTGTTTCTACTGAATATGCCATGCTTAAGTCTAAAGTAAATGATGCTGATTGTGAGTCTTGTTCTGTTGTCATGGGTGAGCTTGCTCAGTTGCGTTCTGTACATGCTCAAACTCTTTCTGAGCTTGAGACTGCGCAGAAGCAGCTTTTGGTGGTGGATTCTAGACCTCATGATGATATTGATTGCATGAACTGTTCTTTATTGCGCGACAGCATTAATTTACGTGATAAACATGTTCATGATTTTGAGGCTAGATTGGAGAGGGCCGGTAGTTCTAAGGATGTGCAGCCTATTTGTGACACATGCATTACCCTTAAGGACCAGCTAGGCACTGTTAGAGAGCGAGTTGAAAACCTCATGTCAGAAAATGAATACCTTCTTTCCGTGGTTAATAAATGCACTGAGGGAAAGGGTAGGATGGATTTGCTCTTGGCCAAGACCAAGATGTGTGCTGACAGAGCAGGGGTAGCTCTAGGTTTGGGTTTTGAGAGGATTCCTTCAGACAGTAAGACCAAAACTGTTTTTACCTCTCCCACTACCTTAGAGAAAGAGAGAGCTCTGTTAGACACCCCATCAGCCAAAAAGCCTACCCGACCACCAAAGAAAACCACACCTCCTGCCAAGAAAAATCCTCCCAAGAAAACCACTCAGCAGAAACCCAAGGAGCCTGTGAGAGTTGCTCCTGTGATCCATGAGAGTGCCCCTAGGAGAGTGTTTCACTGTTCTTACTATCAGCGGGCGGGTCATTTGGTTGGGTTCTATTTTCGTCGCATCAAGGATGAGCGACGCTCTCAGGCGATGAGTTACCAGGACATGCATTACCCATCTTTAGGTATGCATGAGTCTGAGTTTTACTATCGTTCTACTTTTGAGGCTCCTCGTGCTTCTCGGAGAGGTTTTGCTCCTCGAGGTGTTCACCATGTTCCATATGGTGTTAGACCTCGGGCGAGTAGCTTTGTACCTCGTTAGAGTAGGAGACCTCGCCATGCTTTTCGATCACTGCATGTAGGTAGACCTCGCACCTTGCATCATACAGATTATCATGTGCGTAGACCGTCTACTTTTACTGTGCCTACTACTCGTGTCACTCAGTGCTGGATGCCTCGTCATTTTTTCACTCACCCCAGCACTGAGCGATCGAGATTTTCTTATCATGTGTAGGTGACAGATCGAGGCTTGGAGGGCACGTGGATCATGGACTCCGGTTGTTCGCGCCACATGACCGGAGATGCAGCATGGTTCTCCAGCCTCACCACAACCAAGCAAAGGGAACATATCACCTTCGGAAACAATCGAAGGAGTAGAGTGAAAGGTAAAGGTGTGGTAAGAATTAACTCGAATTTCACTCTCAAAGATGTTGCTTTGGTTGAAAATCTGGGATACAATTTGCTGTCTGTATCTCAGTTGCTTGATGAGGGCTTCGAAGTGCGATTCCATCGTGATACTTCGCAAGTGCTCAATTCTGATGGCGTTGTGGTGTGTAAGATCTTTAGAGTTGGGAGAGTTTTTGGAGCTGATTTTTCAGAGTCATCTGGTTCTTCTCATTGTCTTGTTGCACATTCAACTTCTGAGCTTTGGAAGTGGCATAGGAGACTAGGGCATATGAGCTTTGAGTTGCTCGCTCGTTTGAGTGCCCTAGGTCTGATCCGAGGATTGCCCAAGCTCAAGTTTGAGAAGAATTTAGTTTGCGCTCCTTGTCGACATGGAAAAATGATTGCTGCTTCGCATTCACCAGTCACCACAGTGATGACTGAACAACCCGGAGAACTTCTCCATATGGACACTGTAGGTCCTTCTCGGGTTAGTTCTTTAGGCGGCAAGTGGTATGTCTTAGTTATTGTCGATGATTTCTCTCGCTACTCTTGGGTCTTCTTTCTTGCCAGAAAGGATGAAGTGTTTTCACACTTTCGGAGCTTGGCTTTGAGACTCTTTTCTGAACTCCCTGGTGCATTGAAATTCATTCAAAGTGATAATGGCACTGAGTTCAAAAATAGTCTCTTTGTTGACTTTTGCATGGAGAATGGCATAGAACATCAATTCTCTGCTCCGCGGGTTCCTCAACAAAATGGTGTCATTGAGAGGAAGAACCGCACTTTGGTTGAGATGGCTAGGACGATGCTTGATGAGCATAGGACTCCTAGAAAATTCTGGGCTGAGGCCATGAACACTGCATGTTACATCTCAAACCGTATATTCCTGCGCTCAATTTAAATTTGACATCTTATGAGCTGCGTTTTGGGAGACAGCCCAAGGTTACTCATCTTCGAGTTTTTGGCTATCGCTGCTTTATCCTAAAACGTGGTAACTTGGATAAATTTGAGTCGCGATCTTCTGACGGGATCTTTTTGGGTTATACAACACATGGTCATTCTTACCGTGTTTATAATTTAGAGACTAACACTGTCATCGAGTCATGTGATGTGACTTTTGATGAATCAACCCCCTCTGTTAGTTCTGCATTTGAACAGGCAAATGAACACGACATGGAACAGACCATCTTCGAAGAAGAAGATTCCGGAGAATTCGAGGATGAACCCCTACTACCCTCGACATCAACCCCCGAAGCCGACCCCGCTTCGACGACTTCGGCACGAGGTCCCGAAGCGACTACCTCAACATCGGTCATCTTGGACCACTCCAACGCACAAGTTGATGGGGGAGACTGCATCCCGCCGCGAGGCTCCACACCATGTTCAAAGGATGCACCCTCCCGAGCAGATCATTGGTGAGCTTGATCAAAGGGTAACACGTTCTCATGCTCATTTCATTGATTCCGCTTTTGTTGCTTCTTTTGAGCCCTTAGATGTTAGTCATGCACTTTCTGATTCTAGTTGGATCAATGCCATGCATGAAGAGCTTGAAAATTTTGAGAGAAACCAAGTCTGGTCATTAGTTGATCCTCCACCAAATGTTCATTTTATTGGAACAAAATGGATTTTCAAAAATAAACAAGGGGAGGATGGGACTATAGTTAGAAACAAGGCTAGACTTGTAGCACAGGGCTTTTCTCAACTAGAAGGGATTGATTTTACTGAAACTTTTGCACCTGTTGCTCGCCTTGAGGCCATTAGGATTTTGCTTGCCTTTGCGACATCCCGGGGATTCAAACTCTATCAAATGGATGTCAAAAGTGCTTTTCTTAATGGCTTCATAGGCGAAGATGTTTATGTAAAACAACCCCCTGGTTTTGAAAACCCCAAGTACCCACATAAAGTTCCTTAAACTTCATAAGGCTCTTTATGGACTCAAGCAGGCCCCTCGGGCTTGGTATGACAGACTTAAGTATTTTCTGCTTGAGCGGGGGTATTTGATGGGCTCTGTTGATAAAACACTGTTTACTCTCAAGCATGGCAAAGATTTCCTCCTGGTTCAGATTTATGTGGATGATATCATCTTTGGTGGCTCTTCTCATTCTTTGGTTGCCGAGTTTGCAGATACCATGAGCAGGGAATTTGAAATGTCAATGATGGGTGAACTCACCTTTTTCCTTGGTTTGCAAATCAAACAAAGCAAACAAGGTACTTTTGTCCACCAGACAAAGTACATCATGGACCTGCTCAAGAAGTTCGACATGGCAGATGCGAAGCCCCTCGCCACTCCAATGGCTACATCTGTAGCGTTGGATCCTGACGAAGATGGAGAAGCCGTCGATCAGAAGGAGTTCCGGAGCATGATCGGCTCCCTCCTCTACTTGACTGCTACGAGGCCAGATATACACTTCGCAGTGTGTCTGTGCGCTCGTTTTCAGGCTTCACCACGAGCTTCGCACCGCCAAGCGGTAAAACGCATTCTAAGGTATCTCAAACACACCCTCGAATTTGGCATATGGTATTCAGCATCTTCATCTTTATGTCTTCGAGGTTATTCCGATGCGGACTCTGCTGGGTGTAGAATTGATAGGAAGAGTACCTCTGGTACTTGTCATTTTCTGGGTACTTCTTTGGTTTGCTGGTCTTCCCGCAAACAATCTAGTGTTGCACAATCGACGGCTGAGGCCGAATATGTTGCTGCAGCTAGCTGTTGCTCTCAGATTTTGTGGATGATTTCCACTTTGCGGGATTTCGGGTTAGATTATAAGAGTGTTCCACTTTTTTGTGATAACACTAGTGCTATTTGTATTGCAAACAACCCGGTTCAGCACTCCAGAACCAAACACATTGATGTGCGATATCATTTTCTCAGAGATCACAATGAGAAGGGTGATATTGAAATTCAATATGTTGATACCCAACACCAGCTTGCCGACATTTTCACAAAACCCCTCGATGCTTCTCGATTTGCTTACTTGCGTGGGGAACTTGGTATTTGTCACCCTTACGGCATTTTGTGAGGGGGAGCAGTTTTAGATGGATGTGCATTTGCTAATTGGTTTGAAATTGCATTTACATCTTTTGCACTTATATGCCTGATTATAATCCATGACATCATGACAGCTCAGCTCTTTTTAATTTATCTGAAACACTCATGTGCATGATATTTTCTTTTCAAAATCAAATCGTGCTCACTGCTTAATCTTGAATCTAACACGTTTAGGCAGGACTGCTTTAGCTATCTTTTATCTGCTTGATAGCAAGACACTGTTCATTGGATGCTAAAAATTGCAACTTGAAAAATTGTTCTCCATTTTCATGGATATTCATAAAGTGCCAAACAATTGGTTCACTTAGTTAAAATCAAAAACTCCATGATTTGCATGCTTTAAGTGAAAAGATCCAGGTGGGTTTGTTTGTCGCACTACTCTATTCTAGACTGCTTTCCATTGCACATTGGTCTGAACTGGAATAGTGTAGTGTGTGCCAAAATCATTGCCTTAAGCTTCTTATGGCTTTCATGCCTAGGCTTGGACGGATTGGAAAGTATAAGGTGGACAAACAAATAACCCCTGGCACTAAGAAAAGAACAACAGAATTCATTGATCATCAAGTTTGCTTTTCATGCTCCATTTGAACTGGACTTGTCTGTCTAGAGTAGAAATTGACTAGCTTTGCGCAGTCCCTGCTCTTACTTGTCTAGTTACCTTGGCTAAGTGGTGATGCTTTTATTTCAAAAATGATCAAATCACATGCTTCATCATGTTTTTAGAGAATGTTAATTTGAGCTGAGCCCATGATTCATTGGTATCATTGTTGGCATATTTTTGCTTTATATGTCTTTGCAATTCTCCAAATTTCCAAGCTATGCATCTTTTTCATGCTCCTTGATGCTTGCATTGCCAAAGGGGGAGAGACTTGCTACGCTCTCTACCAAAAGGGGGTATAATTTCCAAAGGGGGAGAAAATTTGACATAAAGGGGGAGAAGGTTCTTTGTTGCCAAAGGGGGAAAACTTAACTCAGGGGGAGTTTTTATTGCCGAAGGGGCTTTTACTCTTTGAAAAAAGGGGAGGAAATTTCTTCTTTCAAGTGACATGATTTGGCTCTTTTCTGAGTTTTTATGGTCACTTGTGTGCTGAAAATTTTTAAATTTTCTTGATCTTGAATTTGGTTGTCAATGCACTCATCAAGGGGGAGATTGAGAAACCAAGTGTTGGTTTCGGTGCTAGTGATGAGTGATTGACAGGCTTTTAACCTCTATTTCGAAGGGGTACCTCCGGAAGGGGTTCGGAGGTTGGACCTCGGAAGGGTGTTCGGAGGTGGCTTCACCGAAGGGTGTTCGGTGGTTGGTTGCTGCAGCTGTGGCAGCGGAGTGTGCCTGTCGGAGGGGTCCGACAGTACACGTTGACTGGGTGTATACCGTAGGCTTCGGTACTTTGGGCGGTACACCGGAGTGTGTGCCGGAGGTTGCTAACCCGGAGAGGTCTCCGGAGTACTGGAAACACTTGTCTATTTGTCGGTGGTGTGCAGGGACTTCGGAGGCGACGGACAGGTTCGTAGCAGGTGAACCTGGGTCAAGCGGGAGGCTTGATGCCAGGGGAGCGGGGAGCTCCGTCACGGTGGCTGCGAAGGGGGTCCGAGTCGGTCCTCGGGTCGAGGTACGCCAGGTGAAGGCAGAGAGTGCGGAGCGTAGCTCCGGGTGAAGGTACTCCGAGACAAAGTCCTCGGAGGTGAGGCACTTCGAAGGTACTCCGAATGGAGTGACTTCGGAGTTGGTTGGATCAAGTCCTCTGCGGAGGCAAGGAGTTCGAAGTGTGCTCCGGAGGGAGACATTCGAAGGTACCCGACGAAGGTCTCAGAAGTCGAGGCGCATCGAAGGCATGGTCCGGGTGAGGCTCGTCGAGGAGTGTGCTTGGGGAGAGACACTGCGACGAAGGGCTCATGGAATGCTTCGTGCGGAGGCCTTGGACGAAGGAGGGACTTCGAAGGGTGGTACTCCGAAGGTGAGGCTTCGGAGTGAGGAAGGCTTCGGAGCGAGGCTAGCTCCGGAGTGTGGTTGTCTTGTGGTACTTTGGCCTGCATGGCTTCGGTACACGGACTGACGGAGTTCGAGCTGGGAGTAGCTGCGAAGCCGTGGTGGTCCACTCCGGAGGTGTTGGTGCGAAGGCCCAAGGGCTTTGACGGCTTCGGCTCAAAACCGTCACTGTATCGAAGGCTGACTTCGGTGAAGCGAAGGCCATTTGGCTCAAGGCTTCTCACCGAAGCTATCGCACCCCTCGCGTGCGAAGGGGGCTTCAGAAAGGTCAAAGGCTGCAAGTTTGACAGTGTCTGCTCTGCAAAAAGCTGACGCTTGTCCCATCTGCAAAGGCTGACAGAGAAGCCTCCAATAAAGTTGACTACCTTTTGTACCCCTCTGTTCTGTAGAGACAAAACTGGTGTAAACCCTAGGGGTAAAGTAGTCATTTCACTTGGGATGAACCATGGGCTATAAATATGGGGGCTCGGTAGGTAACATTTAACACTTTGAGCATTTACTGTTGAGCTCCTGTAGCCACACACTTCGTTGTATTCATCCAGAGTTAAATTTTATTGTGTTCCTTGTTCAAGCGGCGAAGCCCTGCTTCTGTGTGCTTTTTGCTTGAGCTCGCTTTACATACCTCGCTAGTTGTAGTGCACCGAAGCCTGTCTAGGCGAAGGGTGTTTTGTGCGAAGTGTGTTTTTCAGTGTGTTGTCGCTCTGTGTAACAGGAGGCGAGACCTCGCTGCTTACTAGCGAAGCCCTGATCGAAGCCCGTGCGTTTATCGTGTCTGTGACTCTAGCGAAGTCTGTCAGTGTGCGTTTAGACCTTCGTGTATGAAGCCCAACACCAGTTGCTGCTGCCAAGTACTTGGTCGAAGTCCTCAGTAGGGTGTCCACTCTTGCGAAGGGTGAAGTGCGAAGCCTGCTCGAAGCACCCTGTGTGCGGAGCCTGCACTGACTTAGCAGAGTAGATTTTCGAGGGTTGTAAGTGGAGCGAAGTCTTCTTGGCTTCGAACTTTTGGTCCTGCGAAGCCTGTGTTCGGAGCTGTCAAAACACCTCCGAACCAGACCTTCGAAGGTAGTGTTCGAAGCCTGTTCCGCAGAAGACAGAACTAAAACCGAAGGCTAGTTTTTAGCCCGAAATTTTAAAAGCTCCCATTCACCCCCCTCTGGTCGCCGTTTCCGGTCCAACAGCTGACGCAAAACCTTGTCCTAATTTTTCTACTTCGCTAAAATCTCCAATGGCCTCAGCAATACCGTCTTTAGAAGACCGATATTGCTCTACGCGATACTTCTGCCAATCAAGGTTACTTCAGCTAGACATGGCTACTAATTTAGAAATATCCATGCTACACCAGTCGTCTTTACAAACACGAGTACAAAACGTCCTCCAGATACGCTGATGAAGTCGTAATCCGAGAGGTCTCTACCTGATATGCACTCTACTTTGTTATGGACAGCATCGACGGCTACATCGGCCAATGCTACTTAGGCCGAAGTATCTACTGGTACGACCTCCACATCATCATCGTCCCATTGCATCAGGCATTGGTGCAAAGTAGAAGGAATGCAACAATTTGCGTGAATCCAATCACACCCAAGCAGCACACTATAGTTACCTTGTACGTCAACAACGAAGAATGTCGTAGGCAGAGTCTTGTTACCCACTATCAACTCCAGGGAGAGCACGCCTTTTGCTTCGAAACTCTTATCGTTGAAGTCGTTGAGCATTAGGTTGGTTTTCTCCAAGTCTCCCTCGTCCCTGCCAAGCTTATTTAAAAGAGAGTAAGGCATTAAGTTGACAGTGGCACCACCGTCGACAAGCATTCTAGAGATCGGCTTCCCGTCAATGTGCCTCATGACATAGAGAGGCTTTAGGTGATGAGCCGAATCCTCAGATTTCTCGAACACAACATCTCATGGGCTGAGGTTCAACTGAGCGACCTCGGCCTTGTCTCATGGTAGGGCGAATTCAGCGGGCAGTATGACGATGTTGATGTCCATCGCCTGTGGTGCAAGTCCCTCGAAGTTGGGTGTGTAATCTTCGTCGAGCATGTCATTGTCGTCATCGCTCAGGACGGGAGCGGGGTTGCTTATCTCAACCGGCTTAGGCCTCCATTCCTGCTTCATAGTTGGTTGAGGGCGGATTTCTTCAAAATGGTATATCGCTCATCCTCGGCCTTCTTTTCGCGCATCTCCTATGATCATAGACGTTGTAGGTGCCTCTTTTGTGATTTGGTCATGCCCGGTGGTGCCTAGGATGGTTGTGGCTTGGTACCAGGTGCCACCCACTTGTTCATGTGACTTCTGGCTGAAGGGATACCATCCAGGTCAGCCTCGTGAGTTTTATGCTTGTTGGGCACTTCGCTGTGAACCCTGTCAGTTGGACCGGCCTCGTTTGGCCGATCGGACAGGGCTTTGGTACTAGCCTCAGCCGGACTAGGGGACTTACCTCCATCTAGCTTCAGCGAGGGGGTCTTCAGGATTGGGACTTCCTGAGACCCTACCTTGACTGTGATGGCTTCAGACTCCCTGTCCTTCACCTCTTTGCGTCCATCTCCCTTGGCTCCATCTTGTGCGAGTCGATTCAGAGATACTATGGACAACCTGTGGAATACATCTCCCTTCGCTGCATCTGTTTGTCCCTACCAATTATAATACTCCAAAGGAAAATAGGAGGCAATGTTATACTATGAAGGGTACTCAGGGGGCGAGGTGTATGGAGCCCACGGGGTCCCCGCCCAATTTTACGGCAGAGGCATTGGTGGCTCTAGCAGCTTCGCCCACTATGAGCCGAACCCATTGCCCGGAGGGGGGTTCAGCCATATCGAAGGTATTTCGGACCATATTAGCGAAGGGTCCTGCTAGGCCGAAGGTATGTTTGGCCATTGTGGGCCGAAGCCTCCCGCCGAAGGGTTCGCCTAGAGCAGAGTTGAATCCGGCCATTGGGCCGGCCTCATTGTGCGAAGGATTCAGCCATTGGGGCCCAAACTCGTTATGCGTAGGGTTCGTCCATTGGGGCCCGAAGCCACTGTGTGGAGGGGTCAGCCGCTATGGTCCGAAGCCACTGTGCGGAGGGTTCAGCCACTGTGTTCCGAAGCCATCCTCCAACTACTCTGGTCCCTTTGGTTGTCTTAGCCTTTTTGGGCGGGGGCTTGTTTCCTTGGCCTTTTCTGGTGTTTGTTTAATAGCATCTGATATGTCACTTTCGGCTTCTTGCGAGTTCGAGCCAAAGGAGATGTGCTGATATTTCTTTTCCACACTCCTACTTAAGGGTTCTTTGGTACGAGTGTGCATGTGCGTGATTCTCCGATAACGACCGCTTTTCCCTTAGTCGACTCGGCCTGTTCTGGCCAAATCAACACTTTCTTCTCGTCAAGGTCGACGGTGTTCATGGGAAATAATGGGGGATTGGTCCCGATCTTCCGCTAGGTAAGGATAACTTGGATTGGTGGAGAATCTCGACGTTGACGATCCAAGGCTCCGGTCCGGCGGATCAAAACCTTGCAATCGCTACACCACTGCCTCCGTCGGTTATCAACCACGCAGGGCGTGATTGACCTCACCACGAAGGCTAGTTCCTGCAAGCAAACCCAAGAACACAAGTCGAATGCCAAATCACAGATGAACTATGATGAGGAGAGGTTTCACAAACGCTGATGCAGCAGCCAATTGGTCCGGTGCAGGAGCGGGATCTAAACACACAAGTGTAGATGCAAACGAAGCAAAACCTAACCCTAAAGGCGGCTGGCATGAGTATATATAGTCGTGGGCAGCCTGTAGGGGGCGCACACGACTCGGACTATGGGCCAACATGGTCCCCAACTCAATACAAGGTCCAACTCGGCCCAGTTCTGTCACGCAGGATTGTTTCAGTCATACAGGACGGCTCGAGACTCCAAAAGAGGCGAAACCAACGCCAAAAGATCCTTCTTCTCCTTAGCTTTCCAAAAAGTCCAAGAACGCGCCAATCGGACTTCGTATGAGGAAGTTATGCCCATTTTGGTGCATGGTGGTTGATGTAGTCCGAACCAGGGAATTCTTGACTTCAAATCATCCGGGCGACTCCGTCTTCAACTCCAACTCTCCTATTCCATCTCCCATGTTCCTAAGCAACAAATATCACTAGTATTCAGTAGCATCCCATCCAAACAAATATTAACATAGTTGCTAAGGAAAGAATTAACCTCATGGTTCAAGCGATGGGCACGGACGCGTGTGATTGGTCCCTGTAATTGAATTGTAGGTTGATGGTGCATGTGTGTATCATGTTGGTGCACGTGTGTATCATGGTGGTGCATGTGTGTATCATGTTGGTGCATGTGTGTATCATGGTGGTGCATGTGTGTATCATGTGAAGTGATGTCCTCATCAGGAAAGGGGTCTTTGTCTAGCTTCATCTTTGGACTGGGGTCTATTTTCAATCGTCCTTCTTCTATGGCCAATTGAACCTACCGATGAAAAACATTGTAGTCGTTAGTATAATGAGAATGTGAATCATGCCACTTACAGTAGGGGCATTTCTTTAACTCGTCAGCGGTTGGAATGACTTGGCCCTTAGGCAACCTGAGAAGTTGGTTCTTCAAGAGGAAATCAAATATTTTATCGCACTTAGTTATATCAAATGTGTATTTGACTTCGCTAGGCTGACTCTTAGTGGGAGACGGTCGTAACTCAGAACACGTGATGGGTTTTCTTTTAGCATTCCAAACCCATTTGGCCGCATACATGTCAGCCAAATCTTCTTCTTCCGACTCCTCCTCGTCGAAATGTTCTATGATGTGGACTTCAGCCCTAGGCTTGTTGAATGTTTTAATAACCTTTTTATCTTTGGCTTGACCTTTTTGGACCAGAGACTGTTGTAAGATTTGGCTAACTTCAAAAAAAATTTGGTTGTCTAACCTCTCTTTAATCTCATAGTGCAACCCGTTGAAAGCTAGATCCACCAAATCTCTCTCTGAAATATTGAGACTAAAACATCGGTTTCTAGTATCTCTAAAGCGCTTGATGTACTCGGAGACATTCTCGCTAGATTTCTGCCTAACCGATGTCAAATGTGAAAGCCTAAGTTCTGTCTCGCTTGTATAAAAATAGCCATGGAACTTTTATTCTAATTCGGCCCACATTTGGACAGAGTTCGGCGGGAGCGCCAAAAACCAAGTGAAAGCGGTGCCGGATAGCGAGAGAGAAAATAGTCTAAGTTTTAAAGCGTCTGACCCACTAGCTTCTCCACACTGTGCTAAGAACTGACTGAAATGCTCTAGCGTGGTTTTGTTACCCTCACCATCAAACTTGGTGAACTCAGGGACTCTATAGCCGTGAGGGTATGGTACAGTGTCGAAATGGTCAAGGTATGTTTTCCGGTAAACCCTAGCCCGACCCCTAAGTACGAAGCCGGTGCACTCCCTAAATAGTGTGCGGATCTGCTCTTCTATGTCATCTTGGCCTACTGCTTGCGCGCGTTTATCATGCAGGGGCACGACACATGGCGGTATGTCGGCGTGTCGGCCGTGGGGTTCCTCCTCATGCGCTAACTCAGGATGTATGACGTGTTCGGGCCTATGTGTTTGTGTGGGAGCATGCGGCGTGGGCAATGTGGGGAACACTAGCACAGGTGTATGTGGAGGTGGTGCATAGTAAGCAGTGTTAGTTTGGCCGTAAGCATGCTGACTGGTCTCGACCATAGATGTCGAGGCCGGAGACACAATAGTTTTGCTGGTACTACCGTCAGTTCTGCTGTAAATGCGATTTATCGGAGGTATGCTAGCAATCGAAGCTGGAGGTATGACTTCAGTAAAGTCGGACCTTCTAAGTGTCGCCTCTACCTGAGAGCTAACTCTCGAATCTAAATGGTTGGCTAGTGAAGAGCTAACAGCTTGCTCTATTGATGCAGCTATTTTTTGCTCAATTTCTAAAGAAGATAAAGGAGGCGATACTGGCGTTAACTGGGTCCGAGCGAGGTCAGGGACGTTGACGTCATGCTTGATGAAGCTCACGCGTGTCTTGACGTAGCTTCTAAGCATGAGGTCCTACAGTGCTTTCATCTTTGCCTCGATCTCTGCCTGGTCCTCTTCGGGGATATCTTCAAGGGTAGGCGTCATGATGTTGCTATTGTTGATATCTGCGCCCCCCATTGGATCCATCGACGTTATAGATGTAGTAGTCGTTGTACACGTACCCGTGACCGATGTAGATGTACTGGTCATGTTGGCGTATCCTTCCCCAGCGGAGTTGTCAAAAAGTGTGTTGACACGAAAACGTGCCCCCGCACTTGGGTCAGTTCGACGATCCAAAAGTGTGCGGATACTTAGGAACAAGCCTAAGTGTAACACAACACTAACATCGCGTTCCGACTACCCTTAACAGTGGCAAGGGAGGTGGAGTCACCAAGTAATCAGATCACACAGAAATAATCCAATTAGCTAAAGAGAAATATATAAATAAAATAAACTAGCCAGCTGAACAGAGCTTAAGTGATTCAAAGTTTACCATGCGAAGGGTTCACCGAAGTGGGCCTTCGGCGTCTGGTGCGAAGGGTTCACCGAAGGTAGTCTTCGGCATTTGGATTGATCTGGCCGAAGGCGGGTTCCGAACATATCTTGACACAAAATCACCTCCGAACGACAGCGTCCGGTGCGAAGTCTTTGACACGATAAAAACACTCCAACACGACACACTGGCATGACTTCGCCCGGTGCGGAGTACTAGCATGATGAAGCTTGGTGCAACGAAGCCTGTTGCGGAGCGCTCTGGTGTGCGGGCCTAACTAGACTGATAATAGCATGACGGGTCTAGCACGGGTAGTCGAAGCAAGGATTCGCCGAAGGGTGTTCTCAGCAGCCTCCGAAACCAGCTTCCTGGATCCGGACACCTCAGGTGGAGGGGCTCTGAGCGTGAAAACCTACAATAGAACAGAGATCAAGTGCCAATTCGGCCTGGAGACCAAATTTGCTAAGTGTTGCAGTAGGGAAACGAAGGTAGCAATCTATTACGTAGATTAATGGATACTTCACAGGCAAAGTAACAAGGCGATAGCAATCTGTTACGTAGATTAATGGGTACTTCACAAATGAAGTAACAAGGATTACCACTGTTCTGAAGTGGCCGACGGAGGGCTTCTAGACAAACCCACGAAGGTTGTATAGAAAGGTAAATAAAAGTAAAGGTATGGTTCAAAGCTAGGGCTTTGTGGTTGAATTGTGTTGGGGGGGTCTTATGAACCGGCCTCACCCTTATATTAATGGGAAATTTGGATCCATACCATTACAATTTTGCGACTTTAAAAAAATGCCATTACAATTCACGTATTTATATTCACGCCACTACAAATTTACAGAACTCCAAATTATACCATTTCTAAATTTAGAGAATTCTGAAATATGTCATTACAATTTTAGAGAAATCTAAAATATGCCATTAGATTTTGTGTGAGCTGCAATTTCGAAATGGCATATATCCAAATAGATGAATTGTAGTGGCAAAGTTCCAAAGCACGGTAATTGTAATGACATATATCTAAAAAACCCTATATTTATAGGGGCTGGTATTCTTATCTCTAAGGCTAATCTGGTAGGATTTGGCCTAATCAAGTTTAGGGATCAAAACAGCCAGAATCAGACTCAAACTCTATCTCTGAAAACATCCCGAAGTGGGCCTTCGGCAGGGCCTGCCGAAACCTGCTCCTCGGGCCAAAGCTTCGGCAAGGCAGGCCTCCGAAGGCCATCGGGCCGAAGGTAGCAGGCCGCTAGAAGGCTTCCGAAGCCCAATGTTCAATGGGCCTTCGGCCATGTGAGGAGCCATGCTGAATAGCGTGGGCCTCATGGCTCCAGAAGTGATGAGTCATTGTCAACGATAGTAAAAGAGGACAGAAGAAGAGAGGAGATCTGCTGTTTCATGGGCCGCGTGTGACTCAGGTACACGGGCAGCAAGCGACTGTTGGGCAGAGGAGGCTGCGAAGTCGGGCTGGCCCAATCCGGGTGCATGGGCCAGAAGCAGTAGAAGACCCACTGGGCTGTTGACCAAGGTTGACTCAGGTACACGGGCAGTGAGTGATTGCCGGGCTGAGAGAGCTGCGGAATCGGGCTGGCTCAATCCGGGTACCTGGTGCAAAGTCGGTGGAGGCTTTGTCAGTTTCGGCGCAAAACTGACAACCGTTGATCTTGTATCCGACTGTCCAGAAGAGAAGCCGTAGTCGCTACGAAAGCTGAGCTTCCGGATAAGTCATCTGTAACTCTAGGCCCACAGTCAGTCAGTCATGTCTGTAAAAATACCTAAGGGCAGTAGAGTCTTTTCCTTTATTATTGCGTCTGTAAAAACCCTAAGGGGCAGGTGGAATGTTCCTAGTGTTGGGAGCCTATAAATAGGACCCCAATCCCTAGGGTTTGGACTACCCTTTTGGCTGAAATCAATTCCACTCTATTGGGTCACTTTTTGCCTCTTGCCTTGCCTATCTCTTCTCTTGTTCTTGCTTGCGCCGCCAGGCACTTTTGCTCCTGTTTCTGTTGCCTTGCATTTATTATTGCAGTAAAGGTTCTATTCTCAAATCGTATGCAGCAAGTGCAGAGTTTTAATGGCTTCATTACATTTGCACAGCAAGTTTTCCCATGATTTTTGAGGCTTCGGAAGCCTCTCTGTTGCGTGTGTTCTTCTTGAGAAGTAGTACTAGTTCTTGCTGTTGCAAGTAGTACTGCTACTGTTGCTACAGTACTCACTGCCAGCTTTTTACCTTCTACTGCGCAGCTTTTTGATCGAAGCTGACAGGCTCTAGAAACTTTTCTGGCTGTTTTCTGGCAAAGCCATCCTCTCTGTTCGAAGCCCCTCAGCTCCGTGAGGCAGGCTTCGATCTGACATACACGAAGGCTTCGTTCGATCTTCGAACTTCGTTTTGTGTTCTGTGTTGCTAGCGTCGAAGTATTTTTCTGTACGGACAGCATCGCATACTTCGAACGACAGTGCGAAGGTACTCCGGCCCTAGCTGTTCGAAGTCCACTTCGATAGGTTTCGAAGTTGGCTCCGAAGCTTGTCGTTCTGCTAGGCTTCGCTCTGGTTTCTTTGTGGCGTGTCAGTCTTCGCTTTTCCTTTCGAAGCTTGCTCTTTTCTAAGGTAGAGTGTAGGCTTCGAATTTGGTGCCTTTGTCGTGTGACAGGCTTCGCCTCTTTGTTCGAAGGTAGTTCGTCTGTGTGTTGCATTCGAAGCTTTCTGTTCGAAGGTTTAGGTTCGAAGCACTCGGTTCGAAGCTGTGTCCGAAGCCTTGCCTTCGAAGTACATACGTCGAAGCAGGCTCCGGAGTTATCATACTTCGCTTCGAAGCATACTTCGCTTCCTGCACCTTCGAACTAGGCTAGACCAAAACACCTTCGGCATCTTCGACAAGCTTCGCAACTGACCTCCGAAGCAGGCTTCGCCACCAACCTCCGAAGCAGGCTTCGACCAGCGAAGTAGGCTCCGACAAGCTTCGAACAGGAGACAAATCTGAACAGTAACTTCTCATCTCACTGGACATATACTTAGATCATTTCGTTGAGAAGTTTAGACCTGCCATATTTTATTTATCTGCCTAGTTGCACTACTTTGGTAGCTCTCTGTTTAACATTAATTGATTCTAGGCTAGAAACCTTTAGACTTAGGCTATCTGTTCATTTTCTGTTGCTTAGTCTCTTGAAGTGAGTTGGGTGTTGGGAACAGGCCATATATTCGAAAGAATTTTTAAGGCGCTCATTCACCCCCCCTCTGGTCGCTACTTTCGGTCCTACACCATGTAAGGCTTCGGCCTAATCCAGGACTTGTGTATTTTTGGCCCAAATTACCAAAATTGATATTTTGACAATCTTGACCATTAATGCCATTTTTTGCTATCAATAACTTGCCCCAGCCACTAGTGTATTTTACACCAAGACGATGGGTCTCCTTGGACCGGAAAGATAGAGGATTGCAAGGGGAGGTGATGTCATGAGAGGTTTAAAGCAAGTACGTCAAGCAAAGAAGGAGTCATCAGACCACTGCGGAAAATGAAAGCATTAAAGGTATCGGACCAAAAGTAGCAAGCAGCAGCGAAGAGTGACTCATCTTTGTAGGGTTAGGCAAGGGAAAAGCCGATACAGTGGTCGATGCCAATTTCCTCCCAAGACGGACGCTTGACGGCCGATACCCTAAGGTACCAATCATGCCAACCAAGAAGTGGGGAAGGGAAAGTGCCAATCAAAATAAAGCATGGAAGAATGTTTAAAGGGGATCCGATTGGTTTCCACGTTGATGATATCGATGGGATCGGGTTACCCATCAGACCTATAAAGTGGTGGGTGGTGTGGTTAGAAAGAGGGATTGAAACTTGGTTCCATAGATTCTACAAAAAGAAATGGGGAAGACAATAAGAAACAAAAGGAAATAAAGAAAAATGGAAAATCAAGGGCCGAAGAACAATGAAGAGAGAAGGATGCTAAAGACTGACCTCAGGGATTAGGTCGATGATGGCCATCTATAGTGTCACTGGCATGCGAGTTGGCAAAGAAGAGGAAGGCAGCAAAAGGCGACGATCGCAAGAACGCGGCGGTGATCTCGGGGGGCAAGAATGAATGGTGGGCAAAAATCCTAAAGAAGAAAGGTGGAGTGACCGAGCGCTTATAAAGCAAGCAGTGACTTCTTGGACATATACTTAGATCATTTCGTTGAGAAGTTTAGACCTACCATATTTTATTTATCTGCCTAGTTGCACTACTTTGGTAGCTCTCTGTTTAACATTAATTGATTCTAGGCTAGAAACCTTTAGACTTAGGCTATCTGTTCATTTTCTGTTGCTTAGTCTCTTGAAGTGAGTTGGGTGTTGGGAACAGGCCATATATTCAAACGAATTTTTAAGGCGCCCATTCACCCCCCCCTCTGGTCGCTACTTTCGGTCCTACAAGTGGTATCAGAGCGAGGTTAGGGTTTTTCCATACCTTAACCGGTTCTAAACCCCAGTAGTGACCATGACGTCTCCTGGCAAGGTCCCGTCCTTGGAAGCCTATGGCTATAATTATTGGAAGACTCGCATGCGAGCCTATCTTATGAGCCAGGGTTCGGACATTTGGGACATTTGCGTTCACACCACATTCGTCATTTTGCCAGTCGCTGGGCATGGTACTGCTGGTATCATTGCTCAGCATCTGAGCAACAGTAAGGCTGTGAACATTCTGTTTTCTGGTTTAGGTCCCACTGAGTTTGAGCGTGTGAGTCATCTCTCCACTGCGAGAGAGATCTGGGCTACCCTCAAGGCACACCATGAGGGGACAGCACAGGTCAAGGCTCGGCTCTATCAGACCTACCGGCGTGAATATGAGAATTTCACACAGAAGCCGGGTGAATCTGTTGAGGCTTTGTTTGGTCGCTTTCACTCGATCATAAACAAGCTTCGGGACAACAAGGCTGAGGGTGCTCAGTTAGTCTCAGATCACGAGCAGGCGCTCAAGGTTCTCCATACCTTGGACCCAAAGATCTGGGAGATCAAGGTATCCTCTATCGTTGAGAGCACTTCTTATGATACCTTGACCATTTCTGAGTTATTTAGCAAGCTGAAGGCCACTGAGGTAGATATCCAGTTGAGATCAAATCTCACTGGTTCTGGATCAAAATCCCTGGCCCTTTCTACACCTTCTGTTGATCCCTCTGCTGTGAGTTGTGCTGGGTTCTCTTTGATGTCTATCACTGAGGACCAGCTTGAGTCTTTGGGAGATGATGATTTGTGTCTGTTTAACAACCGGGTGTGTCGTGTCTATGACAAGAGAATGTTCAAAAGACACGGCACAAAATCCGGATGCTTTGAATGTGGTGATCCAGGACACTTCATCGCCGACTACCCCAAGCGCAATGGATACAAGAAGGGCACCGGTGGCAGCTTCCATGACTCCGGCAAGCACGAGAGCCCATCCTTCAACAAGGGCAAGCCGAAGACTCGCTTCTTCAAGAAGGCCCTGAAGGACTACCGGCGAGATAACAAGAAGCACGACAAGGCCTTCTTCGCCGAGATGGAGAAGAGCTACTCCAAGCGGTCCACGTCTTCTTCCTCTTCACCGAGCTCAAGCGATGAGGAGATCGCCATCAAGAAGGGGAAGGACAAGGACGATCCTGCGGGCCTTTGCTTCATGGCCTTCGGAGACAAGCCGAAGAGCCGCTCACACCAGCGCCAAAGATCCCGTAAGAGCTTCTGCTCAATGGCTCTTGGGGATAAGGAAGAAAAGAGCTCCTCCGACGACTCCGCCGACGACAACAAGGTATCATCCTACGAGCGCGAAATAGTTGATTTACTTGAGAGCAATCGTCAGGAGTTGAAATATCGGGAAAAACTGCTTAGGGGGGCTAAGAAGAGGATAGATGAGTTAGAGAGTGAGCTTGCCATGGCCAACGGCAGAATCGAGAGTCTATCTTCTTCCCCTTGCTTGGGTGATAGCAGTGAGTGCCCGAAGTGTGAGGTGCTTCTGTGTGACCTGTCGACTCTGAAGTCCAGGTACACAGAAAGGGTTGATGAGAGGGACGCTTTGGCCACTGAGCTTGAAAGCGCTCAGCTGGAGCTGAAAGATGCTCAAGCCACTGTCGTCACACCCTGTGTTCATTGCCCAACTCATCTAGCTGCCTTAGCTGAGCTGAAATCCAAGGGTGATGAGCATTTGGGTGATTTGGAGAGGTTGAGAGCTGAGCTTGCCCAGACTAGGCTAGAGCTTGAGACACTGTCAGTTCCACCCATTGTCTGTGAGAACTGTCTGTCTCTTAGAATGGAGTTGATCAAGCTAAAAGCCGAAAAGTCTGTCCAAGTAGAGAGTGAGTGTGAGACCTGCTTGTCTCAGGTGGAGGTTCTAGCTTCCTTGAGAGAGGAGCTAGCAGATTCTCAGAATGAGAACTTTTACCTCCGTTCTATCCTGAGTTGGATCAGTGCCAGAGAGCCACAGCTCGGCATGATGATCCAGCAGTTCAAAAGGCAGGATGGGTTTGGAGTAGGTTACACCTACACCAAGGCTGACTTTGAGAGTGCCATCAGCCGGGCAGTGGAGTGGAGTAAAATGACTCCAGAGCAGAGATATCCCAAGACTCACTCCACTGAGTCTTCCCAGCCTTGTCAGCCCAAGGATGGAGTGATCCATGAACCACCTAAAGCTCCACCCAAGAAACCTATCTGGGTTCCAAAGCCCAAACACCTCCACACCTCTCTTGACTCTCTTCCTGGACCCTCTCAACCAAAGAAGACCACACCAAACACTACCAAGCCCAAACATCCCAAGCCTCAACCACATCCCAAGAAGCCCACCTATCATTGTGAGTACTGTCGGAGAGACGGGCATCTTGCGGAATTCTGCTTCAGGAGGAAGCGGGTTGAGAGAGCAGAGAGGGCTCGTAGTGATCAGGAGCAGTTCTACCAGTAGGGTGGTAGACTGCGTGTTCCTCGGTGCGGGGAGAGGCTGGAGGCCAGGCCGCGTCGTGTAGGTGGTGGTAGAGGAGACGGCTTTCTTGCCCGTGCTCCAGTTGGTGGTATCCTTTCCGGCAGAGTTCCAGGGAACCCAAGCAGTACAGCGTGATCACCCCTCAGAGCTCATCATAGGTGATTTGACTGAGAGAACTTTGCGTTCTTCTGCCTCTCTTGCTGTGTTTGTTGAATCTGCGTTTGTTGCATCTTTTGAGCCCAGAGATGTTTCTCATGCTCTTTCTGATTCTAATTGGATTAATGCTATGCAAGAAGAGCTTGAGAACTTTGTCCGCAATCGGGTTTGGACACTAGTTGAGCCGCCACCAGGATGCAACCCCATAGGCACCAAGTGGGTATTCAAGAACAAACAAGGTGAAGATGGGGTTGTGGTGCGCAACAAGGCTCGACTAGTTTCCCAGGGTTATTGCCAGAAGGAAGGTATTGACTTTGAAGAAACCTTCGCTCCCGTTGCCCGTCTTGAGTCCATTCGTATTCTTCTAGCTTTTGCCGTTTCGATGGGTTTTAAGCTTTTTCAAATGGATGTTAAGAGTGCTTTTCTGAACGGGTACATAGAAGAGGAGGTTTATGTTAGGAAACCCCCCGGCTTTGAGAACCCTAAGTTTCCTCGACATGTTTTTAAATTGCAAAAAGCTTTATACGGGTTAAAGCAAGCCCCCAGGGCTTGGTATGACCGGTTGAAGCAGTTTTTGTTGGGGAAGGGCTTTGTGACGGGTTCTGTGGACAAAACTCTCTTTTTACTCAAAGTTGCTTCAGATTTCTTAGTTGCTCAGATTTACGTGGACGATATTATTTTTGGCGGTACTACAAATGATCTTGTGTCCAAGTTTTCTGAGCAGATGCACAGTGAGTTTGAGATGAGCCTCAGGGGTGAGCTCAAGTACTTCTTAGGGCTCCAGATCAAGCAGACCAAGGACGGCACCTTCATCCACCAAGGTAAGTACACTCGTGATATGTTAAAGAAATTTGACTTTGGTGGTGAATTGAAGCCGCAGATGACCCCGATGGGCACTTCTGGGGGTCTGGACAAGGATGAGAGCGGTGTCAAGGTCAATGAAAGGGAGTTTCGAGGGATGATCGGTTCGCTGTTGTATTTGACGGCAACAAGACCGGACATACAGTTCGCCGTGGGACTTTGCGCGCGTTTCCAGTCTTCACCACGCGCGTCTCATCGGCAGGCTATCAAGCGCATCTTCAGGTATCTCACTTATGCGCCCGATCTCGGTCTTTACTATTCAGCATCATCATCTCTTGATCTATCTGGCTTTTCGGATGCCGACTTTGGTGGGTGCCGGTTGGATCGCAAGTCGACTTCCGGTACTTGCCAGTTTCTTGGTTCTTCTCTTGTTTCTTGGTCTTCTCGAAAGCAATCTGGAGTTGCTCTTTCGACCACTGAGGCTGAGTACGCAGCTGCTGCCAGCTGCTGCTCACAGTTGGTTTGGATGATTTCCACTCTACGAGATTTTGGGTTGTTCTTTCCTACCAGGGTTCCATTGTTTTGTGATAGCACCAGTGCTATTAGTGTAGGGAAAAACCCGTGTCTCCATTCCAAAACCAAACACATCGATGTGCGCTTTCACTTCTTACGGGATCAATATGAGAAAGGTGTCATTGACCTAGTTCATGTTGATACCCATCATCAGTTGGCTGATATTTTCACCAAACCCCTAGATCAGTCTACATTTGAGCGTTTACGAGGGGATTTGGGTGTTGTATATCCTTTCTAGGATATTTTGCGTCAGTTTTCTTTCTTCTTTACTTTTTCTTGAGTCTTTGTGTGTGTGTTCATATCTTGCATATTCACATATCACACGTTTGAGCTTGCTTCTGTTATATGATTGAACTGCTCTACTCATTCTAGCTGGTACATGCTTTTGATTACTTGTCAATGATCATGTCGTGTCTCAGTTCGCTTGATAAGTCTGATATCTGTCATATGCATGGCTTTTATGCTTTACAATTGAAAAATGATCACCATTGCTTCTGGTAACTAGCATGCGTAGGCTGAATGCTCTTGCTATCTGTAACATGCCTGGTAGCTAGTTCCTGACTTAGATGCAAACATGCAACTTGGACATCTTTCTGCTTTAAAACATGGAAATGTGCGTTAAAAATGATAGAAATCAAGAAAAATGTAAATTCCATGCCTGTTTATGCATAACTTGAAAAGATCCAGGTGGGTTTGCTTTGTCGCATTACATTGTTCTGGACTGCGTACCATAGCACTTTGGTATGAACTAGGACAGTGTAGTGTCTGCCAAGACCAAATGTCTTAAGCTTCTGATGGTCCAGTTCTGGCCTAGGCTTGACTTGGTCAGTCAGCATAAGGTTTGACATGCAAATAACCCCTGGCAAAAATGAAAAAGGAAAGAGAAAAAGCCTGAAAAATGAAATGATAACAAGTTTGCTGAAGCACCTTGTTTTGGATAATGCTTATCTTGGTAGATATCAGATAGTTTTTGCATCTCCTGCTTTACCTTGCTTGTTTACTCGAAAATGTGGTGATGCTTTTTTTGTTTACAAAAACTGAAAAATGCGTGCTAATGACTTTCTTTAGATATCATCTGTTGCACTGATCATGCCATGTGTCTTAGACAGTATCTCTTTTGCTATACTTGTTAGATGCTGTAATTGCAGTCAATCATATTTGAGAAGCATGCTTTCTACACTCCTTCTGCACTCCAGTTGAATTCACTGCATATTTTGAGGGGGAGTTGCATTTAAGGGGGAGTCTGTGTCTCTATTGAGTGCTTGATGAGTTCACTTGTCAACAAGGGGGAGAAAATTTGGGATCAGGTTTTAAGGGGGAGTTTTTACTCTGTTGATATCCTTGTTGTTCTGAAATCGCACTCATTTTTGAGCTTTTACGTTTTGGTTAACCATAATGACCACTTCTTGCTTTTGTTTGGCTTTCGGTCATTAGGGTTAAACTTTTACCTTATTTTTCCTTCTTCTTTTGTTTTCTTGTGTTTTGTTTTCGTGTTTCCACATTTGTTCGCAGGTGCTGAAGAGCTGAAGATGAGGAGTGTTGACAATGCACTCATCAAGGGGGAGATTGAGGAGCCATGCTGAATAGCGTGGGCCTCATGGCTCCAGAAGTGATGAGTCATTGTCAACGATAGTAAAAGAGGACAGAAGAAGAGAGGAGATCTGCTGTTTCATGGGCCCCGTGTGACTCAGGTACACGGGCAGCAAGCGACTGTCGGGCAGAGGAGGCTGCGAAGTCGGGCTGGCCCAATCCGGGTGCATGGACCAGAAGCAGTAGAAGACCCACTGGGCTGTTGACCAGGGTTGACTCAAGTACACGGGCAGTGAGTGATTGCCGGGCTGAGAGAGCTGCGGAATCGGGCTGGCCCAATCCGGGTACCTGGTGCAAAGTCGGTGGAGGCTTTGTCAGTTTCGGCGCAAAACTGACAACCGTTGATCTTGTATCCGACTGTCCAGAAGAGAAGCCGTAGTCGCTACGAAAGCTGAGCTTCCGGATAAGTCATCTGTAACTCTAGGCCCACAGTCAGTCAGTCATGTCTGTAAAAATACCTAAGGGCAGTAGAGTCTTTTCCTTTATTATTGCGTCTGTAAAAACCCTAAGGGGCAGGTGGAATGTTCCTAGTGTTGGGAGCCTATAAATAGGACCCCAATCCCTAGGGTTTGGACTACCCTTTTGGCTGAAATCAATTCCACTCTATTGGGTCACTTTTTGCCTCTTGCCTTGCCTATCTCTTCTCCTGTTCTTGCTTGCGCCTCCAGGCACTTTTGCTCCTGTTTCTGTTGCCTTGCATTTATTATTGCAGTAAAGGTTCTATTCTCAAATCGTATGCAGCAAGTGCAGAGTTTTAATGGCTTCATTACATTTGCACAGCAAGTTTTCCCATGATTTTTGAGGCTTCGGAAGCCTCTCTGTTGCGTGTGTTCTTCTTGAGAAGTAGTACTAGTTCTTGCTGTTGCAAGTAGTACTGCTACTGTTGCTACAGTACTCACTGCCAGCTTTTTACCTTCTACTGCGCAGCTTTTTGATCGAAGCTGATAGGCTCTAGAAACTTTTCTGGCTGTTTTCTGGCAAAGCCATCCTCTCTGTTCGAAGCCCCTCAGCTCCGTGAGGCAGGCTTCGATCTGACATACACAAAGGCTTCGTTCGATCTTCGAACTTCGTTTTGTGTTCTGTGTTGCTAGCGTCGAAGTATTTTTCTGTACGGACAGCATCGCATACTTCGAACGACAGTGCGAAGGTACTCCGGCCCTAGCTGTTCGAAGTCCACTTCGATAGGTTTCGAAGTTGGCTCCGAAGCTTGTCGTTCTGCTAGGCTTCGCTCTGGTTTCTTTGTGGCGTGTCAGTCTTCGCTTTTCCTTTCGAAGCTTGCTCTTTTCTAAGGTAGAGTGTAGGCTTCGAATTTGGTGCCTTTGTCGTGTGACAGGCTTCGCCTCTTTGTTCGAAGGTAGTTCGTCTGTGTGTTGCATTCGAAGCTTTCTGTTCGAAGGTTTAGGTTCGAAGCACTCGGTTTCGAAGTTGTATCCAAAGCCTTGCCTTCGAAGTACATATGTCGAAGCAGGCTCCGGAGTTATCATACTTCGCTTCGAAGCATACTTCGCTTCCTGCACCTTCAAACTAGGCTACACCAAAACACCTTCGGCATCTTCGACAAGCTTCGCAACTGACCTCCGAAGCAGGCTTCGCCACCAACCTCCGAAGCAGGCTTCGACCAGCGAAGCAGGCTCCGACAAGCTTCGAACAGGAGACAAATCTGAACAGTAACTTCTCATCTCACTGGACATATACTTAGATCATTTCGTTGAGAAGTTTAGACCTGCCATATTTTATTTATCTGCCTAGTTGCACTACTTTGGTAGCTCTCTGTTTAACATTAATTGATTCTAGGCTAGAAACCTTTAGACTTAGGCTATCTGTTCATTTTCTGTTGCTTAGTCTCTTGAAGTGAGTTGGGTGTTGGGAACAGGCCATATATTCGAAAGAATTTTTAAGGCGCCCATTCACCCCCCCCTCTGGTCGCTACTTTCGGTCCTACACCATGTAAGGCTTCGGCCTAATCCAGGACTTGTGTATTTTTGGCCCAAATTACCAAAATTGATATTTTGACAATCTTGACCATTAATGCCATTTTTTGCTATCAATAACTTGCCCCAGCCACTAGTGTATTTTACACCAAGACGATGGGTCTCCTTGGACCGGAAAGATAGAGGATTGCAAGGGGAGGTGATGTCATGAGAGGTTTAAAGCAAGTACGTCAAGCAAAGAAGGAGTCATCAGACCACTGCGGAAAATGAAAGCATTAAAGGTATCGGACCAAAAGTAGCAAGCAGCAGCGAAGAGTGACTCATCTTTGTAGGGTTAGGCAAGGAAAAAGCCGATACAGTGGTCGATGCCAATTTCCTCCCAAGACGGACGCTTGACGGCCGATACCCTAAGGTACCAATCATGCCAACCAAGAAGTGGGGAAGGGAAAGTGCCAATCAAAATAAAGCATGGAAGAATGTTTAAAGGGGATCCGATTGGTTTCCACGTTGATGATATCGATGGGATCGGGTTACCCATCAGACCTATAAAGTGGTGGGTGGTGTGGTTAGAAAGAGGGATTGAAACTTGGTTCCATAGATTCTACAAAAAGAAATGGGGAAGACAATAAGAAACAAAAGGAAATAAAGAAAAATGGAAAATCAAGGGCCGAAGAACAATGAAGAGAGAAGGATGCTAAAGACTGACCTCAGGGATTAGGTCGATGATGGCCATCTATAGTGTCACTGGCATGCGAGTTGGCAAAGAAGAGGAAGGCAGCGAAAGGCGACGATCGCAAGAACGCGGCGGTGATCTCGGGGGGCAAGAATGAATGGTGGGCAAAAATCCTAAAGAAGAAAGGTGGAGTGACCGAGCGCTTATAAAGCAAGCAGTGACTTCTTGGTAGCCGGGTCAAGCCAATTCTACCGGATCTAGTGGGGTCACCTGCAACGTTCGACAAAAGGTATCATGAGTACAGTTTTTGAAAGCGCTGAGATCTTTGTAGGCCCAAGATTAGGGGAACCGAATCTTCGGATTAAAGAATACAAGTACAAAATTGTGTGGGATGAAGCCTGGTCCGACGTCACCATGAAGAAACGTAAATGCGTCAGACTAGGCGACACCCAACATAGTTGCGAATGGCCGAAGACGAAGGAACAGAAAAGTGAGGAGACAAAATTATGAAGCTAGAACCCTGGGTGAAGTTATAAAAGTACTAGAGGATGAAGGGTTTCGGCTGGCAATCAAAGTGAAAGGATCATGTGGATATACTTCGAGAAGACGTGGTGGTAGGGGACAATGATGGTTGGTAATTTTGAAGCATCAGCTGCCACTTAATGCGCCAAAACTAGGGGGCATGTGTTGATGCCAAGATTTGGTAAAATCCAGGACCTACCAAGGATGTCGTATGGTCAACAAAATTCAAGAAGATTCTAGTCAAAGACGGTCAAAGAAGCCCGTCTATTACAACATTGCCGGATATGAAGGAGTCGATGATGAGAAGATAAAGATTTATCCAAAATCGGTTAGGATAGATTGCTTGGACGACAAGTCTGACTATAAATATGTATACCTTAGTTAGGTTAAACACACATCTCTGTCAAACAACTACTCAGCGCATCGCCACCCTTGGCTTCCCAAGGTTAATCCCGACGGGATTCGGCACTCGGAGCTAGGCTGCATAATTCTGATCTCCGAAAAAGAGATGAGTCCCGCCACCCCCGACGATCGTATAGATTAGGTCAGTGCCTTCACGGCTACATCAGTTTGATCTCTTGGAGCACTAGTTGAAACAGTACGATCATTGATTTATCGTGATCTATTGGCTAGGTCTAAGGCTGTATCAGCTTGATCTCCTAGATTGATGTAATCTAGGTGTGTTAGTTTGAGGCTTCATCAGTTAAGTCCGACATCTCTTGCTATTGTATCTTTTCATGTTGTATAGCATTCATCTAAATAAAGCATGTCTGATACTTTGACATATTATTAAGATCATCGCGATTAGCTATTGTCTTGGTTAGGTCTGATATAGTTATTGTGATGATTTTCATGATATAGACATGTTATATGGCATGTTTATTTATTTACATGTTATAGGGACTCAGAATTCAATAATTGAATACATCTCGAACTAGATGTAAGATTATTATCCCTTTCGAAGGCCTGAATCAGTACGAACTTTACTTTATTTCTAGCTAGACCTTCGAGGCTAATCAAACATGTTAGCGTAAACTCTTACGCTAACAGTATGGTAAAGAAATAAATATGTTTAATTTGCACACATATTAATAAATAAATAAATATATTGTTGTAGCAATTTTGTTAGCTACAGCACAGGTTTTGTATGTGTGTATACGAAGTGTAAAATGAACCTTGAAGGGTTCTCTCAGGAGGAGAAAAGGTTTATACTGGTTCGGGCCTCCCCTAAGGGATAATAGCCCTACGTCCAGTTTGTGGTGGATTTGGCATGGTATGCCTCGGTATGGAGTAGTGAACTCGAGGGTCTCATAGCCCTGCAGAAGGTGTCCTGCTACAAGGGCTTGGCCCCACTTTTATAGGCACGCAGGCCTTAAAGAAAAGACCAAAATGCCCTCTATAAGCCCTAGGCTCATAGGGGTAAAAGGGAGAAAAGGAGCTAGCTATTGTACAAAGGTGCTTTACAGCTTTATAGATGTGTTAGACGACGTCATACTTTGACCAGCTAAACGACATACTAGGGGCAGAGGGGCCCCCGGTATGGCTTCTACCTTGCAGCGAGGTGTAGATATTTCTTGGGTTCGGAGTAGGGGCCGGAGCTCTTCTGGCGGAGGCTGCGAAGGAGGCTTCGAAGTACACTCCGAAGGGGGCTTCAAAGCATACTCCGAACTGGGCTCCGAACTGGGCTCCGAACTGAGGTCTCGGAGACTTGGCTTTGAACTGGCTGGACAGGGTCCGGAGGCTGGCTCTGGGGAGCTCCGAAGGGAACTCGAAGGTTGACTCCGAACAGGCTCGAAGGCTAACTTCGGACAAGGCCCGGAGGCTAGCTTCGAAATTAGCGTGAGCTTCTGGCAATCTTCAAGGAATCTTGAGGGCTTCGCTCCGGAGGGCTTCGACGGGGCTCAGGGGCTTCGCCCTAACAGGCTCCGCGGTGAACCTTGAGGCTTGGAAACAACTTCTTTGGGAAGATACAGGCTTCGACGGTGTTGGGCTCCGGGCCGAAGGCTGTCGGAGGCTGACGTCATTTGGCCGCTGTTCAAGGGAAAACTATCCCCCCAACAGTAGCCCCTCGCGTGCAGGCCTTCAGAACGAAGGGGTGCGTGCGCCCTTGGGACAAATGACCCAAAAATTACAACTTCAGAGAAAACATGCCTTCGGAGCTTGGACCGAAGGTGACTTCAGAAAATCGCAGGTAACAACTGCTTGCGTCAGCTGTCAGAATGACCTTGGGGAGATCATCTGGCTCCACAACGGCTAGAAAATTGACTGTTACCCTGCACTGGGCCGCTTCGCCTTCGCTGGAGGCCCACCTGCTAGTGGGTTCGTCCCACGAACCGTTGGACTTCTTACCGCCTATAAATAGGGGTTTACCGCGCGCGGCTTCGGCACACTCTCATTTGCTTTCTTCTCAGCGCCTTGCATCCTTCGCTCTCTTCTCCTCCTTGGCTTTGCGCGAAGCACCCCTCGCTAGCTTTAGCCCCTCGCGCCGAAGTCCCACAAAAATGCCGAAGAAGGCAACTTCGAAGGCCCTGGCCTTGGGCCCGAGCTCTAGCTCCGCCCAACTGCAGGCAGCGGCGGCTGCGGCAGCGAAGCCTGCACCGAGGCGGCTGGGGCCGAGGGACCTTCGGACGCCATCCGACAAATTTGAGCAAATGCTGGAGATGAGGGCTTCGATCTCTACAGAGGAGTCCGTCCGGAGGGCCTACGAGGGAAGGATTGCTGCGAAGATCCAACTCAGAGTGCCAGAGAAGATGGAAGCCATACCAAGACCTCGGGATGACGAGGTGGTGCTGTTCGAAGCCTTCTTCGAAGCCGGCCTCGGGCTGCCAGCAGTGGGAATGTTGAGCGAAGTCCTGAGGGCTTACAACCTCGAACTTCCTCAGCTTTCGCCCAATGCCGTGGCGAGGCTTGCTGTCTTCGAGTGGGCCATGAGGGATGAAGGTTGCGAGGGCCACGCAGATGTCTTCGTCGCCCTTCACGATGCCAACTGCCAGCCGAATCCAAAGGAGGGCACAGACCACGTCAAGAGGGCCTTGGCCTTCGGCAGCGCAAACTTCTAGCTTCGGAGGGAGTTCCAAGACACCTTCCCGGTGAGGGCGGTCAATAGCAAATGGTACTCGAAGTGGGATCAAGAGTGGTTCTATGCCTCCGTCGGCGCGAACTCTCCCCTTCGAAGTACCAATGCCCTTATCTCATATTGGCGTGAAGGGGTGGTGAAGACCAACCCGGACACCCTTCGCTCAGGATCTCGCTCCTTCGGAGGGTTGCCGTGAAGATGAGCATGAGGGACCTCGCGGAGGAGTTCATCACCCTCCGGCTCAGCCCCCTTGCATGCTCTTGGCCGGAGGGGCTCTACCAAGCTTCGGGCCGAGGGGGCCTAAACGAGTTGGCCTTCGAACGCCTCTGTAAGACTTCAAAATCTTTCCACTTTCATACTTCGCAAAAACTTCATTCTGACTTGAATCTTTATGAAGCTCATCTTGAAGTGAGGACTCCGGAGGAGGCCATCGCGGCGGCGGAGCGTGTTGTTGGGGCTCCGACACTAGAGGAGCAAGCTCAACGGCTAGCTTCAGTGGGGTCCTGGGAGCACTGGAACAGGGTGTGGACCTTTCTTGGCTACGAAGAGGTCCCTGCCCTGCCGGACTTCTCCCACCTCGCAGATTCGACGGCCGAAGCCAAGAGGAAGAGAGGGGATGACGATGAGCCCGAAACTTCGAGGGCTAGGCTGGAGGAGCCCGCGACCAAAGCTCCTGCTCGAGAGGAGGCAGCGGCGGAGCCAAAAAGTGCTTCGGCTACCAAGAAGGTAGCGAAGGGGGCTTCGACAGCGATGACTTCGAGCGCGAAGGCCGCCGTGCCTTCTCCAGCTATTGAGAAGGATTGGGGGGCACACATTGACCCCTCCGCCTTCGAAGAAATCTCTGACGAAGGTAAACACTTCAAACATACTTCTCTTCAATACGCGGATTTTGACTTATACTTTTTTGCAGAGGATGCCGGTGCGAGGCCCACCGCGGTGAAGCCATCAGAGGACGACGTCGGTGCGAGGTCTACCGCGCCGAAGCCAGCGGAGGCCTCCAACAACAGCAGCAGCAGCAGCAGCTCTGAGTCCGACAGCTCCTCGTCTGAAGAAGACGGAGGCAGCGGCCGTGGCGAAGGGGACCCTCAAAGCGACGAGGACGTTGATGTGGTGGATATAAGCTCGGCCATGCCGAAGCCTGCGCAGGCGGTTGCGGCGGAGGAGATTGTCCAGCCTCTTTGGCCGAAGGGGGCGTTAACTAAGGCGGCCATCAATAGCTTCCGCGAGGTCTGCGCAGCTGCGGAGGCAGGGGACTTGGTGGCTCAACTCAGCCGCTCGAACCCCATGGAACTCTTCATCAATGCGAACGAAGCCCTTATACAGGTGGGCGAAGTCCTACACAGCCTTTGAGTTAAACATTAATCTTCGATCAACACTTATGATTTCTTGAATTCTTTCAGGCCTTCGCATTGAACGCAGCATCTTCGACTTCTACGGACAAGCGGATGACGCGCCTGGCAGAGGAGAAGGAGGCCCTTCGACGCGAAGTCTCGGTGGAAGCCGAGAAGCGAAGGCGGGCTGAGGCTTCAACCGATGCGGTGAGGGGCGAGGCCGGGACGGTGAGGGCGGAGGCAGAGGCGGCGAAGGCCGAGGTTAGCAAGGCTAAGGAAGCCTTGGCCTCGGAGATGGATAGGCTCCGCGCGGAGCTCAAAGCTGCGAAGGACGCCAAAGCCCGGCAGGCGAAGGAGAACTCCGAACTCCGCCACCGGGCTCAGTCACTTGAGAACTTCGTTGTTGACAACCTCGACGAAGCCACTCTGAACCTGACCGAGGTCCTACAACAAATAGGGACCGAATGTCAGGCTCCGGACTTCGGTGATCTGGATCCAATTGGGGACCGCGCCGCATTCTTGAAGGTGGTGGCTTCGTCGGCGGAGCAGCCTCTGAAGGGCTTCATCTTCATGGCCGGCCAAGTGGCGGGCCAAGGAGTGTTGCAAATGCTTCACGACGCGGGGTGCAACCACCTCGAAGCAGCAACCTCCGCGACCCCGGTGGCCTTCGGGGGCCAACACTTGGTGACGCCTCCGACAGACGTCCGCGGAGCCTGGCGACGGCTTCAGGAGCCTTGGAAGGCCCAAGGTTGCGAAGCAATCCTCGAGCTTCAGAAGGCCCTTCGCCTTCGCCGAGTCAAAGCACTTGCTTCACCAAATCGGCCTTTGACATCGACACCTCCGCCTCTGAAGGTGTAGATCTCCTTAGGCTCCTTGTAATTCTTAGTTGTAGGCTTTGTAAAAACTTTATCAATTTATTAATATGAATGTGGGGGTGGTTTATACCTGCTCAGGCTCTGTCTCCGAATGTTGACTTCGAAGTACTTGAGGACTCTGAAGAACTCCGCCAGTTATGGGCGGTCCTTGAAGTAGCTAGGTCCGAAGGCCCCCCTCGGTTTAAACTTCTGAGGGGGCCTAACGGCGAAGCCATCCCCGAAGTAGCTCAGGATCTGCTAGCCATTGTGAAGACGGAGTCCTTTCAGAGTTCTTCATTTTTTCCTTCGCAACCGGTCTTAGCAGGCGACGAAGCTTTAGACTTCTCTGCCTTCTACACGGCACCGCCTGCCTCGCAATCTTGGAGCGACCTGCAAAGTGGAAGACGAGGTCTGCGGACTTCGGATCCTGGACGAGCCGGACGTGGGAGAGCAGGCTCCGACGAGGCTTCGTCCAGCCGAGGGGGCCCTGGCCGAAAGAAAGGCAAGCGAGGGTTGGGGCCTCGCACTCGATTTTTCTTAGGCTTAGATACAGACTACTCGTAGTTTTGTTTTCGAAGCATATTTGTAACATACTTCTTGTTGGACCGGAAACGGCGACCAGAGGGGGGGTGAATGGGAGCTTTTAAAATATCTGGCTAAAAACTTAGCCTTCGGTTCTGTTCTGTCTTCTGCGGAACAGGCTTCGAACACAACCTTCGAAGGTCTGGTTCGGAGGTACTTCGACAACTCCGAACACAGGCTTCGCAGGAGCAAAAGTTCGAAGCCAAGAAGACTTCGCTCCACTAACAACCCTCGAAAATCTACTCTGCTAAGTCAGTGCAGGCTCCGCACACGAGGTGCTTCGAGCAGGCTTCGCACTTCACCCTTCGCAAGAGTGGACAGCCCTCTGAGGACTTCGACCAAGTACTTGGCGACAGCAACGGGTGCTGGGCTTCGTACCCGAAGGTCTACACGCACACGCAAATGGACTACGCTAAGGGCTTCGACACAAGAAGCACTACGGGAACAGAACAGGGCTTCGCTAGTAAGCAGCGAGGTCTTGCCTCGTGTTACACAGAGCGACAGCACACTGTAAAACACACTTCGCGATAAAAACACCCTTCGCCAAGACAGGCTTCGGTGAACTAAAACTAGCGAAGTATGCAGTACGAGCTCAAGCAAAAGCACACAGAAGCAGGGCTTCGCCGCTTGAACAAGGAACACAAAATGTATTGAACTCAGAATGAATACAGTGAGGTCTGTCTACAGGAGCTCAACAGTAAATGCTCAAAGTGTTAAATGTTTCCTACCGAGCCCCCATATTTATAGCCCACGGCTTCATCCTAAGTGACTACTTTACCCCTAGGGTTTACAACAGATTTGTCTCTATTGAACTAAGGGGTACAAAAGGTAGTCCACCTTTATTTTGGAGGCTTCTCTGTCAGCTGCAGAGGGGACAATGTCAGCCTTTTTCAGAACAGACAGTGTCAGCCTTTACAGAGTTGACTTCTGGAACCTCCCTTCACACCCGAAGGTGCGGTAGCTTCGGCGAGAAGCCTGCAGCCTGAAGGCCTTCGCTCCGCCGAAGAATTCCTTCGATACAGTGACGGTTTTGAGCCGAAGCCGTCAAAGCCCTTGGGCCTTCGCACCACCACCTCCGGAGTGGATCACCACGGCTTCGCAGCTACTCCGAGCTCGAACACCGTCCGTCCGTGTACCGAAGCCATGCATGGCCGAAGCACCACAAGTCATCCTCACTCCGAAGACCCACCTTCGGAGTACCACCCTTCGAAGTCCCTCCTTCGTCCAAGGCCTCCGCATGAAGCATTCCATGAGCACTTCGTCGCCGTGTCTCACTCCGAGCACACTCCTCGACGAGCCTCACCCGGACCATGCCTTCGATGCGCCTCGACTTCTGAGACCTTCGTCGGGTAACCTTCGAGTGTCTCCCTCCGGAGCACACTTCGAACACCTTGCCTCCGCAGAGGACTTGTTCCACCAACTCCGAAGTCACTCCATTCGGAGTACCTTCGAAGTGCCTCACCTCCGAGGACTTTGTCTCGGAGTACCTTCAGCCGGAGCCACGCTCCGCACTCTCTGCCTTCACCTGGCACGTCTCGACCCGAGGACCGACCCGGACCACCTTCGCAGCCACCGTGACGGAGCTCCCCGCTCCCCTGGCATCAAGCCTCCCGCTTGACCCAGGTTCACCCGGCTCGAACCCTGTCCGTCGCCTCCGAAGTCCCTGCGCACCACCGACAAGCAGACAAGTGTATCCAGTACTCCGGAGACCTCTCCGGGTTAGCAACCTTCGGTACACTCTCCGGTGTACCGCCCAAGTACCGAAGCCATCGGTACGAACCCTGTCATCGTGTACTGCCGGACCCCTCCGACAGGCACACTCCGCTGCACAGCTGCAGCAAGCAAACACCTCCGAACACCCTTCGGTGACACACCTCCGAACACCCTTCGGAGGTACCACCTCCGAAGCCCCTTCGGAGGTACCCTTCGAACAGAGGGTAAATAATCCTGTCAATCACTCATCACATACACCGAAACCACCCTTGGTTTCTCAATCTCCCCCTTGATGAGTGCATTGACAACCAAATTGAAGTTCAAGAAAATGTAAAAATTTTCAGCACACAAGTGACCATAAAAACTCAAAAAGAGCCAAAGCATGTCACTTGATAAAAGAATTTTTCTCCCCCTTTGTAAAAGAGTAAAAGCCCCTTTGGCAAATCTCCCCTTGATAAGAACTCCCCCTGAGTTAAGCAAATTTTTCTTCCCCTTTATGTCAAAAATCTCTCCCCTTTTTGAGATTATGCCTTCTTGCGGCAGAGAACATGTAAACCTCTCCCCCTTTGGCAATGCAAGCATCAAGGAGCAGTTAAAAGATGCAAAGCTTCGAAATGAATAGAATTGCAAAGACATATAATGCAAAAATATGCCAACAGTAACATCAATGATCATGTGCTCAGCTTAATTTAACAGTCTGTGAAACAAGATGATGGCATGTGATTTTGACATTTTGGAAGTAAAAGCATCACCACTGAATCAAAGCAGCTAGACATGTGAAGGCAAGGACTGCGCAAAGCTAACAAGTTCTACCCTAGACAGACAAGTCTTGTTCAAAAAGGAGCTTTGAAAGCAAACTTGATGATTGAGCAATTTTGTTGTTCTTTTCTTAATGCCAGGGGTTATTTGTTTGTCCACCTTATACTTTCCAATCAGGCCAAGCCTAGGCAAGAAAGCCATCTGAAGCTTAAGGCGGTGATTTTGGCATACACTACACTATCCCAGTTCAGACCAATGTGCAATGGTAAGCAGTCTAGAATAGAGTAGTGCGACAAACAAACCCTCCTGGATCTTTTCATTGAAACCAGGCAAATCATGGATTTTTGATTTTGATTTTGAAGAATTAAATATTTTGGTGAGTATCCATGAAAAAGAACACATTTTTCAAGTTGCATATTTTAGCATCCAAGGAACAGTGTCTTGCTGTCAAGTAGATAAAAGATAGCTAAAAGCAGTCCTGCCTAAACAAGCTAGATACACGATTTAGCAGTGAGCAAGTTTTGATTTTTAGAAAATAAAACATCATGCATAATCAATGTTCCAGACAAATTTCATAGAGCTGAGCTGTCATGATTTCTTTTGAATTAAAAGCAGGCATATAATAGCAAAAGATGTAAGTGCAATTCCACACATCATGAGCATATGCAAGACAATTAAAAGCAGCTCCCCCTCACAAAATGCCGTAGGGATGACAGATACCAAGTTCCCCACGCAAGTAAGCAAATCGAGAAGCATCGAGGGGTTTTGTAAAAATGTCGGCAAGCTGGTGTTGGGTATCAACATATTGAAGTTCAATATCACCCTTCTCATTGTGATCTCTGAGAAAATGATACCGTACATCAATGTGTTTGGTTCTGGAGTGCTGAACCGGGTTGTTTGCAATACAAATAGCACTAGTGTTATCACAGAAAAGTGGAACACTCTTATAATCTAACCCGAAATCCCGCAAAGTGGAAACCATCCACAAAATCTGAGAGCAACAGCTAGCTGCAGCAACATATTCGGCCTCAGCCGTTGATTGTGCAACACTAGACTGTTTGCGGGAAGACCAGCAAACCAGAGACGTACCCAGAAAATGACAGGTACCAGAGGTACTCTTCCTATCAATTCTACACCCAGCAAAATCCGCATCTGAATAACCTCTAAGACATAAAGATGAAGACGATGAATACCATATGCCAAATTCAAGGGTGTGTTTGAGATACCTTAGGATGCGCTTTACTGCTTGGCGGTGCGAAGCTCGTGGTGAAGCCTGAAAACGAGCGCACAGACACACAGCGAAGTGTATGTCCGGCCTCGTGGCAGTCAAGTAGAGGAGGGAGCCGATCATGCTTCGGAACTCCTTCTGATCTACGGCTTCTCCATCTTCGTCAGGGTCCAATGCTACAGATGTAGCCATTGGAGTGGCGAGGGGCTTCGCATCGGACATGTCGAACTTCTTGAGCAGGTCCTTGGTGTACTTTGTCTGGTGGACAAAAGTACCTTGTTTGCTTTGCTTGATTTGCAAACCAAGGAAAAAGGTGAGTTCACCCATCATCGACATTTCAAATTCCCTGCTCATGGTATCTGCAAACTCGGCAACCAAAGCATGAGAAGAGCCACCAAAGATGATATCATCCACATATATCTGCACTAGGAGGAAATCTTTGCCATGCTTGAGAGTAAACAATGTTTTATCAACAGAGCCCATCACGTACCCTCGCTCAAGCAGAAAAGACTTAAGTCTATCATACCACGCCCGAGGGGCCTGCTTGAGTCCATAAAGAGCCTTATGAAGTTTAAGTACTTTATGTGGGTACTTGGGGTTTTCAAAACCAGGGGGTTGTTTTACATAAACATCTTCACCTATGAAGCCATTAAGAAAAGCACTTTTGACATCCATTTGATAGAGTTTGAATCCCCGGGATGTCGCAAAGGCAAGCAAAATCCTAATGGCCTCAAGGCGAGCAACAGGTGCAAAAGTTTCAGTAAAATCAATCCCTTCTAGTTGAGAAAAGCCCTGAGCTACAAGTCTAGCCTTATTTCTAACAATTGTTCCATCCTCCCCTTGTTTATTTTTAAAAATCCATTTTGTTCCTATGAAATGAACATTAGGTGGAGGATCAACTAAAGTCCAGACTTGGTTTCTCTCAAAATTTTCAAGCTCTTCATGCATGGCATTGATCCAACTAGAATCAGAAAGTGCATGACTAACATCTAAGGGCTCGAAAGAAGCAACAAAAGCAGCATTAGTGAAATGGGCATGAGAACGAGTTACCCTTTGATCAAGCTCACCAATGATCTGCTCGGGAGGGTGCATCCTTTGAACATGATGTGGAGCCTCTCGGCGGATGCAGACTCCCCCTCAACTTGTGCGTTGGAGTGGTCCAAGATGACCGATGTTGAGGTAGTCGCTTCGGGACCTCGTGCCGAAGTAGTAGAAGCGGGGTCAGCTTCGGGGGTTGATGTCGAGGGTAGTAGGGGTTCATCCTCGAATTCTCCGGGATCTTCGTCTTCGAATAAGGTCTGTTCCATGTCGTGTTCATTTGCCTGTTCAAAGGCAGAACTAACAGAGGGGGTTGATTCATCAAAAGTCACATCACATGACTCGATGACAGTGTTAGTTTCCAAGTTATAAACACGATAAGAATGACCATGAGTTGTATAACCCAAAAAGATCCCGTCAGAAGATCGCGACTCAAATTTATCCAAGTTACCACGTTTTAGGATAAAGCAGCGACAGCCAAAAACTCGAAGATGAGTAACCTTGGGCTGTCTCCCAAAACGCAGCTCATAAGATGTTAAGTTTAAAATTGAGCGCAAGAAGATTCGGTTTGAGATGTAACATGCAGTGTTCATGGCCTCAGCCCAGAATTTTCTAGGAGTCCTATGCTCATCAAGCATCGTCCTAGCCATCTCAACCAAAGTGCGGTTTTTCCTCTCAACAACACCATTCTGTTGAGGAACCCGCGGAGCAGAGAATTGATGTTCTATGCCATGCTCCATGCAAAAGTCAACAAAGAGACTATTTTTGAACTCGGTGCCATTATCGCTTCGAATGAATTTTAATGCACCAGGGAGTTCTGTGAAAAGTCTCAAAGCCAAGCTCCGAAAGTGTGAAAACACTTCATCCTTGCTGGCAAGAAAGAAGACCCAAGAGTAGCGAGAGTAATCATCGACAATAACTAATACATACCACTTGCCGCCTAAAGAACTAACCCGAGAGGGACCTACAGTGTCCATATGGAGAAGTTCTCCGGGTTGTTCAGTCATCACAGTGGTGACTGGCGAATGCGAAGCGGCAATCATTTTACCATGTCGACAAGGAGCACAAACTAAATTCTTCTCAAACTTGAGCTTGGGCAATCCTCGGATCAGGCCTAGGGCGCTCAGACGAGCGAGCAATTCAAAGCTCATATGCCCTAGTCTCCTATGCCACTTCCAAAGCTCAGAAGTCGAATGTGCAACAAGACAATGAGAAGAACCAGACGACTCTGAAAAATCAGCTCCAAAAACTCTCCCAACCCTAAAGATCTTACACACCACAACGCCATCAGAATTGAGCACTTGCGAAGTATCGCGATGAAATCGCACTTCGAAGCCCTCATCAAGCAACTGAGATACAGACAGCAAATTGTATCCCAGGTTCTCAACCAAAGCAACATCTTTGAGAGTGAAGTTTGAATTAATTCTTACCACACCTTTACCTTTCACTCTACTCCTTCGATTGTTTCCGAAGGTGATATGTTCCCTTTGCTTGGTTGTGGTGAGGCTGGAGAACCAATTTGCATCTCCGGTCATGTGGCGCGAACAACCGGAGTCCATGATCCACGTGCCCTCCAAGCCTCGACCTGTCGCCTACACATGATAAGAACGCCTCGATCGCTCAGTGCTGGGGTGAGTAAAATAATGACGAGGCATCCAGCACTGAGTGACACGAGTAGTAGGCACAGAAAAAGTAGACGGTCTACGCACATAAAAATCAGAATGATGCAAAGTGCGAGGTCTACCTACATGCAAAGAACGCAAAGCATGTCGAGGTCTCCTACTCTGACGAGGTACAAAGCTACTCGCCCGAGGTCTACCACCATATGGAACATGGTGAACACCTCGAGGAGCAAAACCTCTCCGAGAAGCACGAGGAGCCTCAAAAACAGGACGAGAGTAGAACTCAGACTCATGCATACCTAAAGATGGGTAATGCATGTCCTGATAGCTCATCGCCTGTGCACGTCGCTCATCCTTGATGCGACGGAAACAGAAACCAACCAAATGACCCGCCCTCTGACAATAAGAACAGTGAAACACTCTCCTAGGGGCACTCTCATGGGTCATAGGAGCAACTCTCACAGGCTCCTTGGGTTTCTTCTGAGTGGCTTTCTTGGGAGGATTTTTCTTGGTAGGAGGAGTGGTTTTCTTTGGTGGATGGGTAGGCTTTTTGGCTGATGGGGTGTCCAACAGAGCTCTTTCTTTCTCTAGGGTGGTGGGAGAGGTGAAAACAGTTTTGGCCTTACTGTCTGAAGCTATCCTCTCAAAACCCAAACCTAGAGCTACCCCGGCTCTGTCAGCACACAACTTGGTCTTGGCCAAGAGCAAATCCATCCTACCCTTTCCCTCAGTGCATTTGTTCACCACAGAAAGAAGGTATTCATTTTCTGACATGAGGTTCTCAGCTCGCTCTCTAGCAGTGCCTAGCTGGTCCTTAAGGGTGATGCAAGTGTCACAAACAGGTTGCACATCCTTAGAACTACCGGCCCTCTCCAATCTAGCCTCCAAGTCATGAACATGCTTATCACGTAAAGAAATGCTATCGCGTAATAAAGAGCAGTTCATGCAATCAATAATATCATGAGGTCTAGAATCCACCTCCAAAAGCTGCTTCTGTGCAGTCTCAAGCTCAGAAAGAGTTTGAGCATGAACAGAACGCAACTGAGCAAGCTCACCCATGACAACAGAACATGATTCACATTCAGCATCATCAAACTTAGACTTAAGCATGGCATATTCAGTAGATACATTTTCTAGCCTAAGTCTAAGGTCTTTTCTTTCTCTAGCGGCTTGCACAAGCAATCTATCCTGACCTAGCACAACTTCATTCAGCTCATCTAATTTAATTAGAAGCTGGTCAGATGATAGGTTTACCTCAGATGAGTCAAGCTCATCGCCGCTGTGATCGCTGTCGGCCATGAAGCAAAGGCCGGTGAAGTCACGTCCCTTCTTGTCCTTCTTGTCCTCCTTCCTTGGGGACTCCTCCTCCTCAGAGCTCGACTCCTCAGTTGAGGATGTGTCGATGTCGCTGAGAGCAGCAACAAAGGCTCTGGAAGCGGCCTTGGCTACTTTCTTAGCCATCTTGCCGCGCTTGCCCTTCACAAAGGGCTTCCTCTCTTTTTTGTGGAATTTGGGGCGGTCACTCTCATCTCTCTTCTTGACCTTGGGGCAATTGGCCTTAATGTGAGAGGTGTCGCCACATTCATAGCAGCCACTAAAACCACTTCTCCTCTGATCCCGTCTCTCATGATGAAAGCGGGTGAACCTCCGGGCAATGAGAGCAAGCTCATCATCGGCTAGAGTATCCACCTGCTCCTTTGTGACGGAGACCAGGGAGGACAAAGCAAAACCATCTGCAAGAACACAAGTTGCCTGATGTGCTTGGTTCTGCAGTGGTGCCAACGCTAGTGCTAGAAACCAATGCCAATGGCTGTGGCAAAGAGCTTCTGTGCACTGCAAGAGATGCCTTGGCATCTCTGTGACTTCAGCTTGCTAAGAGTTCGTCACCGGTCAATGTGTCATAGCCTGTGGACTCCTCAATGCTGGATATCTTTACTTCCCATATGCTACGATCAGAGCATAGAGAAGCTTGATAGCCCTATCGTGATCACTGTAAGCAAGCGTCCCGTTGGATCGCAAGTTACTCACTATCAGCGGGCGGTCACCTGGTTTGGGTTCGTTTCGTCGCATCAAGGATGAGCGATGCTCTCGGGCGATGAGTTACCAGGACATGCATTACCCATCTTTAGGTATGCACTCGGAGAGGTTTGCTCCTCGAGGTGTTCACCATGTTCCATATGGTGGTAGACCTCGGGCGAGTAGCTTTGTACCTCATTAGAGTAGGAGACCTCGTCATGTTGTTAGATCACAGCATGTAGGTAGACCTCGCACTTTGCATCATTCTGATTATCCTGTGCGTAGACAGTCTACTTTTACTATGCCTACTACTCGTATCACTCAGTGTTGGATGCCTCGTCATATTTTCACTCACCCCAGCACTGAGCGATCGAGATTTTCTTATCATGTGTAGGCGACAGACCGAGGCTTGGAGGGCACGTGGATCATGGACTCGGTTGTTCACGCCACATGACCGGAGATGCAGCATGGTTCTTCCAGCCTCACCACAACCAAGCAAAGGGAACATATCACCTTCGGCAATAATCGAAGGAGTAGAGTGAAAGGTAAAGGTGTGGTAAGAATTAACTCGAATTTCACTCTCAAGGATGTTGCTTTGGTTGAAAACTTGGGATACAATTTGCTTTCTGTATCTCAGTTGCTTGATGAGGGCTTCGAAGTGCGATTCCATCACGATACTTCGCAAGTACTCAATTCTGATGGCGTTGTTGTCTGCAAGATCTTTAGAGTTGGGAGAGTTTTTGGAGCTGATTTCTCTGAATCTTCTGGTTCTTCTCATTGTCTTGTTGCACATTCGACCTCTGAGCTTTGGAAGTGGCATAAGAGACTAGGGCATATGAGCTTTGAGTTGCTCGCTCAACTGAGTGCCCTTGGTCTGATCCGAGGATTGCCCAAGCTCAAGTTTGAGAAGAATTTAGTTTGCGCTCCTTGTCGACATGGAAAAATGATTGCCGCTTCGCATTCGCCAGTCACCACAGTGATGACTGAACAACCCGGAGAACTTCTCCACATGGACACTGTAGGTCCTTCTCGGGTTAGTTCTTTAGGCGGCAAGTGGTATGTGTTAGTCATTGTCGACGATTTCTCTCGCTACTCTTGGGTCTTCTTTCTTCCAGCAAGGATGAAGTGTTTTCACACTTTTGGAGCTTGGCTTTGAGACTTTTCACTGAACTCCCTGGTGCATTGAAATTCATTCGAAGTGATAATGGCACTGAGTTCAAGAACAGTCTCTTTGTTGACTTTTGCATGGAGCATGGCATAGAACATCAATTCTCTGCTCCGCGGGTTCCTCAACAGAACGATGTAGTTGAGAGAAAGAACCGCACTTTGGTTTAGATGGCTAGGACGATGCTCGATGAGCATAGGACTCCTAGAAAATTCTAGGCTGAGGCCATGAACACTGCTTGTTACATCTCAAACCGAATCTTCTTGCGCTCAATTTTGAATTTGACATCTTATGAGCTACGTTTTGGAAGACAGCCCAAGGTTACTCATCTTCGAGTTTTTGGCTGTTGTTGCTTTATCCTAAAACGTGGTAATTTGGATAAATTTGAGTCGCGTTCTTCTGACAGGATCTTTTTGGGTTACACTACACATGGTCATTCTTATCGTGTTTATAATTTAGAGACTAACACTGTCATCGAGTCATGTGATGTGACTTTGATGAATCAACCCCCTCTGTTAGTTCTGCATTTGAACAGGCAAATGAACACGACATGGAACATCTTCGAAGAAGAAGATCCCGGAGAGTTCGAGGATGAAACCCTACTACCCTCGACATCAACCCCTGAAGCCGACCCCGTTTCGACCACTTTGGCACAAGGTCCTGAAGCAACTACCTCGACATCGGTCATCTTGGACCACTCCAACGCACAAGTTGAGGGGGAGACTGCATCCCGCCGCGAGGCTCCACACCATGTTCAAAGGATGCATCCTCCCGAGCAGATCATTGGTGACCTTGATCAAAGGGTAACACGTTCTCATGCTCATTTCATTGATTCGACGTTTGTTGCTTCTTTCGAGCCCTTAGATGTTAGCCATGCACTTTCTGATTCTAGTTGGATCAATGCCATGCATGAAGAACTTGAAAATTTTGAGAGAAACCAAGTCTGGACTTTAGTTGATCCTCCACCAAATGTTCATTTTATTGGAACAAAATGGATTTTCAAAAATAAACAAGGGGAGGATGGGACTATAGTTAGAAACAAGGCTAGACTTGTAGCCCAGGGTTATTCTCAATTAGAAGGGATTGATTTTACTGAAACTTTTGCACCTGTTGCTCGTCTTGAGGCCATTAGGATTTTGCTTGCCTTTGTGACATCCCGGGGATTCAAACTCTATCAAATGGATGTCAAAAGTGCTTTTCTTAATGGTTTCATAGGCGAAGATGTTTATGTAAAACAACCCCCTGGTTTTGAAAATCCCAAATACCCACATAAAGTCCTTAAACTTCATAAGGCTCTTTATGGACTCAAGCAGGCCCCTCGGGCATGGTATGACAAACTTAAGTCTTTTCTGCTTGAGCGGGGATATTTGATGGGTTCAGTTGATAAAACCCTGTTCACTCTCAAGCATGGCAAAGATTTCCTCCTAGTTCAGATTTATGTGGATGATATCATCTTTGGTGGCTCTTCTCATGCTTTGGTTGTCGAGTTTGCAGATGCCATGAGCAGGGAATTCGAGATGTCCATGATGGGCGAACTCACATTTTTCCTTGGTTTGCAAATCAAGCAAAGCAAACAAGGTACTTTCGTCCACCAGACAAAGTACACCAAGGACCTGCTCAAGAAGTTCGATATGGCTGCTGCGAAGCCACTCGCCACTCCAATGGCTACATCTGTAGCATTGGATCCTGACGAAGATGGAGAAGCCGTAGATCAGAAGGAGTTCTGAAGCATGATCGGCTCCCTCCACTACTTGACTGCTACGAGGCCGAACATACACTTCGTAGTGTGTCTGTGTGCTCGTTTTCAGGCTTCACCACGAGCCTCGCACCGCCAAGCGGTAAAACGCATTCTCAGGTATCTCAAACATACCCTCGAGTTTGGCATTTGGTATTCAGCGTCTTCCTCTTTGTGTCTTTGAGGTTATTCCGATGCGGATTTTGCTGGGTGTAGGATTGATAGGAAGAGTACCACTGGTACTTGTCATTTTCTGGGTACATCACTAGTTTGCTGGTCTTCCCGCAAACAGTCTAGTGTTGCACAATCGACGGCTGAGGCCGAATATGTTGCTGCAGCTAGCTGTTGCTCTCAAATTTTGTGGATGGTTTCCACTTTGCGGGATTTCGGGTTAGATTATAAGAGTGTTCCACTTTTCTGTGATAACACTAGTGCTATTTGTATTGCAAACAACCCGGTTCAGCATTCCAGAACCGAACACATTGATGTGCGATATCATTTTCTCAGAGATCATAATGAGAAGGGTGATATTGAACTTCAATATGTTGATACCCAACACCAGCTAGCCGATATTTTCACAAAACCCCTAGATGCTTCTTGATTTGCCTACTTGCGTGGGGAACTTGGTATTTGTCACCCTTACGACATTTTGTGAGGGGGAGCAGATTTTAACTGTCTTGCATATGCTCATCATGTGTGAAATTGCATTTACATCTTTTGCACTTATATGCCTGAATGTAATTCATGAAATCATGTCAGCTCAGCTTAATTTAATATATCTGAAACATTATGTGCAAGATTTATCTTTCCAAAATCAAATCATGCTCACTGCTTAGTCTTGTATCTCGCATGTGTAGGCAGGACTGCTTTAGCTATCTTTTATCTGCTTGATAGCAAGACACCTTTTCTCTGGATGCTAATCATTGCAACTTGAAAAATAGTTCTTCATACTCATGGATATTCATAAAGTGCTAAAAAATTTGTTCACTTAATCAATTCCAAAAACCCATGATTTGCATGCTTCAAAATAAAAAGATCCAGGTGGGTTTGTTTGTCGCACTACCCTATTCTAGACTGCTTACCATTGCACATTGGTCTGAACTAGGAATAGTGTAGTGTATGCCAAAATCACTGCCTTAAGCTTCTGATGGCTTTCATGCCTAGGCTTGGCTTGATTGGAAAGTATGAGGTAGACAAACAAATAACCCCTGGCATTATGAAAAGAACAACGACATTCATTGATCATCAAGTTTGCTTTTAAATGCTCCACTTGAACTGGACTTGTCTATCTAGAGTAGAAATTGAATAGTTTTGTGCAGTCCTTGCTTTTACTTGTCTAGTTACCTTGATTGAGTGGTGATGCTTTTTTACTTCAAACTAATAAAATCACATGCTGTCATCATGTCTTTAGAGAATATTAAATTGAGCTGAGCACATGATAATTGGTATTAATATTGGCATATTTTTGCTTTATATGTCTTTGCAATTCTGCCAATTTCGAAGCTATACATTTTTTACATGCTCCTTGATGCTTGCATTGCCAAAGGGAGAGAAACTTTTGAGTTCTCTACAGCAAGGGGGTAAAATAACTCAAGGGGGAGTTTTTATCTTGCCTAGGGGAGATTTGCCGAAGGGGGTTTTACTCTATTGAAAAATGGGGAGGAAAATTCTTTTGTCAAGTGACATGATTTGGCTCGTTTCTGAGTTTTTATGGTCACTTGTGTGCTGAAATTTTTCAAATTTTCTTGAACTTGAATTTGGTTGTCAATGCACTCATCAAGGGGGAGATTGAGAAACCAAGGGTTGGTTTCGGAGTCTGTGATGAGTGATTGACAGAGTTTACCCTCTGGTTCGAAGGGGTACCTCCAAAGGGGTTCGGAGGCTGGTTCTCCGAAGGCGTTCAGAGGCTGTTTCACCGAAGGATTCGGTGGGTTTGGTTGCTGCAGCTGTTGCAGCGGAGTGTGCCAGTCAGAGGGGTCCGACAGTACACGATGACTGGGTTGTACCGAAGGTCTCGGTTCTTTGGGCGGTACACCGGAGTGTGTGCCGAAGGTTGCTAACCCGGAGAGGTCTCCGGGGTACTGGATACACTTGTCTGCTTGTCTGTGGTGCGCAGGGGACATCGGAGGCGACAGACGGTTCATAGCAAGTGAACCTGGGCCAAGCGGGAGGCTTGATGCCAAGGGAGTAGGGAGCTCCATCACGAAGGCTGCGAAGTGGTCAAGGTCGGACCTCGGGTCAAGGTGCACCAGGAGAAGGCAGTAAGTGCGGAGTGTGACTCCGGTGAAGGTACTCCGAGACGAAGTCCTCGGAGGCAAGGCACTTCGAAGGGTACTCCGAATGGAGTGACTTCGGAGTATGGTGGATCAAGTCCTCAGCAGAGGCAAGGTGTTCGAAGTGTGCTCCGGAGAGAGACACTCGAAGGTATACCCGACGAAGGTCTCAGAAGTCGAGGTGCATCAAAGGCATGGTCCGGGTGAGGCTCGTCGAGGAGTGTGCTCGGGGAGAGACACTACGACGAAGTGCTCATGGAATGCTTCATGCGGAGGCCTTGGGCGAAGGAGGGACTTCGAAGGGTGGTACTCCGAAGGTGGGGCTTCAGAGTGAAGCAGGCTTCGGAGCAAGACTAGCTCCGGAGTGAGGTTGACTTGAGGTACTTCGGCCATGCATGGCTTCGGTACATGGACTGACGGAGTTCGAGCTGGGAGAAGCTGCGAAGCCGTGGTGGTCCACTCCGAAGGTGTTGGTGCGAAGGCCCAAGGGCTTTGACGGCTTTGGCTCAAAACCATCACTGTATTGGAGGCTGACTTCGGTGAAGCGAAGGCCGTCAGGCTCAAGGCTTCTCACCGAAGCTACCGCACCCCTCGCGTGCGAAGGGGGGCTTCAGAAGGGTCAAAGACTGCAAAGGCTGATAGTGTTTGCTCTGCAAAAAGCTGACGCTGTCCCCTCTGCAAAGTTGACAGAGAAGCCTCCAAATAAAGTAGACTACCTTTTGTACCCCTCTATTCTGATGAGACAAAACCATTGTAAACCCTAGCGGTAAAGTAGTCAATTCACATGGGTGAATAGTGGCTATAAATAGTGGAGGCAGGGTAGGTCACATTTAACACTTTGAGCATTCATTGTTGAACTCATGTACTAGCCACCACATACTTTGTATTCATCCTGTGAGTTCAATTTTGTGTTCCCTGTTCAAGCAGTGAAGCCTTTATTCTGTGTTCAGTTTATGCTTGAGCTTGTTTGCATACCTCGCTGCATACTTCGATTCCTTGTGTGTCACTTTGATTGTTTTGAGGCAGTGCACCGAAGCCTGTTTGGGCGAAGTGTGTTTTGAGCGAAGTGTGTTTTTCAGTGCGTGTTCGCTCTGTGTAAACTGGAGGCCAGACCTCACTGTTTACTCGTGAAGCATTGATCGAAGCCCATTTTTCTTCTCGAGTCGAACCCCTTAGCGAAGTCCGTAAAGTGTGCGTTTAGACCTTCATAGTACGAAGCCCAGCACCAGTTGTTGTCGCTGAGTACCTGGACGAAGTCCTCAGAGGGTAGTCCGCTCTTGCAAAGGGTGAAGTGCGAAGCCTACTCAAAACACCCTGTGTGCGGAGCCTGCACTGACTTAGCAGAGCTGATTTTTGGGGTTGTGGGTGGAGCGAAGTCTTCTTGACTTCGAACTTTTGCTCCTTGCGAAGCCTGTATTCGGAGCTGTAAAATACCTCTGAATCAGAACTTCGAAGGGTGTGTTCAAAGCCTGTTCCGCAGTAGACTGAATTAAAAACAGAAGGCTATTTTTAGCCTGAAATTTTAAAAGCTCCCATTCACCCCCCCTCTGGTTGCCGTTTCCAGTCCAACATATAGTCCTCAAATTTTGACGAGCACAATGAATCTAATGCAGAAGTCGGGTTAGCCAAATGGAACAGAAACAAGAAGACGGTTACGTGTCCTTTGGTGAAGGCATCCGACGAGGAGAAGTATGACGATGAATCAATAAAGCCGACGAGATATTTGACCTGCTGCTCAAGGAGAAACAAATTCAGCTGTTGCCCACCATTTGATGAGTAAATAATAGAATGTACTGCAAGTGGCACAACTCTCTGTCGTACCACACCAATGAATGCAAGATATTCAAGCAGTAGATTCAATCGTCCGTAGAATAAGGCCAAATCAAGTTCGGTGACAGAAAGAAGACGATGAACATCAATGGACACCCTTTCCCGGTAAACATGGTGCATGCGCTGTGTCCTGATGATTGACATGTAGAGAGATACATGCGTACTAGCAAGGATCGAGTTACTTCATCAAATCTATTCACTAAGTATAAAAGAAAGACGAGGGAAGAGGCTGATTATGGAGATGACCAAAACCACCTACGGTTTAACCCTCACTGGAATTGTGAATTTTTCAGGTTTTGCTAGAATGAAGGAATGTGCCTGCCATCGATGGACAATTGTCATAAATGTAGTGACGATAGAGGCAAAAGGAGAAGTGATCGGAAATCCCACAGCGGTAGGAAAAGGCCATAAGATCGGGAAAGGTCAAGCATCCATCGAAGGCTATCACCGCGGAGGCCATCAATACACAAAAGGATTGGTCCCTTCAATGTTAAGAGGGATGGCCAATCGGCCGATGACGAGGCAACAGTAAAAAATCTGCAGTGGTTCCCAAGCAGGATTTTTACGAAAAACCAGAAAAGAAGGGTGCAACAGTTGCAGCAGAATGAGCTGAAGGTACCGAATCACGGTGACAAGATTGATCACCCCAATGAAGTGAAGATGGAATGGTGAGTTAAGGGGAATGCCGATTAGGATGATAAGAAGGATGCAGGGGTAAACATGGTATTCTTTTTCCCTGCGGAATATTGGGCTACCCTCGATAGAGGTGACAAAAGGCTAAGGCAATTGCTCAACTAGTGCTAACGCCCCAATCGACAATATTTGACATGCCAGAAGACCCTGGGCATCAGCACATAAAGCCTATTTATATTAAGGGACTAGTCAATGAGAAGCCAATGTCCAAAATGATGATAGATAGTGATGAGGACATCACTTCACATGATACACACATGGAGCCTCCACCTACAATTCAACTACAAGGACTAATCACACGCGCCCGTGCTCGTCGCTTGAACCATGAGGTTAATTCTTTCCTTAGCAACTATGTTAATATTTGTTTGGACGGGATGCTACTGAATACTAGTGATATTTTGTTGCTTAGGAACATGGGAGATGGAATAGAAGAGTTGGAGTCGAAAACGGAGCCGCACGGATGATTTGAAGTCAAGAATTCGCTGGTTCGGACTACATCGACCACCATGCACCAAAATGGGCATAACTTCCTCATACGAAGTCCGATTGGCGCGTTCTTGGACTTTTTGGAAAGCTAAGGAGAAGACGGATCTTTTGCCGTTGGTTTTGTCTCATTTGGAGTCTCAAGTCGATCTGTGTGTTTAAAACAGTCCTGCGTGACAGAACTGGGCCATGTTGGCCCATAATCTGAGTCTGTACGTCTTCTAGCCCACAGCCCGTGTCTGTTCGCCTTCTACAGGCTGCCACGCCCTATATATTCATGCCAGCCGCCTTTAGGGTTAGGTTTTGCTTTGTTTGCATCTACACTTGTGTGTTTAGATCTCGCCTCTTGCACCGGACCGATTGGCTGCTGCATTGGCGTTTGTGAAACCTCACCTTATCATCGTTTGTTTGTGATTTGGCATTCGAATTGTATCCTTCCTGTTCTTGCTTGTGTTCTTGGGTTCGCTTGCAGGAATTAGCCTTCGTGGCGAGGTCAATCGCGTTCTGCGTGGTTGATAACCAACAGAGACAGTGGTATAACGATTGCAAGGTTTTGATCCGCCGGACCGGAGCCTTGGATCGCCAACGTCGAGATTCTCCACCAACCCAAATTATCCTTTACCTAGCAGAAGATCGGGACCAATCCCCCATCAGTTGGTATCAGAGCACAGATTTCCCATTAGGTAATCTCGATCTACTTTTATTTTTACCTAGAGTCCAGAAAACCCTCACAAAAAAATCCCCACCGAGAACCCCTTTGTGCCTTGCGATTTTAATTTCAGTTTTTAACCTTGTTGAGTTTGTGTTCTTGGTCGAGTCTTGTTGCTGGTTTAGTAATCCCTTTGTGTCATTTGAGTAGTAGTTGTTCTTGTGCCTCAAAAAATCCCCACCCGAAACCCCCCCACAACCCTATTTTGTTTTCCACATCGAGTCTTTGTGACCCCCCTTCGGTAAAACAGGCATAACTTTTCGCTCGTTTGGCAGAAAAATCTGAAATTTTTTGAGCGTCTTCTTGACCCAATTTGGGTGGGTACCCTAACACGGTTCCCCTGTTAGCCCTCACCAAAATCGCCAAAAAAATCAGGAAGATAAAGAAAAAAATTGGTCAAAGTTTTTGCTCGCCGGTCAGCGAACTTGTTGAATTTCTGTGAACCATATTTCACCTCAGTTGTAGGTGCCAATTTTTGTGGTTGCATCTCTGGTCATCCTTGTTCAAAAAAAAATAGAGTGAAAAAAAAGAGAAAAAAAATCAAAAAGAAAAAGAAGAAGCGGTCGTGTCTGCGGCAGTAACAGATTATCAGCGGCGGTAACAGATTCTGCTTGTCTGAACTCTTGTCCGATCCCTTGTCCGATCAGCGGCAGTAACATATTATCAGCGGCGGTAACAGATTCTGCTTGTCCGAACTCTTGTCCGATCCCTTGTCCGATCAGCGGCAGTAACAGATTATCAGCGGCGGTAACAGATTCTGCTTGTCCGATCTCTTGTCCGATCCCTTGTCCGATCTGCAGAGAGCTGAATTTGGCATGTTTTTGCTTCCATTTGAGTTTTGGGCACATAGTTTCCCTCTATTGCTTGAATTTTCACATTGGGAGCACTAAGGCCAGCAACTTTGACGAGTACTAGGGAATACTTATTGAACTTGGTTTAACTGTTATTACTATCGCTAATCCTTGCTACTCACTTTGCCTTCCAAGCTACATCTTTCTCTTGGTCAGGACAGGATCATTTCTTGCAATTGCCACCACCCTCCACTTGGTTCATCACCTGTAGGCCGGTGACCTCACTGTGGCGTGGTAAGAACACTTGCAAGCGTGGGTAAGGCGCTTGACGGATTGCTTCCACCACACACCCCACCTAGCTGTTTTACATAGGATTATTCTTTGTTGTTTGTCTTTTCACTAACATGGCAGCACTTATTGTACAACGTGACTTGAGCACTCACATGGACCAGGACGATCGGGCACAACGGAATAATCTGTTTCAGACCTTCTTCATCGTCAATGACCGTCGTGTACGTGTCATCATCGACAGCGGTAGTTGCAACAATTTGGTGAGCCAAGACATGGTAACGAAGCTTCAACTTCCCACACGTGCACATCCACACCCTTACCACGTGCAATGGTTCAACAATAGCGGTAAGGTCATGGTAACACAAACTGCTCACATCGAATTTTCCATTGGTACATACTTCGGATTTGCTGATTTTGATGTAGTACCAATGCAAGCATGTTCTCTATTACTTGGTAGACCTTGGGTATATGATACTGATGCTGCACACCATGGTAGGAGCAATAAGTATACATTTATGTATAAAGGAAAGAAAGTTACATTGCTTCCTATGACTCCTGCTGAAATTGTGAAATTTGAACGAGAAAAACATGCTAGGAACGCACAAAAGAGCAAACAACCTTCTGAAAATCAGCAAGTAGCTACAACACTTTCGAGGCAACAAAAAGATAAAGTTGCTTCTCCTTCTTCATCACAAGTCATTAATCTGAAAGGACATGTCATGCTTGCAACTAAAACTAACCTTGCAGTACGTAGTTTTCTTGGTCTTGCAGGTTTCTACCGGCGTTTTGTGAAAGATTTCGGCACCATAGCCGGCCCTTTACCTGAGTTGACCAAGAAGGGAGTTACTTTTACTTGGGAGCCAGCACAAGAACAAGCTTTGGCCACACTCAAGGATCGCCTTACACGTGCACCTCTACTTCAGCTACCCGACTTCAGTAAGCCTGTTGAGTTAGAATGTGATGCTAGTGGTTTTGGAATAGGAGGTGTGCTGCTACAAGGAGTTAAACCCGTGACCTATTCTAGTGAGAAATTGCATGGTCCACAATTGAATTATTTTACCTATGATAAGGAATTATATGCCTTAGTGCGTGTGCTTGAAACTTGGCAACATTACCTTTTTCCTAAGGAGTTTATTATACATTCTGATCATGAAGCACTAAAATATTTGAGAGGGCAAGCTAAACTGAACCGTAGACATGTTAAATGGGTTGAATTTATTGAATCTTTCCCATACATTGTGAAATACAAGAATGGCAAAGAAAGTGTGGTTGCTGATGCATTGTCTCGTAGGATTGTTCTTTTATCTCAACTTGATATTAATGTTCCAGATTTGGAAAGTTTGGAAGATTTGTATGTTGTAGATAAAGAATTTGCTGAACCATACACTAAATGTAATGATGGGAAAGGCTGGAAAAAATTCCATGTTTATGACGGGTTCTTGTTCCATGCTAACAAGCTATGTGTTCCAGAGTCGTCCGTACGTTTGCTGTTGTTGCAGGAATCACATGGCGGTGGATTAATGGAACATTTTGGGAGAGAAAAGACTTTGGCCCTGCTGTCCAATAATTTTTATTGGCTAAAGATGCGGAGAGATGTTGAACGATTTGTGTAGCGTTGTGCCACATACCATAAAGCTAAGTCCAAACTTAACCCATATGGTTTGTATACTCCACTTCCTGTTCCTAGTGCACCTTGGGAAGATATTAGCATGGACTTTATTGTGGGATTGCCTAGGACAAAGAGGGGGAGAGACTCCATATTTGTAAGAGTGGATAGGTTTTCTAAAATGGCACACTTTATTCCCTGTCACAAGACCAACGATGCTTCACATATTGCTGACTTATTTTTTAGGGAAATTGTGAGATTGCACGGGATGCCTAGAACCATTGTTTCAGATCGTGATGTGAAGTTTATGAGTTACTTTTGGAAGACAATGTGGGCCAAGCTTGGCACAAAATTGCTATTTTCAACAACTTGTCACCCGCAAACTGATAGTCAAATAGAGGTGGTAAACCGTACACTCTCCATGTTGCTACGAACAATGATTAAGAAGAACTTGAAAGAATGGAAGGACTGTCTTCCACATGTTGAATTTACATACAATAGAGTTGTCCACTCAACAACACAATTGTGCCCGTCTGAAGTGGTGTATGGTTTTAAGCCAATCACACCACTTGATTTGCTACAACTTCCTTTTCAAGAGAGAGCAAACATGGAGGCAACAAAGTGTGCAGAGTTTGTGAAAGCTATGCATCTGAAGACCAAGGAAGTTATAGAAAAGAAGGCACGCTATTTTGCTCAAAAGGCAAATAAAGGAAGAAAGAAGATGGTTTTCAAACCAGGAGATCTTGTTTGGTTGCACTTGCGCAAGGATCGTTTTCCTGATTTGAGAAAGTCTAAATTGATGCCCCGTGCTGATGGTCCTTTCCGTGTGCTTGAGAAGATAAATGATAATGCATATAAACTTGAGTTGCCTGCAGCTTTTGGGGTTAGTCCCACATTTAACATTTCAGATTTAAAGCCCTATTTGGGAAATGACGATGAGCTTGAGTCGAGGACGACTCCAATTCAAGAGGGGGAGGATGATGAGGACATCACTTCACATGATACACACATGGAGCCTCCACCTACAATTCAACTACAAGGACCAATCACACGCGCCCGTGCCCGTCGCTTGAACCATGAGGTTAATTCTTTCCTTAGCAACTATGTTAATATTTGTTTGGACGGGATGCTACTGAATACTAGTGATATTTTGTTGCTTAGGAACATGGGAGATGGAATAGAAGAGTTGGAGTCGAAGACGGAGCCGCACGGATGATTTGAAGTCAAGAATTCGCTGGTTCAGACTACATCGACCACCATGCACCAAAATGGGCATAACTTTCTCATACGAAGTCCGATTGGCGCGTTCTTGGACTTTTTGGAAAGCTAAGGAGAAGACGGATCTTTTGCCGTTGGTTTAGTCTCATTTGGAGTCTCGAGTCGATCTGTGTGTTTAAAACAGTCCTGCATGACAGAACTGGGCCGTGTTGGCCCATAATCTGAGTCTGTACGTCTTCTAGCCCACAGCCCGTGTCTGTTCGCCTTCTACAGGCTGCCACGCCCTATATATTCACGCCAGCCGCCTTTAGGGTTAGGTTTTGCTTTGTTTGCATCTACACTTGTGTGTTTAGATCCCGCCTCTTGCACCGGACCGATTGGCTGCTGCATTGGCGTTTGTGAAACCTCACCTTATCATCGTTTGTCTGTGATTTGGCATTCGACTTGTATCCTTCCTGTTCTTGCTTGTGTTCTTGGGTTCGCTTGCAGGAATTAGCCTTCGTGGCGAGGTCAATCGCGTTCTGCGTGGTTGATAACCAATGGAGACAGTGGTGTAACGATTGCAAGGTTTTGATCTGCCGGACCGGAGCCTTGGATCGCCAACGTCGAGATTCTCCACCAACCCAAGTTATCCTTTACCTAGCGGAAGATCGGGACCAATTAGTGGAGATATATATAGATGACATTGAGGTAAAGTCAAGCAATACTCAAGACCATGTGGACGATCTACGTCGAGTTCTAGAGAGGGGTAGGAAATATGGATTGAAGATGAACCAGGAGAAGTGCGCTTTTGGAGAATCAACAGACAAGTTTCTAGGCTATATCGTGCATGAGAGAGGTATTGAGATAAGCCAGTGTAGCATTGAGGCAATCAAGAATATTCAGCCCCCTACTGATAAGACCAGGTTGCAATCGCTAATCTAAAAGATAAATTTTCTTAGCAGATTCATATCTGACCTATCAAGAAGAATAGAGTCATTCACTCCATTGTTGAAGTTAAAGCCTCATCAGGAATTTGTATGGGTAAAGGCAACAGAAGGCACTGGATGAGATCAAGAAGTACTTGAGCTCCCCTCTAGTGCTAATGCAACCACAAAAGGGAATTCCATTCAGATTATACCTATCGGCCAATGACAAAGCTATTGGATTGGTCCTAGTGCAGGAGGCCATTAGATGTTGAAACCCAATACCCCACAGTGGTGAAGCTTTATTTGTGTTTGTATTTTTCATGCACCAAATTGAGGCATTATTTGTTGTCGGCAGAGTGTGCCATCGTATGCATGGCCGATGACTTCAAGTACATGCTATCGACCCCAGTCTTAAAAGGGCGTATTGGAAAATGGGTAGTCTCGCCCTTATTGAATTTGATATTTGATATGAATCGACACAGGCAATAAGAGGACAAGCAATAGTCGATTTTATAGTCCAATATAGAGATGAGACAACGACTTATGTTGAGCCGACACCATGGACTTTATTCTTCGACAGATCAGTGTGTCGGCATGGATGCGACATAGGACTAGTGATCATCTCCACTCGTGGGGCAGCATTTGAATTCACATACACAATCAAGCCTTTCTCCACAAAAAATCAAGTTGAGTATGAATCAGTGTTGAAAGGATTGCAGCTGTTGTAAGAAGCCGATGCAGATACAGTAGAAATATTGGGAGACTCCTTATTGGTCATGAGACAGTTGTCAGGTGAATACGAGTGCAAAGATGGTGTACAAAAAGAGTATCATGATCGTGTTGACACGGAAACGTGGCCCCGCACTTGGGTCAGTTCTACGATCCAAAAGTGCACAGATACTTAGGGACAAGCCTAAGCGTGACGTAGCACCGACGTCATGTTCCGACTACCCTTAGTCGTGATAAGGGGGTGGAGTCGCCAGCCAATCAGATCACACAAAATAACCCAATTAGCTGAAAGAAATAGATTAAACAGAATGAAATCAGCAAACCGGTCGGAGCCTATCTGCTCTGAAGTCTGGTGCGAAGGGGTCACCGAAGGGTACCTTCGGTGTCTGGTGTGAAGTGTCCCGCCGAAGGGTGCTTCGGCGTTTGGACTGATCCGGCCGAAGGTGGACTTCGAACGGATCTGGATGCGATGATCACCTTCGACCAGCAGGGTTCGGCGTGAAGTCTCTGATATAGCACACTACAAAATAATATCACGAGGGCCGCACGCAAGCATAACTTCATCCAGTGCGGAGTATGGTCATGGCGAAGCCTGTCGTGATGAAGTATGCTGGTGAAGCCTGTTGCCGGAGCTTGCAGTCTTGCCAAAGGGTGTTCTGGTGAACTCCGAACCCGATCTCTCAGCTCCGGACACCTCCGACGAAGTAGCTCCGAACGTGGGAACCTGCAACAAGGAGAATTCGAAGTACCAATTCGGCCTGAGGACAGAATTCTGCTAAGTGTTGCACTAGTAGCGAAGGTAGCAATCTATTACGCAGATTAGCGGATACTTCACAGGCGAAGTAACAAGGCGATAGCAATCTATTACGTAGATTAACGGATACTTCACAAGCGAAGTAACAAGGGTTACCACTGTTCCGTAGTGGCCGGCGGAGGGCTTCCAGGCAAACCCACGAAGAGGTACAGGAAAATAAAGGTAAAGTAAATACGATCAAAGCTAGGGATTTGGTTTGGTTTGAGTTGGGGGGCCTCTACGCTGGCCTCGCCTCTCTATTTATAAGGGCTCAATTCCTGATCTAATCTGCTATTAACCTGGCCGGATGGAGATAAAACATGAGCTAGAATCGCATACAACTCCATCTCTGCCGAAGTGGGCTTCGGTCAGGCCCATCGAGGCCTGCTCCTCGGGCCGAAGCTTCTGTGGTGTGGGCCTCCGAAGGCTTCCCGGCCGAAGCCCATGGGCTGGCTAGAGGCTTTCGGAGCCCATAGCTCAATGGACTTCGGCCCTGTAGGGCTTCGGACGGACCCTGGACATGTGTATTTTCGTCCCAAATCACCAAAATTGATATTTTGACAATCTAGCCATTAATGCCATTTTTTTCTATCAACACATGCCCCCCTGCCTTTTAGTGAACTGAGTGAACTAAAAGCACAATAAACTGAAGACGATATCATCCATATCGGCTTTTCGACACATTTTATGATGTTTGCCACACACTTTGGAAATACTTTTTCAGGTACCTACCATTCAAAGCTATTCGAAACCGCTCTCCCTGCAGGGATTCCAACACGTATGCGTTGCTAGGAGCGATTTCGGCTATCTTAAAAGGGCCTTCCCAACTAGGTGATCATTTGCCAAACTTGGGACTCTTCGTGCCTAAGGGCAAAATCGTTTTCCACACCAAGTCTCCTATTTGAAACAATTTTGGTTTAACCTTCTTATTATAGGCTTTAGCTACTCTATTCTTGTCTACTTCTATGGCTTCTAAAGCCCTTAGTCTCTTATCAGTCACTTCCTCTAGATTATCCTTTAGAAGAGTTTCATACTCATCGACCGATAAGCCATCTTGTTTTAACACTCTTAAGGAGCCAAGATCTACCTCTACAGGCAGAATGACCTCTTGTCCATACATCAGCTCATATGGACTAACCTTGGTAGCACCGTGCTTTGCAATTCTACAAGCCCATAGCACCTCAGAAAGCACTTCATGCCACCTTTTAGGAAACTCTTCAATTTTCTTCTTAATAAGCTTAATCACGGTTTTATTACTAGACTCGGTCTGACCATTGGCCTGAGCATAGTAAGGTGAAGAGTTTATCAACTTAATACCATAGTATTCGGGGAAGTCCCTTACTTCTCTAGAGACAAATGAACTACCTTGGTCCGTAGTAAGAGTTTGAGGATTGCCGAATCTATGTATGATGTGCTTTAAAATAAACTCACGTACCTCATTGCGAGTCATGTTCTTGAGAGGTACGGCCTCGGTCCATTTAGTGAAGTAATCCATCGCCATCAGCATGAACCGATGCCCTTTTGAGGAAGGAGGGTGAATCTGGCCGATGAAGTCTAAACCTCAACCTCGAAATGGCCATGGCTTGACAATAGGATTGAGCAATGAGGCAGGAGCTAACTGGATATTGCCAAACTTCTGGCATGCCTCACACCCTCTATAGTACTTGAAACAGTCTTCAGTCATAGTAGGCCAATAAAAACCCGCTCTTTTGAGCATCCAACTCATCTTTTGAGCCGACTGATGAGTGCCGCAAAGCCCTTCATGGACTTCTCCTGTAGCCACCTGGGATTGTTCATGGTGTAAACAGTTCAATAATACTCCGTCGATGGTTCGGCGATACAACTTGTCGTCTATCAACATGAATTTGAACGCTTGTTGTCGAACCTTCCGATCAACCCTTTGGCTAGGGTCTCTCAGATATTGGACGATTGGCACTCTCTAATCTCCCTTACAGGTTTCAGAGGGTCTTGCTGGCCCATTTTCTGAAAAAACTTCTAAATTACTGACTTCGGGGTGCCCCCCGAGCCACTCCAGCTCCTGCCGAAGTATGGCCGAGGTGACCGCTCGGAGTGTGCTGGGCCGAAGCCCTCTAGACGGTTCAGATTCTAGGGGGCCTTCTGTGTGCAGGAGGCTTTGGCCGGCAAACTTCGGCGTGATAGCTCCTTCGGTCGGCAGGGCACTCCGATCTAGGATCCTTGGCACACAGCGACCTTCGGCGGCTAGAGGGGTTCGATCCGGAGGGTGTGCCTGCCCACTATTACTGGCCTCGGTAGTGAGCCCAAACACCGGCTTCTCCAATATAGAAAATTTTTCTCTCCTGACTTGGTAGCCAGATGCCTGTGAGCCTAATCATTGGCGACTGAATTGGCTTCTCTTAACAGGTGAGATATTTTGAAATCATCAAAAGTAGCAACTATGTCTAGACATTTATCCAAGTAACTATTCAGCAAGCCATTAAAACATTGAGCACTCTTAGCTACTTGTTGCACTACTAACAATGAATCACCATATGCGTGAACATGTCTAGCACCTACAGATTCTAGTAATTCAAGACCTAGCAATAAAGCTTCATATTCAGCTTGGTTATTAGTGGAAGAAAACTCCAGTCGGGCCGAAGTTTCAAAGTGCATCCCATTAGGTGTTATGAGAATCACTCCAATACCTTGGCCACTCTTGCAAGACGAACCATCAAAATAAAGTTTCCACGGCTCCACTTCAACTAGAGCAATAGTGTCACTCTAGCTGACATCTACGTGGTGATCAACTATAATGTTGGCTATGATTTGGCCTTTCATCGCTCTCAGGGGTTCGTAGGCCAAATCGTACTCAATCAACGCGTAAGCCCATTTCCCGATTCTTCCACTTAGAGTCGGCTTCTGTAACATGTGCTTTATAACATCGGTTTGACAAACGACAACACATGTAGTGGGGAGAAGATAATGACGTAATTTGGTGCACGCGTAATAAAGTGATAAACAAGATCGTTCTACAAACGCGTACATGGTTTCGGCGTCCAGCAGGCGGCGACTCAAGAATGTGATGATGTACTCTTTTCCCTCTACCTCCTGGGTTAGCACGGCCCCAATCACGCTATCTTCAGCAGCGATGTATAACCGAAACGGAATCCCGGCTTTAGGTGCTCTCACCACAGGGGGTGATGACAAGCACTCCTTGATCTTTTCGAAAGCACTTTGTTGGCTTGCCCCCCATGTGAACTCGGCTTCATTCTTTAGCCGGAGTATGGGGACAAATGCATCAATCTTGCCGGACAAGTAGGATATAAAGCGACGCAAATAGTTCATCTTGCCTAGCAATTTTTGTACATCCCTTTTGCATGTTGGCACCGCAATGTTTCTAATCTTCTCAAGTCTCTTAGGATCAATTTCTATGCCTCTCTCATGAATCATGAAACCTAAGAACTTACCCGTCGACACACCAAAAGCACACTTAAGTAGGTTCATTTTCAACCCATACCATCGCATCCTACCGAAGGCCAACTTCAAATCGGCTAAATGGTTTCCCATAGCATCCGATTTGACCACGACATCATCGATGTAAACTTCTAAAATAACTCCTAACAAGTCATGAAAGATCAAGTTCATAGCGCGCTGATATGTGGCGCCGACATTTTTCAAACCAAAGGTCATGACGACCCACTCGAAGAAATCGACAAAACCAGGGCATCGAAAGGCAGTCTTGTAGACGTCCTCTTCGGCCATAAAGATTTGATTATAACCAGCATTGCCATCAAGAAAACTTAGTACCTTGTGTCCTGAAGCATCGTTGATCAGCATGTCAGCTATCGGCATTGGATACTTATCTTTTGGAGTGGATCTGTTCAGATCCCAGAAATCAATACACACCCGTATCTTGCCGCTCCCTTTCTTCTCTACAGGCACAATGTTAGAAACCCATTCCGCGTACCTGCACGGCCTAATAAATTCAGCCTTGAGTAGTCGCTCCACTTCTTCTTTAACTCGGTCATAGACGACCGAATTAAAGCGGAGGGAGGCTGCTTAAAAGGCCTAAATCCTGGCTTGATAGGCAGCCGATGCTCCATGAGCTCACGGCTTAGCCCTGGCATCTCACTATACTCCCATGCAAAACAATCGACATATGACCGAAGTAACTTTATTACTTCAGCCTTTTCATCGGGCTGTAAATTTTGGTTTACAAAAGTCGGCCTTGGGATGCTACCATCACCTATATCGACTTCCTCCAAGGGATCGGCCGACGCAAAACCTTGTCCTAATTTCTCTACTTCGCTAAAGTCCTCGATGGCTTCGGCAATACCGTCTTTCCTAGACCGATATTGCTCCACACGAGACTTTAGCCAATCTAGATTACTCTTGCTAGACATGACTATTAATACAAAAATAGTCATGCTACTCCAGCCGTCTTTACAGACACTGGTACAAACCGTCCTTCGGATACACTAACAAAATCGTAGTCCGAAAGATCTCTACCTGATAGACATTCTACTTTGTTATGGACGGCGTCAACTGATACGTTGGCCAATGCTACTTGGGCCGAGGTATCCACGGGAATGACTTCTATCTCATCGTCGTCCCACTGCATCAGGCACTAGTGTAGAGTAGAAGGAATGCAGCAGTTCGCGTGAATCTAGTCATGCCCGAGTAGTACACTATAATTACCATGTACGTCGATGACGAAAAATGTTGTTGGCAACGTCTTGTTGCCCACCGTCAACTCCATAGAGAGTACTCCCTTGGCCTCGGAGCTCTCGCCGTTGAAGCCGTTGAGCATCAAGTTGGTCTTCTTCAGGTCATCCTCATCCCTGCCAAGTTTCTTCAACCGCGAGTAAGACATTAAGTTAAAAGTGGTGCCGCCGTCGAAGAGCATTCAGGAAATCGGTTTTCAATCGATGTGACCTCTGATGTAGAGAGGCTTCAGATGGTGAGCCGAGTCCTCAGGCTTCTCGAAGATGGCGTTGCGCGGGCCGAGGTTCAATTCGGCGACCTCGGCCTCGTCCTGCGGTACTGCGAACTTGGCAGGCAGTGTGACGATGTTGATGTCCATCACCTGGAGTGCGGGCCCTTTAGAGATGGGTGAGTAATTGTCGTCGAGCATGTCATCGTCGTCATCGCTCGGACTAGGAGCCGGGTTGGTTATCTCAACCGGCTTCTCCATCCATACCTGTTTTGTAGCTGGATGAGGGTGGATTTCTTCGTAGATAGCGTCGTGCTCGGCCTCAGCTTCTTTCTCATGCATCTCCTGTGCCCGTAGTCTTTGTAGGCATCTCTTCTGTGCTTTGGACATGCCTGGAGGGGCCCAAGATGGCTGCAGCTTGGTGTCGGGTGCTACTATTCGGCTTCCATTAATTCTGGCCGAAGTGGCACTGTGCCCTTCGGCCTTGTGCACCCTACGCTCGGAGGGGCCTTCACTGTGGACCCCGATGGACGGACCGGCCTTGTTCGGCAAATCGAACCAGGCTTCGGCGCAGAGTTCGGCCGAAGCATGGGACTTACCTCCGTCAGACCTCGGTGACAAAGTCTTCGGGATTGGGACTTCCTGAGACCCAACTCTGATGGTTATGGATTCGGACTCCCTAACTTCGGCCTCCACGTGCTCGCACCCTTTGGCTTCACTCTGCATGGTCCGATTCGGAGGCACTACGGATAGTCTGTGGACGATGCCCCCCTCCGCTGCGTCCATTTGCTCCTGCCATCCATAATACTCCGAAGGAAAACAAGGCATAGTGTTAGGTTGCGGAGGGTATCCCGACCTAGATACGTACGGAACCCACTCGGTCCCCGCCCAGTCATACAGCGGAGGCATCGGCGGCTCCAGTGGCCTCGCCCACTGTTAGTTGAACCTGTTACCCGGAAGGGGGTTCGGCAGAGTTGATGGCGTCTTGGACCACACCAGCGAAGGGTCCTGCCAGGCCAGAGGTACGTTCGGCCAGTGCGGGCCAAAGCCTCCCATCAGAGAAGTCCAACACGGTGCGGGGTTCGGCCATTGGGGGCCTAAGTTGTTGTATAGGGGGCCCGACCACTGGGCTCGAAGTTGCCGTACGGGGGATTCAGCCATTATGGCTCGGAACCACATGCGGAGTATCAGGCCACCATGGCCCGAAGCCTTCGTGCGGAGGGTTCACATGCTTCGGTCCGAAGCTACCCTCCGAGAGCACCGGACCCTTCGGCTGCTTTAGCTTCTTAGTGTATGGACCTGCTTTCTTGGCCCTTCTTTGATGCTTGTTGAACAACATGTTATATGTTACCTTCGGCCTCTTGTGAGACTTACTTGAAGGGGTATGAATGTTCTTCTTCCATACTCCTACCTTGGGGTTCTTCGGTATGACCATGCGAGTGCATGGCTCTCCAATAATTACATCCTTTCCCTTAGATGAGTCGGCCAGTTCTAGCCGAATCAACACCTTCTTCTCACTGAGGTTGACGGCGTTGACGGGAAAAGGATCTTTATCCAGCTTCATCTTCGGATTATGGTCTATCTTCAATCATCCTTCTTCTATGGCCGATTGTATCTGCCGTCGAAAAACATTGTAATCATTAGTATTATGTGAATGTGAATCATGCCACTTACAGTATGGATGCTTCTTTAACTCATCGGCAGGTGGAATGACTTGACCCTTAGGTAATATGAGAAGGTGACTTTTTAAGAGAAAATCAAATATTTTATCACATTTATTTATATCAAACGAGTACTTTACCTCACTAAGTCGATTCTTTGTGGGGGATGGTCGTAACTCGGAGCAGGTGACAAGGTTTATTTTTAGCGTTCCAAACCCATTCGGTCGTGTACATGTCGGCCGAATCCTCTTCCTTTGACTCCTCCTCATCAGAGCGTTCCATGATGTGGATTTCAGCCATAGGCTTGCTAAACGTCTTAATAAACTTTTTATCTTTGGTTCGGCTTTCCTGGACCAGAGCCTGCTGCAAAACTTGGCTAACTTCTAAAAAGTTTTGGTTATCTAACCTCTCTTTAATTTCGTAATGCAACCCGTTAAAAGCTAGTTCCGCCAATTCCCTTTCTGAAATATTAAGGCTAAAACATCGGTTTCTAGTATCTCTAAAACGCTTGATGTACTCAGAGGCGCTCTCGCTAGATTTTTGCCTAATGTGAAATGTGAAAGCCTAAGATCTGTCTCACCCGTGTAGAAATAATCCTGGAATTTCCGCTCTAAATCATCCCACGTTTGGTTGGAGTTCGGCGGGAGCGCCGAAAACCAAGTGAAAGTGGTGCCGGACAGCGAGAGAGAAAATAGTCTAACTTTTAGAGCGTCTATCCCGCTAACTTCTCCACATAGTGCCAAAAATTGATTAACATGTTCTAGTGTAGTTTTGCTACCCTCACCATCGAACTCAGTAAATTCGGGGATTCTATAGCTGCGGGGGTAGTGTACTGTGTCAAGATGGTCGGGGTATGGCTTACGGTAAACCCTAACCCGTCCCTTGGGCACGAAGCTGGCACACTCTCTAAATAGTGCATGGACCCGCTCCTCTATGTCATCTTGGCATGTTGCTTGTGTGCGCCTCTCATGCGGGGGCGCGACACGCGGTGGGATATTGGTGTATCGGCCATGGGCCTCTTCCCTGCGCGCTATCTATATGACGTGCTCATGTCCGGGTGCCTGCGCATGTGGTGCGGGCAGCGCGGGTACCGGCGCAGGTGGCGGTGCATGGTACGCAGTGTTGTTTTGACTGTGGGTGTAATGATTAGTCTCGGCCATAAGTGTTGAGGCTGGAGACGTGATTGTGCTAGTGCTGTCGTTAGTCCTACTGTACACGTGGTTGTCTGGAGGTGCACTAGCAATAGGAACCGGGGGTATGGCCTTAGTAAAGTCAAACCTTCTAAGAGTGTCCTCTACTTGGGAGCTGACTGCCGAATCTAAATGGTTGTCTAGCGAAGCGCTGACGGCTTGATCTACTGATGCGGCTATTTTTTGCTCAATTTCTAAAGAAGATAAACGAGGCAATACAGGTGTTACCTGGACCTGAGCAAGGTCGGGGGTGATGATGTCACTCTTGATGAAGCCTGCGTGTGTCTTGACGTAGCCCCCAAGCATCATGTCTTGGAGTGCCTTTAACTTTGCCTCAATCTCTGCTCGGTCTTCTACGTGGATATCTTCAAGCGTGGGTGTCAGGATGTTGTGGTTGTCGATATCCCCGCCTCCTATTGTGTCCATCGACGGTGTAGACGTAGTAGTCGACGTAGAGGTACTGCTGGCAGATGTAGATGTACTTGTCATGTTGGCGTAGCCTTCCCCAGCGGAGTCGCCAAAAAGTGTGTTGACACGAAAACGTGACCCCGCACTTGGGTCAGTTCGACGATCCAAAAGTGCACGAATACTTAGGGACAAGCCTAAGCATGACGTAGCACCGACGTCGCGTTCTGACTACCCTTAGTCGTGATAAGGGGGTGGAGTCGCCAGGCAATCAGATCACATAAAATAACCCAATTAGCCGAAAGAAATAGATTAAACAGAATGAAATCAGCAAACCGGTCAGAGCCTATCTGCTCCGAAGTCTGGTGCGAAGGGGTCACCGAAGGGTACCTTCGGTGTCTGGCACGAAGTATCCCGCCAAAGGGTGCTTCGGCGTTCGGACTAATCCGGCTGAAGGTGGACTTCGAACGGATCTGGATGCGATGATCACCTCCGAACAGCAGGGTTTGGCGTGTAGTCTATAATACAGCTCACGCGCAAGCGTAACTTCGTCCAGTGCGGAGTATGGTTATGGCGAAGCCTGTCGTGATGAAGTATGCCAGCGAAGCCTATTGCCGGAGCTTGCAGTCTCGCCGAAGGGTGTTCTGGTGAACTCTGAACCCGATCTCTCAGCTCCGGACACCTCTACGAAGTAGCTCCGAACATGGGAACCTGCAACAAGGAGAATTCAATGTACCAATTCGGCCTGAGGACCGAATTCTGCTAAGTGTTTGTAACACCCCAAGATTTAAAAGAAATAAAATAAAAGAAATATATTAATAAAATAATTTCTGGATTTTATTATTAAAGAAAACTCCTAAAAGAGCCCTAAGAAAACTCCGAATTCTGGAAAATTTATTGAATAAACTAGAGGCCAATACATAATTTCAGGAATTTTTACAAATTTTTATCAAGAGTGATTCAACCCTTAAACAAATAAATGAATTACTGAATTTATTTTAATCAGAAAAATAGATATAAATCTAAATGGGCCTCAACCTTGAATTAGCCTTCAGCCCAGCCCAACCCAACCTTGAGTCACTGACACATGGGACCTAGATGTCGGCGCACTCCCCCTCTCTCCTCCCCGCACCCGCATCCTTCCGGCCCCACTTGTCAGCCTCTTCCCTCCCGCTTTCGCTCTCTAACATACATGGCCCGCCTGTCGGCGCTGTTGGCTTCGCACTCGGCCACTGACAGGTGGGGGCCACCTGTCGGGATCATCTTCCCCGATGGAAAGGGATCCCCTTTCCATCGCCGGCGAGCCCCCACTTTCCAAATCCACCGCCCCGTGCCTGATCTCGCCAAATTGGCCGCTGGATCGCCTTCTCCGACCACCAGGGATCCCATTCCACCGATGGCCACGTGTTTTCGCCATACTTAGAAAGGACCCGAGCTTTAGGGAAGTACACCGGCGAGGAGAAAAGGGAAACCCTCGGTTCCCTTCCGTTTCGACACCGGCGACCCCCTATAAGAACCCTGTCGGTCGCCGCCCTCAGCCCACATCAACGAGCCCTTGCCCGAGCAAAATCAGAGCGCCCTGCTCCATTTTTCGGTCCCCTCTCCTGCTTCACCTCCGGCCACCGCTCGCCGCCGCCTCGGACCGCCTCCGTCCACGTCGTCACACCCATCATGACCATCGTCGACCACCCAACCTCGGCCATGCCTTCGTTGGCCGTGAACGCCGTCGGATCACCGTCGCCGTCGAGCTCCCGAAGACCTCCTTCGTCTACCCTCATCGCCGGTCGCCGTCCGCCGCTCGCCGCCGCCATCGAAGGTACCGTCGTGACCGCCGTACTCCCCTTATTCCATTTCTTCTGGTAGCTAGGCCCGTAGGCGCTCACCACCGCCGTTGCCGGCGCGCCCAAATCACCGGAGACAGAGACGAAGGGGGTACGTGACCCCTTACGCCTGTGCCGTGTCGGATCGCGTTGTGGCCGTCCGATCGTGATCGGAGGGCTACGATTAAATCCCTTCGGGATTTAATCCAGGCCCTCGGATCTGGTCAAACCGGCATCCTTTAATCCTGGTCATAGATCGCTATTTAAAAATGTTGACTCAATCTGGTGCGTCCACGTCGTACCGATTCGCAGGTTTTAATCCTGGTCGTCTGATTTCATTTAACCCTTCCCGCCTCGCGCCCGATCAGCGGATCCATATCCGACGGTCCTGGTTGATCTGGTTCATGCGCACAGTGCGCCTGTCCACCATGGGCATGGCTCACCGTGGACTAAAACCCATTTCAAGTTTAAATAAAATTCCAGAAATTGATTTAAACTTTGAAAATTCATAACTTGCCCATTTTAACTCCAAATTTCACCATTCCAATTTTATTAAATTCAGAATTTTATTCTCTACACATTAATGCCATAAAAACAGTATGTTACTTTAGCACAAAATAATCTTATGAATTAAATAAATAAAAACCCCTTAGGGATAAATTAATAATCCATGAAATAAATTAGGAAAAACTCCAAAACTTTAACCTTTGATATTATTAATATAACTTCAGTACAATAAAGCTCAATTCACATAAAACTTATATGCTTATGTTTTGTGATGCTTTATTGAATGTATTGTTTACTTTTTCCCTATCGGGAAGACTACGAGTTCGTCGAGGAGCCGGAGTTCTATTCCGAGGTTCCATCTTCACCCTTTGCTGATCAAGGCAAGTCACAACCCCCATTTTGATCATCATTGAGCCCATGTTTTAATAAATTATCGCTATAACTCATAGGTTAATATTGCATTAGTCAAATATCAAGCCCTACACTTATATTTATTAGATCCACGTCCTTGTGTGCAAACCCAAGCCATGCTTATTGAGCCTTAACTCCTTGTCACTATACTATAAAAGTATTAGCTAGTGCCCAATGTACCGGCACCACTGCTATAGGATAAAAAGAATGAGTTGTAGATAGATGGATTCTACTATATGAAATTTCCCCGTTATTCTTGTCTTTGGATTCTGTTGGAGTTGGCTATGTTATAAGTATGGTGGGTTCCGGGTGCAAGCTAGGGCATTGGTTGGTCGCACCCGGGGCACTATAAGGACCGGTCTACGGGATCTGTTGCAAAGCACTTTCATACCAACCATAAGTCTAATGGGTAAGTGATAACTAAAAGTATGGAACAATCCGACTCGATGCACCATAGTGGAGGGGGCAAGGGGCAACCTGCGGGTGACTTGTACCGACGTGGATCAAGGGGGGTATGGTGAGGCTCGACGCGTCGGGACACCATATGAAACCCATAAGAGGGTGATGTCGGGTCGAGGAGGACCATATGGAAGGTTTTGGCACGAGTTCCCGTGGTATGGGTCATCTCGTTACACTTTGGTGTAAGTGATGAGTGCGTGCCTTGTGGGTATAGTGGTACACCTCTAATCAGAGAATTTAATCTTTTTGATAAGCCGAGCCCACGGTCAAGGGCGGGTTGTGTGACTACTCGCAGTTAGTTTACAATTGTTTGAATGGTTGAGTTATTCATGGCATGTAAGGACTGTTGAGCGAGGTGGGGCTGACTATACCCCTCGAGTTAGAAGATGATGATGCATACCCATGTTTACATTTCAGTATTAATCAATTGATCACATTTAATGCTTTACAATTATGCTTTTCCACAAAATTAGCCACTATCTCCCTTGTTATTACTCTGTATTATATTTGCATCCGGTGGCTTGCTGAGTACGTTTGTACTCACCCCCGTTGACTTACACCACCAGAGCTCGTCTACTACGAGGAGGATGAAGGTCTGGAGTAGCAACCCAGTCAAGGCGAGACTGGAAGGAGGCATTCATCTAGGACGCTTTGTTTATTAGTTTCTCTTCACCTTTATTCACTTTTGTACTAATACGGTCTACGAACCATGAATGATTGCTCGTATTGTACATGGTCGCATGATGAACGTCTTGATTTATTGATTTTCTATGGAATTTCAATAAAGGTCCTGATTTGTTAAATCGGGCCGTGACAGTGTTGCACTAGTAGCGAAGGTAGCAATCTATTACGCAGATTAGCGGATACTTCACAGGCGAAGTAACAAGGCGATAGCAATCTATTACGTAGATTAACGGATACTTCACAAGTGAAGTAACAAGGGTTACCACTATTCCATAGTGGCCGGCGGAGGGCTTCCAGGAATCCCACTAAGAGGTATAGGAAAATAAAGGTAAAGTAAATACGATCAAAGCTAGGGCTTTGGTTTGGTTTGAGTTGGGGGGGCCTCTACGCTGGCCTCGCCTCTCTATTTATAAGGGCTCAATTCCCGATCTAATCTGCTATTAACCCGGCTGGATAGAGATAAAACATGAGCTGGAATCGCATACAAATCCATCTCTACAGAAGTGGGCTTCGGCCAGGCCCGTCGAGGACTGCTCCTTGGGCCGAAGCTTCAGTGGCGTGGGCCTCCGAAGGCTTCCCGGCCGAAGCCCATGGGCTGGATAGAGGCTTTCGGAGCCCATAGCTCAATGGACTTCGGCCCTGTAGGGATTCGGACGGACCCTGGACATGTGTATTTTTGGCCCAAATCACCAAAATTGATATTTTGATAATCTAGCCATTAATGCCATTTTTTGCTATCAACAGATCGGTGCCAATAGATGATGACAAGATTCAAATGTGCAACCCTAACGCACATCCCGAGGGAACAGAACACATAGGCAAATGATCTGGCCTAGACATCATCAGGATACAATACAATGACCATACCAATCGAGGTGGAGATTGTAGAAATAGTAGTCGATGATTGGAGGTGTGCTATTGTCACTTACTTGAAAAACCCTTCAACATCGGCACCAAAAAGTCTTAGGTACTAGGCTACCAAGTATGTACTGCTCAATGAAGACCTATATTATCAGATGATGGATGTGGTCCTGCTTAAGTGCATAAACACCAAAGAAGCCAAAGTAGTGATGTGCAAAGTTCATGGCGGTATATGCGGGATGCACCAGTAGGCCCAGAAAATGAAGTGGTTGTCCTAAAGAGCAGGATACTTTTGGCTGACCATGGTAATGGACTGCATAAAGTATTATAAAAGGTGTCAAGATTGTCAAAGGTTTGAAGTCGTTTAGAGGGCACCCGCATCGGTAATGAACCCAATAATTAAGCCTTGGCCTTTCAGAGGACGGGACATTGATATGATTGGCTAGATTTACCTAGCATCGAGCAAAGGACATAAGTTCATAGTGGCAGCCACCAATTACTTCATGAAATGGGTAGAGGTCGTTCCACTCAAAAAGGTAACTTCTATTGATGCCATTGAGTTCATCAAGGAACACATAGTATATCGGTTCGGGATCACTCAGACCATCACAACAGATCAAGGGTCGATCTTCATATCTTAGGAGTTCCAGCAATTTGCAGTGGGTATGGGAATCAAGCTCTTAAATTCATCGTCGTATTATGCACAAGTGAAGCATCTAGACCCCTTATGTGGTTTGGGTAATTAAATGAAAAATGTATTTTTTGGACTAACCATTGTTTGCAAGTTGTGATTATGATTGTTAGGTCCACAAGAATGAAGCGACCCGATTAAAATTGATGACGGCGAAGAAAAGCTCAAATGAAGGTAAAAAGGCTAGGAATTTGATCAAGGAGTTGGGATGATCAAATAGGCTAGTATTTCATTTTTGTTCTACCGTACTATTAAGAGGGGTTGCGAAGTAATGTTTGGAATTGATTTCATGCCACTTAGACTTTGCATTTCATACAAATTTGAATTTGGCATTTTCTAGAGTTTTTGATCTGACCGCAGCATAGAGGTCGGTCTGACAGATGTTTTTCCCTATCTGACCAAAGTGGAGTCAGAGAGCAATTTTTGATCTGAATCAATTTTTTGGCTTAGTCTAGAGTGTCGGTCTGACTGCAGGTTATAGTTCGGTCTGAACGAAACATGTCGGTCACACCGTGAATATTTACGGTCAGTCCAAATTAGATATAAAGAACATTTTTTGGGTGAAAATTTTTCAAAGCTAAGTCCTAGGTTGTCGGTCTGACCATGCCTTCGGCCAGTCTGAATGAATTGGTCGGTCATACTGAAGTGACCACGTCAGTCAGACTGAAGTGGTTGTGATTTGACTGGCAACGGTCGATTTTTTATCCATTGAGTAAATTGTCAGTCTGACCGACAAATGTACTCTGGTCTGACCGAAATATTTGCAGAATTGTGATTTCGACTCCAACGGGTAGTTTTTGTTGTGGGGCTATTTATACCCCTCACCCATGGATAAAACTTCTTCTTGGCTCCTAGTTTTATTGTCTAACACCATTGCACACCTCTCACACACTTTTGAGCACAAAATTCATTTTGTTGGTGTTGAGAGAAAAAGAGAGCATTTTGATCAAGTGTATTGCATCATTGTAGAGTTCAAGTGGCATTTGATCATCTCCAAGCTTTATAGTGCAGTTTATTACTCTTGGCGGTTGCCGCCTCCTAGATGGCTTGGAGGAGTTTCTCGGTGATCCCTCTGAGAAGTTTGTGGAGGAGACCTGGTGGGATTTTGAGTGGCTCGGCGTTCGCCATCTTCGGAGTGGACGAAGAACAACCCTAGTGATCAAGGCTTGAGAGTCACTCCGGATCCACTCTCACTTTGCCCACTCCTTGACGAAGGGGTTTGATGGCTCGGTGATTGAGAGGAGGAGTTGGATTTGCCTCAACGGTGATGTAGGAAGCCAACAAGCTTCTGAATATCGGTGAAACAATTCCTTGTCTCACTTATGTTATTTACTTTGAAGAAATTTGTTTTCATTTTGTTAATTAGTAGAATGTCTTGAGCCCGTATCATCGTCGGATTGCAAAACTTTAATTAGGTGTATTAATTGTGCCATCCTTGTTCCGAGTCTAGAAATTTTAGGTTAAGGTTGTTTAGAAATTTTTAATCACCTATTCACCCCCCTCTAGTCAACATCTTGATCCTACATGTGGTATCAGAGCTTGGTCTCTCTTGATTGGGTTTAACCGCCTAGAGAGAAAAGATGTTGCATGAGATTACTAACGTAGGCAATGCTCCCATGTTTAGTGGTTCAAATTATTTCACTTGGAAAATTAAAATGACCAGTTACCTTAAAGCTATGAGTTTTGATCTTTGGTGTATAGTTGAAGAGGGCTATGAAATTATCGGTGAAGTAACTCAAGGTGATCGCCACAATCTTCAATTAATTGCTCAAACCAAGAATGCAATTTTCAATGCCCTCTCTCAAGAAGAATTTGATAGGGTGAGCAATCTTAACACCACTTATGAGATTTGGATGAAGCTTAGTGATATACATGATGGAACAAGTGAGCTCAAGAGTGCCGAGCTTCATTTTCTCAAAATTCAATATGAGTCATTTACCATGCTTCTGGATGAGTCCGTCAATAATATGTATGGTCGGCTCAATGTGATATTAAATGAGCTCAAGGGACTTGGTGCAACCTATACGTACTCGGAGGTAGTCCACAAGATACTTAGAGCTCTATCGGAGAAGTTTGGTACATTGGTTACACCCCTTATCAACTCGGATCTATCCACAATGACTCTGGCCAGCTTGTTGGGCAAGATCAATACAAATGAGCTATACAAGACAAAGAAGCAAGAATTAGAGGAAATTTCATCCTCTAAAAGAAACAACATAGCCCTCAAGGCCGAAGTTGAGGAAAAGGAAAAACCGCACAAGACCGGTGGTGATGAAGGAGATAACATCGAAGAGGAACTTGCACTCATCACTATGAGGTTCAATGATCTCATGGAAAGAAAAAGAGGAAAAGAGAAAACTTCAAGTTTGAACTCTTATAGAAGAGAAAGAAGGTCATCACACAAGAAGAACATTAGAGATTTGAGATGTTTTGAGTGTGATGAAAAGGGACATTTTGCATCAAATCATCCCACAAAAAAGAATGAAGAAAAGAAGGCCCCAAAAGAGAAAAGGAGTGGAAAGAAGAAGCTTTCTAAAAAGCTAAAGAAAGGCACAAGAATATTTGAAGCTTTTATTGGAGAGTGGGACTCAAATGAAGAAAGATCCAACTCAAGCTCCCACTCTGATTCCGATGAAAGTGATGAGGGGACTCCAAAGAAGAAGGCTATGGCGGGAATCGCCATAACAAAGGCTTCACCATCACTCCCACCTTTTGTCTCATGGCAAAAGGACCCACCAAGGTAAATTCAAATAGTGATACTGAAAGTGAAGAAGAAAGAGAATTTTCATATGATGAATTAGAAAACATGTTTAGGGAGCTCCATGATTATAGTGAAAAGGAAATTGGAAAATTCAAAATACTAAAGAAGGAACATGCCTCTTTAGTTGAGAAATTTGAGGAGCTAAAAACTTCTCATGCGGAGCTAAAGGATGCTCATGACTAGATTCTTTCCACTAGGAATTGGGGCCAAGGGCGATACTATCGATGTCGGTTGTTCGACACTTTAAGCGTTTTGCCACACACTTGGGAAATACTTTTTCAAGTATCTACCATTCAAAGCCTTTCAAAATCGCTCTCTTTGTATAGACTCTAACACATATGCATTGCCTGGAGCGATGTCGAGTACCTTAAAAGGACCTTCTCAACTAGGCGACCATTTACCAAATTTGGGGCTCTTAGTGCCTAAGGGCAAAATCATCTTCCAAACCAAGTCACCAACTTGAAACGATTTTGCTTTGACTCTTCTATTGTAGGCTCTAGCTATTCTCCTTTTCTCTTTCTCTATAGCTTCTAGATCCCTTAACCTTTTATCGGTCACTTCTTCCAAATTATCCTTCAAAAGAGTTTCATATTCATCGAACGATAAGCCATCTTGATTAAGAAATGTCAAAGAGCCAAGATCTACCTCTACTGGTAGAACGGTCTCTTGTCCATACACTAATTCATATGGACTAACTTTGGTAGCACCATGCTTTGCAACTCTACAAGCCCATAATGCCTTAGAAAGTACTTCATGCCACCTTTTAGGAAACTCTTCAATTTTCTTCTTAATTAGCTTAATCACAGTTTTATCGCTAGACTCAGCATGTCTGTTGGCCTGAGCATAGTACGGTGAAGAGTTTATCAACTTAATACCATAAAATTCGGCAAAGTCCCTCACTTCTTTAGCAATAAACGAAGTACCTTGATCTGTAGTGAGAGTTTGGGGAATACCGAATCTATGTATAATGTGCTTCAAGATGAAATCAGTTACCTCATTTTGAGTCATATTCTTGAGAGGCATGGCCTCAGTCCATTTAGTGAACTAATCTGTTGCCATCAACATGAACCGATGCCCTTTTGAAGAGGGAGGATGAATTTGGCCCTTGAAGTCTAAACCCCAACCTCGCAACGGCCATGGTTTGATAATAGGGTTAAGTACCGATGCAGGAGCCAACTGAATATTACCAAACCTTTGGCATGCTTCACACACTCTATAATACATAAAATAATCCTCTGTCATAGTCGGCCAATAAAAGCCCGCTCTTTTGAGCATCCAACTCATTTTCTAGGCTGACTGATGAGTGCCACAAAGTCCCTCATGAACTTATCCCGTAGACACCTTAGATTGATCGGTGTTCAAGCACTTTAGAAGTACTCCATCAATAGTTCGGTGGTACAATACATCGTCAAGCAACACAAATTTAAATGCATGTTGCTGAACTTTCCGATCAATCCTTTTACTGGGATCTTTTAAATATCTAGCGATTGGAATTCTCCAATAATCCATATGGATTTCCAAAGGGTTTGCTAACTCTTTTTCTGGAGTGGTGTCCAAATTTCTAATTTCAAAGTGCTCCCCGAGCGGCTCCTGTTCCTACCGAGGGCCAGTCAGATCGGCTGTGCGGAGCCGACCGGACCAAAGCCCTTCAACGGAGCGGTCCGACGCGCGAATGCTTCCGATGCTCAGAAGGCTCCGGTACGAGGGCTCTAGTGCACAACACCCTTCGGTGAGTGAAGGGGTCCGGTCCAGAGGGTCCGATGGCCTTGCGTCCGCCCGAAGCCTCTGGCTTCGATAGGGAGTTCAAGCATCGGCCTTCCCTATACAGAAAATTTTCCTTTCTTGACTTGATAGCCAGATGCTTGCTGAGCCAAATTTTTTGCAATTGAATTAGCTTCTCTGGACACGTGAGAAATTTTGAAGTCATCAAAAGTAGCAATTATGTCTAAACATTTATCCAAGTAGCTATTTAGCAAACCATTAAAACATTGAAAAATTTTAGCTACTTGTTGTACAACTAATATAGAATCACCATGCACATGAACATGTTTAACATCCATGGAACCTAGCAATTCAAGTCCTAGCAATAAAGCTTCATATTCTGCTTGATTGTTAGTCGAAGGAAATTCTAAACGGGCCGAAGTCTCAAAGCGCATACCACTAGGTGATATGAGAACTACTGCAATACCTTAGCCATTTTTTCAAGCCGAACAATCAAAATAAAGTTTCCATAGAGCTACTTCAACTAGAGCAACGTTGCTACCCCAATTGACATCTACGTGGTGATCAACTATAAAGTTAGCGATGATTTGGCCTTTCATAGCTCTTAGGTTCATAAGCCAAATCGTACTCAATCAAAACAGAAGCCCACTTCCCGATTATACCACTTAGAATCGGCTTTTGCAACATGTATTTTAGGACATCGGTTTGACAAGCAACAATACATGTTCTGGGGAGAAGATACTGACGTAATTTGGTACATGCATAATAGAGTGATAAACACAAACGCTCCATAAATACATACCTTGTCTCGGCGTCCAGCAAGCGGTGGCTCAAGAATGTGATGATGTACTCTTTTTCCTCCACCTCCTGAGTTAGTACATCTCCTATCAGGCTATCTTCTGCAGCAATGTACAGCCGAAATGGAATCCTGGATTTTGGTGCTCTTACCACGGGCGGTGATGACAAGCACTCTTTAATCTTCTCGAAGGCGCCTTGCTTACTTTCCCCCCAAGTGAACTCGTCTTCATTCTTTAGCCGGAGTATAGAGATAAAAGCATCGATCTTGCCAAACATGCTAGATATAAAGCGACACAAATAATTCATCTTGCCTAACAACTTTTGCACATCTTTCTTCCATGTCGACGCTTCAAAGTTCCTAATCTTTTCAAGCATCTTAGGATCAATCTCAATACCTCTTTCATGAATCATGTATCCTAAGAACTTGCCTGCCGACATGCTGAACGCACACTTGAGTGGGCTCATTTTTAATCCATACTGATGCATTCTATCAAAAGAAACTCTCAAGTCAGCTAAATGGTTGCCCATAACATCTGATTTTACTACAACATCGTCTATATAGACCTCCAGCATAACTCCTAGCAAGTCATGAAAGATCAGGTTCATCGCACGTTGATAAGTAGCGCCAACATTCTTTAAACCAAAAGTCATGACAACCCACTCAAACAACCTGACAAAACCAGGGCTGCGAAAGATTGTCTTGTAGACGTCCTCTTCAGCCATAAAAATTTGATTATAACCAGCATTGCCATCAAGAAAACTTAGTACCTTGTGTCCTGAAGCATCTTTGATCAACATGTCGGCTACCGTCATGGGATACTCGTCCTTCGGAGTGGCCTTGTTCAGATCCCTGAAATCAATACAAACTCGTATTTTGTTGCTCCCCTTCTTCTCTACAGGCACAATGTTAGCAACCCATTCAGCAGACCTGCATGGCCTAGTAAATTCAGCCTTAAGTAATCATTCTATCTCTTCCTTAACTCGGTCATGCATGGCTGAAGACGAGGGGGCTATTTATAAGGCCTAAACCCTGGTTTGATAGGCAGTCAATGCTCTATGAGCTCGCGGCTTAGTCCGTGCATCTCACTATATTCCCATGCGAAAAAATCAACGTACGACCGAAGCAACTTTATTACTTCGGCCTTTCATTAGCCTGTAATTTTTTGTTTACAAAAGTTGGCCTTGGAACGCTACCATTGCCTATATAGACCTCTTCCAAAGGATCAGCCGACGCGAAACCTTGACCTAACTTTTCTACTTCACTAAAATCTTCAATGGCTTCGGCAATACTGTCTTTAGAAGACCGATATTTCTCCACCCAAGACCTTAGCCAATCAAGATTAATCTTACTAGACATGACTACTAGCTTAGAATAGTCGTGTTACACCAGCCAGCTTCACATACATGGGTACAAAATGTCCCCCGGACACACTAACGAAGTCATAATCCGAGAGGTCTCTACCTGATAGACAATGTACTTTAGCATGGACGTCGTCGATAGATACATTGGCCAATGCTACTTGGGTCAATGTATCTGCTGGTACGACCTCCACAGCATCGCCGTCCCACTGCATTAGAACTGGTGCAAAGTAGATGGAACATAGCAATTTGCGTGAATCCATCACGCCCGAGTAGCACATTGTAGTTACCTTGCACCTCGACCATGAAGATGTCGTTGGCACATCTTGTTGCCCACCGTCACTCTAGGGAGAGCACGCCCTTGCTTTAGAACTCTTGCCATTGAAGCTGTTGAGCATTAGGTTGGTTTTCTTTAGATCCTCCTCGCCCC
>JAAALK010000284.1:28486165-28552503 GCA_019279435.1 Zizania palustris
ACACTTCGGTGACCCCTTCGCATCAGACTTCGAAGCAGACAGGCTCCGACCGGTTTGCTTATTTTATTCTGTTTAATATATTTCTTTTGGCTAATTGGATTATTTTGGGTGATCTGATTGCCTGGCGACTCCACCCCCCTTATCACGACTAAGGGTAGTCGGAACGCGACGTCGGTGCTGCATCACGCTTAGGCTTGTCTCTAAGTATCCACACACTTTTGGATCGTCGAACTAACCCAAGTGTGGGGGCACGTTTCCGTGTCAACACATTCCTTGCGACGCCATACATAGTTTGATGCCACTTCTTGCCCCATTGGCCCCTATGGAGCGGTTGTGAGATGAGGCACCGGGATACCTTCTCGAGGCCATACACATTCTGTGATGGGTCCAGCGTCCTTATCCCCTCGGGCGCAAGAGTCGGTGGCTGGGCTGTCATGCTTCTTTTGGTACTGAACGATTGGTAGTTCCTTCCTCGTTGGCCCTTAGTGGCGATGGTGCCGACCGAATGTGCTGTGGATTCTAGAGCAAACATGGATGGTTGAAAGGAAAATACACTAGACCTCACACCGGTTCATGAGCTATAGTGTCGTCAATGGTCTTCTTGATCAACCCGTGCAGAGTATTGACAAATGCCTCTGATTGACTGATGAGGGCATGGTGGAGCGCATTGTCAATAGCTTCTTGAAAACTGACCTAAGGGCTTTCAGCCTGTTGGCCAATTTCCTCAATCAAGGTCAATGTCGGCAATTGATTTCTTTGGATTGGGCTAGATCAACTCATGCTGAAGCACTCAAGGCACAATTTCTGGTAATCGTCCACATGCCTTTGTTCCTCTTCTCTTTGCTCATTGGTCAATGCCTCCAAGGTGACCGGGATGATATTACTTGTTGGGGGAATAAGTTTTCCCTTGAACAAGGGCCAAATAACGTTAGCCTCTGACAGCCTTCGGCCCAAAGCCCAACACTGTCGAAGCCTGTTCCTTCTGAAGAAGTTGTTTCTAAGTCCCAAGGTTCACTTCGAAGCCCTCTAGAGCGAGGCCTCTGAACCCCTTCGGAGCCCTCCAGAGCGAAGCCCTCAAGATCCCTTAAGGTTTGCCAGAAGCAAAGTCTCAGGATAACTTCAAAGTTAGCCTCCAGGCCTTGTTCAGAGTTAGCCTTCGAGCTCTGTTCGGAGTTAACCTTCGAGCTCCCTTTGGAGCCCCTCAGAGCCAGTCTCCGGACCCTTTCTAGCCAATTCAAGCTAAGTCTCCGAGAACCCAGTTCGGAGTATGTTTCGAAGCCTACTTCGGAGTGTACTTCGAAGCCTTCCCTGTGGCCTTTCGCCTGAAGAGCTCTGGCCCCTACTCCGAACCCAGAAAATATCTGCACCCTACTACAGTGTAGAAGTCATACCAGGGGCCCCTCCGCCCCTAGTATGTCGTTTAGCTGGTCAAGAAGTGATGTTTATCTGACACGTCTGTAAAGCTGTAAAGCACTTTGTACATTAGCTAGCTCCTTTTCCCCTTTTTGCCCCTATAAGCCTATGACTTATAGAGGGCATTTTGGTCTTTTCCTTTGGCCTGCATGCCTATAAAAGCAGGGCCAAGCCCTTGTAATAGGATAGCTTCTCCAAGGCCATGAAACCCTGGAGTTCACTACACCACACCGAGGCATACTATGCCAAATCCACCAACAAAATGGACGTAGGGCTATTATCCCATAGGAGAGGTCTGAACCAGTATAAAACATTTCTCCCTCTGAGGGAACCCTTCGAGGTTCATTTTACACACCATATACACACATACAAACCTTGTGCTGTAGCTAACACAATTGATACAACATTACTATTGTTGAGTTTGCTAACCAGAGTTGAGTCGTCTGAAGAAGGTCCCATCAGGCATGCCAAAAAGCATGTTGGTGTCATTTTTGGTCACACGCGTGGCTTGGGAAATATGCTTAACTCCAGTGTAGGTCCTCAAATCATGTGGTTCTGAGTATGCCAATTAGTTTAACCCTACAACTGATAAGGTAGAGAAAAACGTTATGTCAGGGATGTAACCCTGGGTATCCTCCCAAGTGGTTTTCGTGCTGACTGCATAATGGTCGGTTACCTCCTAAAGATAATGTTAAGGGGCCCCGAGTCCCTCAACACCTACCTCGGGGAGCCATATCCCAAGTGCCAATATTCCAATGGTCAGCCTTAAAAGGTCGGACCATCATCAATCACCATGAAGGTCGTCATCAATTGTAACGGTCATCCTTAGCAGCAATCACCCATTATTTAAATGTTTTCTCCATCATTAGTAGGGTATTTCATCATCATTTGTAACTCTGATCCCTCTCATATAAATGGATCGAACAGAGCCTCTATAGAGGCAGATTAGGCAAGGATCTCCCAAGTTAAGTCAAGAAAGGCAACCCCAACGACAGAATCACACACATAGGAGTAGGGATATTATCCTTCGGGAGGCCCGGACCTGTCAAAACACATGAGTCCCCACTGTTTTCCCTTGTACATCAAGGAAACCATTGATTCACCTTCACGACCCCCTTTCTACCTACACAAATCAAATTGCGGGTACCCCGGTAGGCTATTGTTGTTCCAACGCAATGACACGTTAGTAGCAATGCCCATCGGCTATTGAGCTGATGGCCATGATACGCATCGAGTCACACGTATCGAGAGAGACAATATGTAGCACATGATACATGCAAACCATGGTGTATCACGAGACAAGCGTCAGGCCATTAGGCCAGTCAGGCAATCGGCTGATACGCAGTACCTGCATCAATCAAGCCAATGATCGGGAAAGCGATGCACTGTATATTTGGGCTGATTGACAATCCCCGATGTCGATGAGATGTGACATGGATTTAAAGATAACCTATCGGCTTGTATACCAAATAACACATCTATACTATTAAATCATCATAACAACAAGATCAGACTTAACAAGAAAATTGCTAAATCATGAATAACTCATACTATTTGAACACCTCAAGCATACTTTATTCAGATGAACGATGCACAAAAATAAATAAGATAAAGTAGATCAAGATGTTAGACCTAACCAATGAAGCCTCAAAATAATATATCTAGTCTAAACCAATCTAAGAGATCATAATGATGCAATCTTACATGATGTAGATGGTACTCCAAGAGATCGAAGTGATGCAGCCTTGAAAGACACTGACCTAGTCGATACAATCGTTGGGGTGGCAGGACTTACCCCTTCAATAGGTATTGAAGTGTTACAGCCCAGCACCAGGTGTCCAATCCCACCGAGATTGAATGTTGTATGAACGAGGGTGGCAATGCGCTGAGAGTAGTTTTGTGGTTGTAGTTCTGTGTCCTCTAATCTACATAGATATGTACATATTTATAGTCCAGAGACTTGCCATCTAGTACGATCGTAACTGATTCTAGTCTTTATCTCTATCTCTTTAGCTCTATCGGCTCCTCCATATCTGGTCATGTATAACAGACGGACTCCTTTGAACAACCTATTGAACTCTATTGACCATGCTAGATCCTTACTAGGCTTGGGCCTTAACCTTGCCATCAATAAGTAGGATCATGACCAAGAGGTTTGTAATGTCAATGATGGGGATCAGAGTTAAAGTTATTTCTAGGGTTTCAAATCAATCAATTCAAAGAAGGAACTTGTTGTTGTGTATGAACAACAGTATCCTATGGGGCTACTTGCTGGAAGGATTTGGTTAGGCTTAGGGGAGTTTTCATGGATGAATCTCAATGGTTATCTCAAGACATGAGACAAAAAGAGTTTTTAGATAGGTTCGGGCCTCCTAGAGGAAAACAACTCTACTCTTGTGTGCGTAATATGAGCTTAAGGACTGAAAATGGCATTAAGGATTGTGAAGGCAAGTATAAAACATGCTTGCAATAGGCTCCCCCAAGCCCTTTATACATGAGAGGGTTCAAGGGTTATGATTTGTAATTAATGTGCCATACTAATGACCAATTACATTGAAGAACAATCAACTTGTGGGCTATAACTCCATGTGTTATCTGTTGTATGGAATGGATAGTTACTCGCCATGGAGTTTATTGCCTTTAATGGAGTGACATGATGATTGATTACGACCGTATAGTGCCAGCAGTTAGGGTAGCCTCCCAAGTGCTATACTCGGGGAGTCTTTAGACCCCCGACTACTTCTTGGCGATTGAAGAATCCGATCATTAGCTAGTCATCTTTAATGCTTTGTCTGTTGACCACTTCCTCCACTCGGTCATCATAAATCCACTCGGTAAGTACCCTAGGGTCATATCCCCAAAAGAACCTTTATTACTTAAACAATGTACATTAAATACATGCTTAAGAAGTTTGACATGGAAAATTCTAAACCCATCAAGACCCCATGCAAACTAATGGGTTTCTTGATTTAAATTGACAAAGAACTAACATTGACCAAAAGGTATACCGTTCCATTATTGGTTCCTTATTGTATTTATGTGCATGTAGGCCCGATGTAATGCTTAATGTTTGTATGTGCACAAGATTTCAATATGCACCAAAATAATGTCATTTGGTTGTTGTTAAAAAAATATTAAGTTGGCTGGTTCGTACTCCAAACCTAGGGCTTTAGTACTCAAAAGGCTCAACCTTTGATTGTATCAAATATTCGAACTCCAATTATGTTTGTTGAAAAGTGGATAGAAAAAGCACATTCGGGACCTACCAATTCCTTAGAAGATCACTTGTTTCATGGTCTTCTAAGAAACAAAATTATATAGCTTTATCCATAACCGAAGCTGAATATATAGCCAGCGGTAGTTGTTGTTCTCAATTCCTTTGAATAAAACAAACTGTTGGCGTAAAAGATTACGCTAACAGGTTTCTGAAGATTAGAAACTAACAAACGAAGTATTTGCGAAGTGAACTGTTCTAAGCCTCCGAAAGGATAATAACTTAGAATAGTTCGAATGTGTGTATTGAATAACTTCTATTCGGTCCGTATTACAGAGTAAAACGGGGGGTATTTATAGGCCCAAACATTAAGGAAAAGACCTTTTTACCCATCTATTACAACCGACATAGTGGAAACTATTCGGTACCCTCAATAGGGCTAAAATGGTAAAAGACTAATCTAACAAGAAAGAAGATAAGTCTTCCATCTTAGTTGGCAAAGAAGTTCTTGGAAGAGTTAAGTTCGAAGATGTACTTCGAAGTAGAGCCTGTCATCATGCTTCGAACTTGACTCAATGTAACTCCGAAGGTATATGCTGGAAGTCTTCGGCTTAATCTCCAGTCTTTATCTTGTCACTGCAATAACCCTGAAGATAGAATATTTTCCCCCAACACAAACCTTGAAAGACTTTGGGCACAACATCACCAAAATCCCTTTTTTGTGTGACAATGAGAGCACCATCAAAATAGCCAACAACCTAGTTCAACAATAAAGAACCAAAGACATTGACATTCACCATAATTTCTTGAGAGACCATGAGATTAAGGGAGATATTACCCTAACCCATGTGAGAACAGATAAATATATTGCTAATATTTTCACTAAACCCTAAGATGATCATCGGTTTTATGAGTTAAGAAATGAACTAAATATCCTTAATTCTTATAACATAGCTTGATACCCTTGCCTATAAACTATCCATGTAGGAAATGAGATGGTAAATTAATTGCCTTCCTCATATGAAATGGGCTACATTTTAAATAAATGCAAAACCATCATATTCATATTTATGATTTATTGCAATATGCCATGCATTTATATGTTTATTCACGCTTAAAATAATTGTGGTAAAAAACTATTATTAATACCAAAGTTCATGGCACGTGTCTCTCTTTGAATTCCTACAAGTTGAGAAATCTGGAGGTTCTAGATCTTTCGGCTCAACCCAGATACTCTAGACCTAGGAATTTTTAAAGTTCATTCTAGTCCACCTAGATTATCCGACAACATCTAGATAGTACGTGTTGGGGAATAGGGGAGCTACGCTAGCCGGAAAATTCAAAATTTACGCCCTAGGCCCAAGACTCATGCGTGTGTGAGATCATAGATCGGTACCTTCTAGCATGAGACGCGCTAGGTGCAGCGGAAGAAGATGTTGGAGCAGCGTGTCAAGCCTCTCCTCGCTTCGTCCTTGCCGTCCTTAACCGATCCAATTGATGGAGACGACGTAGTCATTCGCATGTAGATGTCCATGAGTGTCGCTATTGGAGCAACGTCTCCACGGAGTCCACACATACAAATATAGAGTACCTCCCATGGTAGCGTGCTAGCACCGCACATGAGAGACATGAATTCTTGACCTCAACATTTGAGATCAAGAAAGGAAGGAGTCCTCCTCTCCTTTTATAGGGCTAAGAGACCCCTAGTCGTGCTCATCTCGAAACCCTAAAAATCGTAACAGATCCAATCTGTTTGCCCTTGTCGGAACTTTCGATTCTAGATCGGAACTTCAAATAGGGTATTTTAGGTCCCCTAATACAGTACGACATGAAACATATCCAATCTGTTATCGCCCACCTCGGAACTTCAAATACCATATCAGGACTTCCGATCAGTATTAAAATTCCCCGATTTCGAATCAGAACTTCTGGCTCGTCGGAACTTCCGATACCATATTAGAACTTCCGAAGCAACATTTGCTCTCTGTATTAAGAACAGAAAATAACCTGAACTTCCGATACTTCCTATCGGAAATTCCGATCCATGGAATTTTCTTGGGCATAACATTAAATCTCCCACTTGCACAAGAAACAATTCTTTGTATGTTTTAAGCCATCCCCTTAAGTGTGTGACCCGATAGGTTCATACACTAACGGTTTTTCACCAGAAACCATTTACGCCTCAGTGATCAATTGCGGTACCTAGCAGCACATATTGACCCCTGAAAGCGTACACAATCAAATTTTCATGAACCTTGATATATACAAGCATTAGTTTCTTTACCACGCGCCGTCAGTCAAGCTCAAGGCGAGATATGTACCACCCTTGTTGGTTAACTTGACATTTTCAAATCATGACTAACTCCTTAGTCATAGTGGCATGACCATACACTTTTCCAATCCAATACCTCGAGGGGCCTAGAGACGACTCTCCCGTTATTAGGAGGGGTAAATTCCATATTGACCATTCACATCCCAAGACATGTTTCACAACACACCTAAAAACAACCCTTATTACTACCCTGTTACTGGAATAGCGTTAGGAAGCATCTAAGTGTGTCACTACGCATTCTGGAATCAAATGACGATCTCAGAGTCTAAGGACTCTACAGGTACACCATTTGAGATGACAACTATTGGCACATTACAATAACAATCCCAGTAGTATCTCAAGTTGGTCTGTCCAACACCATGTTCACCAACATGTGTCCACATCGCTGATTTGACATCTCTATGTCTATGATCTGTGAAACACAATCATCAATCAATCAGATGTACTAATCCATGTATCATCATTGTCCCACATGATGACAAGATTAGGGACCCTTTTGAATAACATCGTCATAAAGCAAATAGTTTTACATAACAAGACATACTCATTAACTAAATGCAAACGATCTTTATTCAAGGAACAAGATAACAATTATCCTTATACATTAGCATAGACTCTACTAGCATCTTACACAAACACATGACTCACTCACTCAAGTATCTAATACCCATGGAGCTCATATGCACCTCATGCTTGGGCTATGGAAAAGACTTCGTCAACGGATCCGCCATGTTCAAATCCGTGTGCACCTTACATATCTTCACATCACCTCTCTCAATGATCTCGCGGATCAGGTGATATCGCCGAAGTATATATTTGGATTTTTGGTGCGATTTAGGCTCCTTGGCTCGCGCAATGGCACCACTATTATCACAATAGAGGTCCACTAGACTGGATGTACTAGGAACAACACCCAGCTAAGAAACAAACTTCTTGATCCAAATGGCCTCCTTCGCCGCTTCTGAAGTAGCGATATACTCAGTTTATGTTGTAGAATCGGCCACCCTATCATTCTTGGAACTCTTTCAACTCATTGTGCCTCCATTGAGGTAGAACACAAAACCAGATTGCGATCGAGAATCATCTTTATCGATCTGGAAACTAGCATCCGTGTAACCACTTACAACGAGCTCCTCTTCACCACCATATACCAGGAACATTTCCGTAGTCCTTCTCATGTACTTGAGGATACTCTTTACTATAGCCCAGTGACATTCACTCGGGTTCGATTGGTACCTGCTCATAACACTTAGAGCATATGACACATCTGGGAGTGTACATAGCATGGCATACATGATGGATCCAATTATAGAGGCATTCGGGATCACACTCATCTTCTCTATCTCATTAGGTGTCACAACACACTGAGTCTTACTAAGAGAAATACCATGTGACATTGGCAGAAAACCCTTCTTATAATTATGCATTTTGAACCATTTCAAAACCTTGTCAATGTACATACTTTGTCTTAATCCAATTAACCATTTTGATATCTGTAGAGATATTTATGCCCAAAATGTACACTACCTCTCCAAGATCTTTCATCAGAAAACTATTTTTCAGTGAAGTCTTGACAGAATTCAACAAATGAATGTCGTTTCGATAAACAATATGTCATCCACATATAAGACCAGAAACACAAGTAAGCTCCCACAAGCCTTCATGTATACACAAGGTTCTTCTTCGTTCTTGACGAAGCCAAACCCTTTGACTAGCTCATCAAATCGAATATTCCAACTCTGAGAAGCTTGCTTCAATCCATAAATGGACTTCAGCAACTTGCAAACCTTCCCAGCATTCCTCGGACCGTCAAGACCTTCAGGCTGTGTCATGAACACATCCTCAGTTAGGTTTTCATTTAGGAAAGTAGTCTTGACATCCATTTTGCCATATCTCATAATCATAAAATGTGGCAATAGCTAGGATGATCCAAATAGACCTAAGCATAGTGACGGGCGAAAATATTTCATTGTAATCAACACCTTGAATCTGTCTGAAACCTTTCGCCACCAATCGTACCTTATAGATGTGAACATTTACATCAATGTCTATCTTTTTCTTGAAGCTCCATGTACACTCAATGGTTGACATGCATGGACTCCAGCTCGGATCCAATGGCTCCATGCCATTTCTCAGAGTCTGGTCCCATCACTGCTTCAGCCTAGGTCTTGGGCTCGTCGTTGTCCAACAATAACACGTAGTGATGCCTAGTGGTCAATAACATATACCTTTCTAGCACATGGACTACTCTCCCAGACCTTCGTGGGGCTGGTGCATCCATAACAGGTTCTATAACATCTTGTGCCTCCTGCTCTGGTTCAGTGGGATCTAGAACACTTTCCAGTGGCTCCCGAACCTCTTCGAGATGCACAGTCCTCCCACTAAATCCTTTTGAGAGAAACTCTTTCTCAAGGAACACACCATTTCGAGTGAGAAACACTTTGCCCTCCTCTCTATTATAGAAATAGTATCTTTTGGTTTCCCTAGGATACCCCACAAAGAAGCACTTGTCAAACTTAGGACTAAGCTTGTCAGACGTCATACGTTTGACATACGCCTCACATCCCCAAATCTTTAGAAAAGACAAATTGGGACGCCTCCTAGACCACATCTCATATGGCGTCTTCTCTACTGACTTAGATGGAACTCTATTAATCGTGAAAGCTGTTGTTTCTAGAGCATGACCCCAAAAGGATAATGGAAGATCAATGTGACTCATCATGGACTGCACCATGTCCAACAAAATGCAGTTTCTCTGCTCGGACACCCCATTCCATTGAGGCGTGCCGGGTGGAGTCAGCTGTGGAACAATTCCACACTGCTTTAGACGATCACTAAACTCATGGATCAAATATTCACACCCACGATCTGATCGTAGAAATTTAATTGTCTTGCCTAGATGATTTTGTACCTCACTCTTGAACTCCTTGAACTTTTAGAATGATTCCCACTTATGCCTCATCAAGTAGACAACCATATCTACTAAAGGCGTCAGTACAAGTGATAAAGTACTGAAATTCTTTCCTAGCCATGTGACTCATTGGACTACACACATCAGTATGTACTATGGCCAATAGCTCACTTGCCCTCTCACTCTGTCTAGTGAAAGGCATCTTTGTCATTTTGACAAGTAAACAAGATCACATGTGTCATATGATTCAAAATCAAATGAGTCCAAAAGTCCATCACTATGGAGCTTTTGTACACGCTTCTCATTTATATGACCCAAACGACAAGGCCAGATGCAGGTGGGATTCAAATCATTGAGTCATTGATTATTAGTACTGATGTTATAAACGTGTGCATCGTCGAGACTTAGAATATACAATCCATTCACTAATGGACAAACACCATAGAGCATGCCATTCAAAAATATTGAACAACTCTTGTTCTTTATTACGAATTCAAAACCATCTTCCTCTAAACATGAAGAAGAGATAATGTTTCTGCCTAAGGCAGGAATGAAATAACAATTATTTAACTCCAAAACTAATCCTGATGGTAGCGATAGTGAATAAAAACCGATGACCAACGCTACAACCTTTGCACCAATCCTGACGTGGATATCCAGCTCGCCACTTGCACACTTTCTTACTCTACTCAGCCCCTTGCAATGATTTGCAAGTATGAATCATTGATCTGGTATCAAATACCCATGAATCATTTAGACGAGTAGCAAGATTAATTTCAATAACATTAATACCTGAAGTGGAAGTCCCACTTCCCTTCTTATTATTCTGCTCTTCCAAGTACACCTTGCAATTGCGCTTCCAATGCCCAGGCTTGTGGCAATGGTGGCACACATCAGAGTTGGTAGGACCAGACTTGGACTTTCCAGTTGGTTTCAACTTCGCACTAGAGATCACATATGTAGTCTTAGCCTTTTTCCTCCCCTCTTTTTGCCCTCATTCTCAACAACCATTACATGGTTTGGAGTCTTTCTGATACTCTCCTCAGCAGATTTTTGTATCCCATGCAACTCAGCCAGTGTCTTCTCCAGTCCAACCATTTTATAATTCATGATGAACGGCTCAAAGCTCAGTGGGAGCGACTGGAGAATGACATTGATAGCGAGGTATGGATCCAGTGGAGTGCCCAGTCTCTCTAGAGTAGCTACGCAACCAATCATCTTGATCACGTGAGAGCTCACTGGGCTCCCTTCAGCCAGCCTGCTACCAAACAAGCATTTAGACACATTGTATATTTCTGCCTTTGCTTAGTCCTGAAACATGCCCTTAATACCTACGATCATATCGTAAGCATCACGTTCCTCATACTGTTTCTGAAACTAAGAGGACATGAAGGTAAGCATCAGGCAACTGACATCCACGGAATCACTAGCATGCTTCTCATAATCACGCTTATCTGCTGCAGAAGCATCCTCTCTTGGTTCATCAAGGTGAGGTTCCTCTAGAACATAATAATTTTTCTCTTGCTTGAGAACAATTCTCAAGTTTCGATACCAATCCATAAAGTTTGTTATAGACAATTTATCTTGTTTGAGAATATATCACAAATTAAAAACTAGAGTGCTCTTAACAGTAGATGTAGTAGGTGCCATGATCTACAAAATATTAAATGTGAGGTTTAACACTATGCAATATTTATCTTCTATCTAATAAAAGATGTTCCACTGAACCATTCACTTTCCCTCTCATGACTAATAGTGGCGCAAGATCCATGGTCACGTCATCTCTTAGAGAGCTTTGGCATCACTGCTAGAAGCTAGTTGACATAGGTAAGAAACTCCTTGCTAATCACATCGTATGTGACTCTTGTCGTTGGAGAAGCATCCAATGCTCGACCCCAACTCCTATGCTCCAAGGAACAAAACCATTTTGATAGCCTTGTCAAGTGAACCAACACTTTGCGTGCAGAAGTCCGACTTCCGCCCCAGCTGGTCGAGATAAAAGATAGCACCCTACTTTGGCAGACCCACTATCGATGAGCACGAACCTTGGTGGTTACAGCTATTGGGAAGAGCATCAACACTTAATTTTCCAAGGGAAAACTATTCTAGCATCGTAACGTCCCTAGCACACATGAAACGTGCAAGAATAGAATAACAGGAACATAAGAAAGCATCATAGGCAATCATATTAACTGTGACATAGCACGACCTTCTTCACATGGCGATCTCAATCTCCATGGATCCCATCGTTGAGTGCGTGCTCCCGGCCTCCATGAAGAGTACTAGTCCATCTCGCATAGTATATACTATTTAAATGGGCCGAAGCATCGCGGAAACAACATGCAAGCCGTAATAAATAACCATTACACGTAGGCCATATTTAATTTACATTCATTGCATGCATCTCATACATCACATTTATCCAAGGCCATGCTAGTTGTTGGAACAATTGCGTTAGTTCCAGCAGGTTTTTGTGTGGTGGAGTGTGATGTGGAGAATGAGCCTCGAAGGACTCTAGCAGAGGGGGAAAAAGGTTTATACTGGTTCGGGCCTCTCCTTGGAGATAATAACCCTACGTCCAGTTGTAGTGGATTTGGCATGGTATGCCCTAGTATGGAGTAATAATTCCAGGGTTTCTTGGCCCCTTGGAGCGTGTCCCCTGCTACAAGGGCTTGGCCCTGCTTTTATAGGCGCGCAGGCCTTAAGGAAAAGACTAAGATACCCTCTACAAGCCCCTAGGCTTATAGGGGTAGACAGGGAAAGGGGCTAGCTACTGAGCAAAAGTACCAGACAACTTTACAGCTTTGCAGACGTGTCAGGCTATGCCAGGCTTTGACCAGCTAAAAGATACACCGAAGGTGGAGGCTGGGGGGAAGGCTTCGAAGTGCACCCCGGAGGGGGGCTTCGAAGGATGCTCCGGAGGGCGGCCTCCGGACTCGGCTCCCGGAGGGCGGTCTCCAGGCTTGGCTCTGGAGGGCGGCCTCTGGACTTGGCTCCCGGAGGGCGGTCTCTGGACTTGGCTCCGGAGGGCAGCCTCCGGACTTGGCTCCCTGGGGGCGGCCTCCGGACTTGGCTCCGGAGGGCGGCCTCTAGACTTGGCTCCGGAGGGTGGCCTCCGGACTTGGCTCCCGGAGGGCGGTCTCCGGACTTGGCTCCGGAGGGTGGCCTCCGGACTTGGCTCCCGAAGGGCGGTCTCCGGACTTGGCCCCGGAGGGCGGCCTAGGGACTTGGCTCTCGGAGGGTGGCCTCCGGCCTCCTGCGCCCGGAGGGTGGCCTCCGGCGCCCTGCGCTAGGGCCCGAATCAGGGGCTCCGAGCCGGACCTCCTGGTCTGAGGGCTCCGAAGCTACAGGCCCCGAAAGGCACCTTGGGACCTGGAAACAACACTTAGAGAGAAAACAGGCTCCGACAGCGCTGGGCTCTCGGCCGAAGGCTGTCGGAGGCTGACGTCATTTGGCCCCTGTTCAAGGGAAATATATTCCCCCAACAGTAGCCCCTCGCGTGTAGGCCTTCGGGCCGAAGGGGTGCACGCGCCCTTAGGACAAATGACCTGAAAACACAACTTCAGAGAAAACATACCTTCGAGCCTGGACCGAAGGTGACCTCGATACCCGGGGGTAATAAATGCCCGCGCTAGTTGCCAGAACGGCTTCGGGGAGCCCGAACGGCTCCGCAACGGTCAAAAAAGTTACCGTACCTTGTTCTGGGCCGATTCGCCTTCGCTTGGAGGCCCACCTGGTGGTGGGTTCGGCCCACGACGGTTGGAATTCTTAGCGCGCCTATAAATAGAGACTTACCGCGTGCGGCTTCGGCACACCTTCATTTGCTTTCTTCTCGTTCCCTTGCAACCTTCGCTCCCTTCTTCTTCTAGCTTTGCTTCGAGCCCCCCTTCGCCAGTTTTAGCCCTTCGCGGCGAAGTCCCATCGACATGCCGAAGAAGGCGGTGGCGAAGCCTCTGGCCTTGGGCTCGAGCTCGGGCTCCGCCCAGGTGCAGGCAACAGCGGCTGCGGCGGCGAAGACTGCGCCTAGGCGGCTAGGGCCGAGGGACCTTCGGACGCCCTCCGACAAGTTCGAGCAGACCCTGGAGATGAGGGCATCGATCTCCACGGAGGAGTCGGTCCGAAGGCCCTGCGAAGGGAAGATTGCGGCGAAGATCCAGCTTCGGGTCCCGGAGAAGTCGGAGGCTGAGCCGAGGCCTCGTGCTGACGAGGTGGTGGTGTTCGAGGCGTTCTTCGAAGCGGGCCTCGGACTGCCTGCAGTGGGGATGCTGAGCGAAGTCCTCAAGGCTTACAACCTCGAGCTCCCTCACGTTTTGCCCAACGCAGTGGCGAGGTTAGCTAGTCTTTGAGTGGGCCATGAGGGCCGAGGGCTGCGAGGGCCGCGCGGACGTCTTCGTCGCCCTCCATGACGCCAACTGCCAACCGAAGCCTGAGGGAGGGGACGGACCGCGTCAAGAGGGCGCTGGCCTTCGGTAGTGCCAACTTCCAGCTCCGGAAGGAGTATCAAGACGCCTTCCCGGCAAGGGCCGTAAACAACAAGTGGTACTCGAGGTGGGACCAGGAGTGGTTCTACGCCTCCGTCGGCGCGAACTCCCCCCTTCGGAGTACCAACGCCCACATCCTGTACCGGCGCGAAGGGGTGGTGAAGACCAGCGAAGACATCCTTCGCTCGAGGATCTTGCTGCTCCGGAGAGTGGCGGCGAAGATGAGCATGAGGGACCTCGCGGAGGAGTTCATCACCCTCCGGCTTAGTCCCCTCGCACGCTCTTGGCCGGAGGGCCTCTTTCAGGCTTCGGGCCGAGGTGAACTTAGCGAGTTGGCCTTCGACCGCTTCTGTAAGGCTTCACAGTTTCTTTGCTTTTAATACTTCGCAGATTTTCACTTCTAACTCAAACCTTTCCTGAAGTCGTCCTCGAAATGAGGACCCCGGAGGAGGCCGTCGTGGCGGCGGATCGAGTCGTCGGGACTCCGACCCCTGAGGAGCAGGCCCAGCGCCTTGCACTGGTAGGGTCCTGGGAGCGCTGGAACAGGGTATGGACCGCGCTCGACCTCGGAGGGCTCCCTGCTCTGCCGGACTTCGCCCACCTAGGCTACCTCGTCGGCCGGAGCCAAGAGGAAGAGGGGGGACGAGGACGAAGCGGATGCTTCGGGACATCGGCCGGAGGTCCCCGCGGTCGAAGCTTCTAATTCGGGGGAGGTTGCTGCGAAGCCCGCAACTACTCCGACTTCCAAGAAGGCAGCGAAGCCCCTGGCGGCGAGGCCTTCGGCGGCGAAGGACGACGCGCACACTCCGGCTGCCAAGGAGGCCACGGGTGTCTCGGCGGAACCGGCTTCGGGCGCGGAGGTGGATGCGCCAGATTCGCAACGAGGGAGCTGGAGGGCACACTTAGCCCCACCTTCCTTCCAAGAAATCTCCGACGAAGGTAAACCCTTTTTGCATGCTTCAGCTCCAAAATGCGGATTTTGACTTGGCTCCCTGCAGAGGACGAGGATGATGCGAGGCCCACTAAGGCGAGGCCGGTAGGCGAAGGTGGATCGAAGCCTGTCGAGGCGAAGCCCACGGAAGCTTCGAGCAGCAGCGGCAGCAGCAGCAGCGGCAGCGACTCGGAGTTCGAGAGTACTTCGTCCGACGACGAAGGCAGTGGAGGCCGCGAAGTCCCGCGAGGTGAGGAAGATGTGGACGTGGTGGGCTTGAGCCTCGCCTCGCCGAAGCCCGCGGAGGTGACCGTGGCCGTGATTCACCCTTTCAAGCCGAGGGGGGGCGTGACGGTGGCGGCGATCCACGGTTTCCGCCGGGCTTGTGCTTCTGCGGAGGAGGGGGACTTGGTGGCCCAGCTTAGCCACCAGGACCCCGCGGATCTCTTCGTCAGCTCGAATGAAGTCCTTATGCGGGTGAGCGGAGCCCCTTGCAGCTTCGAACTATACTTTGTCCCTTGGTTAATACTTATGGTTTCTTGAATTTCCGCAGGCCTTCGCACTGAATGCGGCAGCTTCGACCGTTGCCGACAGGCGGATGGAGCGCCTCGCAGAAGAGAAGGAGGCCCTTCGCCGCGAGGTCTTGGAGGAAGCTGAGAAACGGAGGCTGGGCCGAAGCTTCGGCGGCTGAGGCGAAGGAAGCTAAGGAAACCTTGGCCTCGGAGACGGCTTCGGCTCCGCGCGGAGCTCCAGGCTTCGAAGGATGCTGAGGCCCTGACAGGCGAAGGAGATCGAGGAGCTTCACCAACGGGCTCAGGATCTTGAGAGCTTCGTCGTGGCCAATCTTGGCGAAGCCACCCAGAGCCTGACCGAGGTCCTTGAGAAAATAGGGACCGAGTGCCGGACTCCGGACTTTGGCGATCAGGACCCGATTGGGGACCGCGCCGATTTCTTGAAGACTGCAGCTTCGGTAGCGGACGAAGCGCTGACGGGCTTCGCTCTTATGGCCGGTCGCGTCGCGGGCCAAGGGGTGTTGCAGATGCTCCATGCTGCGGGGTGGGACCACCTTCGGGCGGCAACCTCCGTGACCCCAGTGGCCTTCGAGGGTCCGCACTTGGTGACGCCTTCGACCGAAGTTCACGGAGCTTGGCGGCGGCTGCAGGAACCCTGGAAGGAGCAAGGCTGCGAAGCAGTCCTCGACCTCCAGAAGGCCCTTCGACATCGCCGAGCCAAAGCGCCTGCTGTGCCTGATCAGCCTTCGACTTCGGCACCTCCGCCTCCGAAGGTGTAGATCTCCTTAGGCCTTTTGTAATACTTAGCTGCGGGCTTGTAAAAACTTTATCAGTTTATTAATATGAATACGGGGGTTCTTTTATACCTTGCCCAGGCTCAGCCTCCGAGTGTAGACCTCGAAGTGCTCGAGGACTCCGAAGACCTTCGATAGTTGTGGGCAGTCCTCGAAGTAGCTAGGTCCGAAGGTCCCCCACGTTTTAAGCTTCCGAGGGGGCCTAGCGGCGAAGCCATCTCCGACGTAGCCCAAGATTTGCTAGCCACTGTGAAGACGGAGTTCCTTCAGAGTTCTTTGTTTTTACCTTCGCGGACGACCTTAGTAGGCGACGAAGCCTTAGACTTCTCTGCCTTCGATACGGCACCTGCCTGCTTCGCTAACTTGGAGCGACCTTCAAAGTGGAAGACGAGGTCCGCGGGCTTCGGAGCCTGGACGAGCCGGACGTGGGAGAGCGGGCTCCGAAGAGGCTTCATCCAGCCGAGGGGGCCCTGGCCGAAAGAGAGGCAAGCGAGGGTTGGGGCCTCGCACACGATTCTTCTTAGGCTTAGACACAGACTACTCGTAGTTTGCTCTCGAAGTATGTTTGTAACACACTTCTCAATATACAATGAATGGAGTTTGCTATCTTTGCACGCTTCGTCTATATGCTTCGTGTTGTTTGACTTCGAACGTTTTAGCTTGTTACGCTCGTACTGCGTATTACATTCGCACACCTCGCATACATGCTTCCCCCCTTTGCTCGTGGCAGCTAGGGACTTAGCCGTTGCTGGTGCGGGCAAAAAATAAACGATGCGAAGGGTGCGCCTTTCGGCGGCTTCGACGCACGAATTTTACTTAAGCGAAGGCCTCTTTTGGGCTTCGAATGCTTTAGTTTGGTGCGAAGCAAGGCTTCGGCTGCTCGAAATTTCACTGAGCGAAGGCCTCTTCTGCGCTTCGAACGTGCTAACTTGGTGCGAAGCAAGGCTTCGGCACAACCAAGCCTAGCGAGGCATGCTTCGGCATGCTAAGATTTGGATGCTGTGCGTGAGCGATGCTCTGAAACGCACTTAGATTATAGCGAAGTATGACTTCGAGACGCTTAGGCGTATAATATACGAGCACGCGAAGCCAGGCTCCGGAGCGTGTTTGGATAATGAAGCAAGGCTTCGGAACTTGGTCCTGTAATGAGAAGGATATTCGGTGTGGATTCACCGAACCTTGTGATAGTGTGAGCCACCTTCGACTCTGAGCCACCTTCGACTCTGGGTCACCTTCGACCCTGGGATGCTTCGGGTGCGGAACCCGGAATCCCTGGGATGCTTCGGGTGCGGAGCCCGGAATCCCTGGACGCGTCGGACCAGCGGCCCGGAGTCCTTTTAGCCCACTGCTACGGGCCCGGGGGCACTGTGTAGCCTTCGGAGGGGTACTCCGGATTTTATAAAGCGAAGCGGGGCTTCGAGTTTTTAAACAAAGTGAAGCGAGGCTTCGGGTTTTTGATAAGGCGAAGCGAGGCTTCGATTTTTTAAATAAGATGGGGCAAAAACTTGCTGTAAGGGCGAAGCTAGGCTTCGAATTTAAAGGCGAAGCAGGGCTTCGAATAAATATCATCATGATTGCGAAGTGGTAGACCAAGGTGGTACTTCGGATAGCGGACGTACCTCGCAAAGTGGCTGAAGGTTGACCTCGTAGCCCCTGGGGCTTCGACGGTCTCCGACGTGTGGAGCGGAGCCCCTTGTCGGAGGGTGAGCTCCGGTATGTGGAGGATGGAGGAAGGCGAGGATGGCCTTCGAGCTGCACCCGAAGCCCCTTGCCGGAGGGTGCAGCTAGGCTCGCGAAGTGGCTGAAGGTTGACCTCGTAGCCCCTTGCCGGAGGGTGCGCGAAGCAAAAAAGCTTCGAAGCTCCCCCCTCAGGCGTACTTCGAGTTGCAGACAGTGGCAGAGAACTTAGCTTTTAGTACTAAGCTCCCCACGGACGGCGCCAACTGTTGGAACAATTGCGTTAGTTCCAGCAGGTTTTTGTGTGGTGGAGTGTGATGTGGAGAATGAGCCTCGAAGGACTCTAGCAGAGGGGGAAAAAGGTTTATACTGGTTCGGGCCTCTCCTGGGAGATAATAACCCTACGTCCAGTTGTAGTGGATTTGGCATGGTATGCCCTAGAATGGAGTAATAATTCCAGGGTTTCTTGGCCCCCTGGAGCGTGTCCCCTGCTACAAGGGCTTGGCCCTGCTTTTATAGGCGCGCAGGCCTTAAGGAAAAGACTAAGATACCCTCTACAAGCCCCTAGGCTTATAGGGGTAGACAGGGAAAGGGGCTAGCTACTGAGCAAAAGTACCAGACAACTTTACAGCTTTGCAGACGTGTCAGGCTATGCCAGGCTTTGACCAGCTAAAAGATACACCGAAGGTGGAGGCTGGGGGGAAGGCTTCGAAGTGCACCCCGGAGGGGGGGCTTCGAAGGATGCTCCGGAGGGCGGCCTCCGGACTTGGCTCCCGGAGGGCGGTCTCCGGGCTTGGCTCCGGAGGGCGGCCTCCGGACTTGGCTCCCGGAGGGCGGTCTCCGGACTTGGCTCCGGAGAGCGGCCTCCGGACTTGGCTCCCTGGGGGCGGCCTCCAGACTTGGCTCCGGAGGGCGGCCTCTGGACTTGGCTCCGGAGGGCGGCCTCTAGACTTGGCTCCGGAGGGCGGCCTCCGGACTTGGCTCCCGAAGGGCGGTCTCCGGACTTGGCTCTGGAGGGCGGCCTCCGGACTTGGCTCTCGGAGGGCGGTCTCCGGACTTGGCTCTGGAGGGCGGCCTCCGGACTTGGCTCCCGGAGGGTGGCCTCCGGCCTCCTGCGCCCGGAGGGTGGCCTCCGGCGCCCTGCGCTAGGGCCCGAATCAGGGGCTCCGAGCCGGACCTCCTGGTCTGAGGGCTCCGAAGCTACAGGCCCCGAAAGGCACCTTGGGACCTGGAAACAACACTTAGAGAGAAAACAGGCTCCGACAGCGCTGGGCTCTGGGCCGAAGGCTGTCGAAGGCTGACGTCATTTGGCCCATGTTCAAGGGAAATATATTCCCCCAACACTAGTCATGTCATTCTCTGCAAAACAAAGTTAGGCGAGCAATCTACAAGTGACTGGATTCTAGATCTAAAAAACTCGGGTCAACAAGCTCGGTTTTTAAAAATCACGCAGGTCGGAACTTCCGATCCTCAGAACTTTCGATCAATATTAGAATCTCGCATCGCAACAATTGCCTTCTATATCGAATCATTATTCGATATGAGAACATATGATCCCCATCGGAACTTCCGATCCACCATCGGAACTTCCGATCACATCGGAACTTCTAATCTGTTTTTCCACCATGTATCTCCATACATCAGGGATCTAGATCGAACACTTACGAACCTGCCTCTGATACCACTGTTGGGGAAGAGGGGCGCTATGCTAGCTGGAAAATTCAAAATTTACGCCCTATGCCCAAGGCCCAAGACTCATGCACGTGTGAGATCATAGATCGGCACCTTCTAGCACGAGACACGCTAGGTGCAGCAGAAGAAGATGTTGGAGCATCACGTCAAGCCTCTCATCGCTTCGTCCTTACCATCCTTCACCAATTCGAATGGTGAAGACGACATAGTCATTCACATGTAGATATCCACGAGCGTCGCTATTGGACCAATCCCTCCATGGAGTCCATGCGTACAGAGATGGAGTACATCCCACGACAGCGTGCTAGCACTGCACCTGAGAGACGGGAATCCTTGACCTCAACGTTTGAGATCAAGAAAGGAAGGATAAAACTCTTAGGTGGCTAGGTCTAATCTAGGCTTATTGCTAGTTCGAAGATGTCCTCCTCCTCTCCTTCTATAGGGCTGAGAGACCCCTAGTCGTCCTCATCCCGAAACCCTAAAAACCATAACAGATCCAATCTGTTTGCCCACGTCAGAAGTTCCGATCCTGGATCGAACATCCGATAAGGTATTTTAGGTCTCCTGATACAGTACGACACGTAATAGATCCAATATGTTATCGCCCACCTCGGAACTTCCGATACTATATCGGAACTTCCGATTAGTACAAAAATTCCCCAATTACGAATTGGAACTTCTGGCTTGTCGGCACTTCTGATACCACATCGAAACTTTCAAAGCAACATTTCTCTTTATATCGAGACCAGAAAATAACCAGAGCTTCCAATACTTCCTATCGGAACTTCTGATCCATGGAATTTTCTTGGGCATAACCTTCAATCTCCCACTTGCACAAGAACTAATTATTTGCATGTTTTAATCCATCCCCTTAAGTGTTTGACCCGATAGGTTCATACAGTAACGGTTGTTCACCGGAAACCGTTTCTGGCTCACTAATCAATAGTGGTACCTAGCAACACATATTGACCCCCAAAAACATAAAAAATCAAATTTTCTTGAAACTTGATATACACAAGCACCAATCCCTTTATCACGCCCCGTTAGTCTAGCTCAAGGAGAGATATGTGCCACCCTTGTAGGTTAACTTGACATTTTCACTTGATCAAGTATTGGATTCAAATCATGACTAACTCCTTAGTAATAGTGGCATGGCCATGCACTTTTCCAATACAATACCTCGAGGGGCCTAGAGACGACTCTCCCGTTATTAGGAGGGGTAAATTCCATCTTGACCGTTCATGTCCCAAGACATGTTTCACAACACACCTGAAAACAACCCTTATTGCTACCCTATTACGGAATAGTGTTAGGAAGCATCTAAGTGTGTCACTACGCATTCTGGAATCAAATGATGATCTCAGGTCTAAGGACTCTGTAGTTACACCATTTGAGATGACAACTGTTGGCACATTACAATAATAATCCCAGCAGTATCTCAAGTGGATCTGTCCAACACCATGTTCACCAACATGTGTCCATATCACTGATTTGACATTTCTATGTCTATGGTCTGTGAAATACAATCATCAATCAGTTGGATGTACTAATCCATGTATCATCACTATCCCACATGATGACAAGATTAGGGACCCTTTTGAACAACATCGTCGTAAAGCAAATAGTTTCACATAACAAGTCATACTCATTAATTAAATGCAAATGATATTTATTTAAGGAACAAGATAACAATTATCCTTATACGTTAGCATAGACTCTATTAGCATCGTCCACAAACACATGACTCACTCACGCAACTATGTACTACCCATGGATCTCATATGCGCCTCATATTTGGGCTGTGGAAGAGCCTTCGTCAACGGATTCACCATGCTCAAATTCATGTGCACCTTGAAAATCTTCACATCACCTATCTCAATGATCTCACGGATCAGGTGATATCGCCGAAGTATATGTTTGGATTTCTGGTGTGATCTAGACTCCTCGGCTTGCGCAATGGCACCACTCTTATCACAATAGAGGTCTACTTGACTAGATGCACTAGGAACAACACCCAGCTCAGAAACAAACTTCCTGATCCAAACGGCCTCCTTCGCCGCTTCTGAAGCAGCAATATACTCAACTTTTGTTGTAGAATCAGCCACTGTCTCTTGCTATGAACTCTTCCAACTCACTACGCCTCCATTGAGGCTGAACACAAAACCAGATTGCGATCGAGAATCATCTTTATTAGTCTTAAAACTAGAATTCATATAACCACTTACAATGATCTCCTCTTCACCACCGTATACAAGGAACATTTCCTCGGTCCTTCTCAAGTACTTAAGGATAATCTTTACTATAGCCAGTGACATTCACCCATGTTCGGTTGGTACCTACTCATAACACTTAGAGTATATGACACATTTAGGTATGTACATAGCATGGCATACATGATGGATCCCAATCGTGGAGGCATACGAGATTGCACTCATCTTCTCTAGCTCATCAGGTGTCACAGCACACTGAGTCTTACTAAGAGAAATACCATGTGACATTGGCTAAAAACCCTTATTATAATTCCACATTTTTAACTGTTTCAAAACCTTGTCAATGTACATACTTTGGCTTAATCCAATTAACCATTTTGATCTATCTCTATAGATCTTTATGCCTAAAATGTACGCTGCCTCTCCAAGATCTTTCATCGAAAAACTATTTTTTAGTGAAGTCTTGATAGCATTCAACAAAGGAATGTCGTTTCCAATCAAATATTTGTCATCAACAAGTGAGCTCCCACTAGCCTTCTTGTATACACAAGGTTCTTCTTCATTCTTGATGAAGCCAAACCCTTTGAGTAGCTCATCAAAGCGAAGTTTCCAACTCCAAGAAGCTTGCTTTAATTCATAAATGGACTTCAGCAACTGGCAAACCTTCCTAGCATTCCTAGACCATCAAGACCTTCAGGATGTGTCATTTATGTTTACAAGATGCAAACTTGATTATCCGAAAAATACTAGGAAAGTTTATAAGTTGCACAAGTGCATTTATCGGCTGAAGCAAGATTCTCGCAGTTGGAATCTTCATTTTGATGAGGTAGTCAAAGGGTTTGGCTTCATCAAGAACGAAGAAGAGCCTTGTGTTTACAAAAAGGTTAGTGGGAGCTCACTTGTATTTATAGTCTTATATATGGATGACATATTGTTGATCGAAAATGGCATTCCTTTGTTGAATGCTGTGAAGACTTCGCTGAAAAATAGTTTCTCAATGAAAGATCTTGTAGAGGAGGCATACATTTTGGGCATAATGATCTATAGATATAGATCAAAACGACTAACTGGATTAAGCCAGATTATGTACATTTACATGGTTTTGAAGCGGTTCAAAATGCAAAATTCTAAGAATGGTTTTCTGTCAATGTCACATAGTATTTCTCTCAGGAAGACTGAGTGTGCTTCGACACCTGATGAACTGGAGAAGATGAGTGTGATTCTATATGCCTCTGTGATCAGGTCCATCATGTATGCCATGCTATGTACACGGCCAGATGTCTCTTATGCTCTAAGTGTTACAAGCAGATTCCAATCAAACCCGAGTGAAAGTCAATAGGCAGTAGTAAAAAGTATCATAAAGTACTTGAGAAGAACTAATGACATGTTGCTAGTTTATGGTGGTGAAGAGGAGCTTGTTCTAAGTGGTTACACCGATTCTATCTTTTAGACCGACAAGGATGATTCTCGATCATAGTCTAGATTTGTGTTCTACCTCAATGTAGACGTAATGAGTTGTAAGAGTTCCAAGCAAGATACGATGGCTGATTCTATGAAAAAAGTTGAGTATATCGCAGCTTTGGAAGCTGCGAAGGAGGCCATTTGATCAGAAAGATTGTTTCTATGCTGGGTGTTGTTCCTAGTGCGTCCAACCCAGTGGACCTCTATTGTGATAATAGTGGTGCCATTGCGCAAGTCAAGGAGCCTAGATCACATTAGAAGTCCAAACACATACTTCGACGATATCACCTGATTCATGAGATCATAGAGAGAGGTGATGTGAAAATTTGCAAGGTATACGATGACAAAACCTCTTTCATAGCACAAGCATGAGGCACACTTGAGCTCTATGGGTATTAGATACTTGCGTGAGTCATGTGTATGTGGAAAATGTTAGTTATGTCTATGATCATGTATGAGGATAATTGTTATCTTGTTCCTTGAATAAATATCGTTTACATTGATTGATGAGTTGATGACTTATTTTTGAGACTCTTTAATTTGTTCTATAATTATCTTATTCAAAAGGATCCCTAATCATATTGTCATGTGAGACAGTAATGATACATAAATTAGCACATCTAACTGATTAATGATCATGTTTCACAGATCATAGACATGGGCATGTCAAATCAGAGATGTGGACACATGTTGTAGAACATGGTGTTAGATACACCCACTTGAGATACTGCTAGGATTATTATTGTAATGTGCCATCAGTTGTCATCTCAATTGGTGTACCTGGAGAGTCCTTAGACCTAAGATTGTCATTTGATTCTAGAATGTGTAGTAGCTCACTTTGATGCTTCCTAATGCTATTCCATAGCTAGGTGGCCATAAGGGTTGTTTTCTAAGTCTGTTATAAAACATGTCATGAGATGTGAGCGGTCCCTTACGTTTGTCGGATTGGAAAAGTGCATGGCCATGTCGAGCTAACCAACAAGGGTGCCACGTATCTCACCTTGAGCTTGACTGATGTCATGTGGTAAAGGGACTAGTGCGTGTGTGGTTTAGTGAAAATTTGATTTTGTATACTTTCGGGGGTCAATATGTTCTGCTAGGTACCACTATTGATTAGTGAGCTGGAAAAAGTTTCTGGTGAATAGCCATTTGTGTATGAACCTATTGGGTTACACATTGTTGACACAAAAATGTGCCCCCGCACTTGGGTCAGTTCGACGATCCAAAAGTGTGTGGATACTTAGGGACAATCCTAAGCGTGACACAATACTGATGTCGCGTTCCGACTACCCTTAACTATAGTAAGGGGTGGAGTCGCCAGGTAATCAGATCACACAGAAATAATCCAATTAGCCGAAAAGAAATATATTAAACAGAATAAATCAGCAAGCCGAGCAGAGCCTGACTGATCCGAAGTGTACAGTGCGAAGGGTATCGCCGAAGGGTACCTTCGGCATCTAGTGCGAAGGGTCCCGCCGAAGGGTGCCTTCGGCGTTCGGGTTGATCTGGCTAAAGATGGGCTCCGAACAGATCTCGACACGACAATCACCTCTGAATAGCGGGGTTTAGCGTGAAGTCTCTAACACGATAAAATAACTTAGGCGCAACGCGCGGACGTGACTTCGTCTAACGCGGGGTATGAACATGGTGAAACTTGTCATGACGAAGCCTGTTGCGAAGCGTGTTGGTGCGCGGGACTCGGTCAAACTGACAATAGCGTGATGGTCCGGCATGGGTAGTCGAAGCAGTACTCTTGTCGAGGAGTGTTCTGGCAGCCTCCGAAACCAATCTCTTGGCTCCGGACACCTCAGGCGAAGGGGCTCCGAACGTAGAAACCTGCAACAGAACAGATATCAAGTGCCAATTCGGCCTGGGGAGTGAATTCTGCTAAGTGTTGCACTAGGGGGCGAAGGTTGCAATCTGTTATGCAGATTAGCAGATACTTCACAGGAGAAGTAACAAGGCGATAGAAATCTATTACGTAGATTAACGGATACTTCACAAGCGAAGTAACAAGGCAATAGCAATCTATTACGTAGATTAACGGATACTTCACAGGTGAAGTAACAAAGATTTCCACTGTTCCGAAGTGGCCGTCGGAGGGATTCCAGGAAAACCCATGAATATTGAAGAAAAGTAAAGGTACGGTTCAAAGCTAGGGCTCTGTGTTGATTTGTGTTTAGGGGGGTTAATGAACCAACCTCACCCCTATATTTATAAGGGCTAGACTTCTAATCTCTAAGCCTAATCTGATAGGATTCGGCTTAATCATGTGTAGGGATAAAACTTAACCAGAATCGGACTCAACTCTATCTCTGATTTCCTACCCGAAGTGGGCCTTCGGCTAGGCCCACCGAAGCCTGCTCCTCGGGCCGAATTTCGGCGAGGTGGGCCTACGAAGGCCTTCGGGCCGAAGGTAGCAGGCCTGTGGAAACTTCCGAAGCCCACAGCTCAATGGGCCTTCGGGCCTATAGGGCTTTGGCCCAGTCCAGGACATGTGTATTTTCGGCCCAAATTACCAAAATTGATATTTTGATAATCTTAACCATTAATGCCATTTTTTGCTATCAATACATGCCCCCTGCGTTTTAGTGAACTAAGTGAACTAAAATTATAATGGACTAAGGATGATACCTCTCGTATTGGCCTTTTGACATTTTCATGCTGTTTGCCACACACTTGGGAAGTACCTTTTCAAGTACCTGCCATTCAAAGATCTTCAAAACTGCTCTCCTTGTAGAGATTCTAACACATATGCATTGCCAGGAGCAATTTCGACTATTTTGAAAGGGCCTTCCCAACTAGGTGACCATTTACCAAATTTAGGGCTCTTAGTGCCTAAAGGCAAAATCACCTTCCAAACCAAGTCACCTACTTGAAATGATTTTGGTTTAACCTTCTTATTGTAGGCTTTAGCTACTCTCCTTTTGTCTATTTCTATAGCTTCTAAAGCCCTTAACCTCTTATTGGTCACTTCTTGTAGATTGTCCTTCAAAAGAGTCTCATACTCATCGACCGATAAGCCATCATGCTTTAGAACTCTTAAAGAGCCAAGATCTACTTTTACAGGTAGAACGGCTTCTTGTCCATATACTAACTCATTTGGACTAACGTTGGTAGTACTGTGCTTTGCAATTCGACAAGCCCATAACGCCTCGAAAAGCACTTCATGCACCTCTTAGGGAACTCTTCGATTTTCTTCTTAATGAGTTTGATCATAGTTTTATTACTAGACTCGGCCTGACCATTGGCCTGAGCATAGTATGGTGAAGAGTTTACCAACTTAATACCATAAAGTTCGGCAAAGTCTCTCACTTCTTTAGAAACAAATGAATTACCTTGATCTGTAGTGAGAGTTTGGGGAATACCGAACCTATGTATAATGTGCTTCAAGATAAAATCAAGTACCTCGTTGTGAGTCATATTCTTGAGAGGCACGGCTTCGGTCCATTTGGTGAAGTAATCTGTCGCCATCAACATGAACTGATGCCCTTTTGAGAAGGAGGATGGATCTGGCCGATGAAGTCTAAACCCCAACCTCGGAACGACCATGGCTTGATAATAGGGTTAAGCAATGAAGCAGGAGCTAACTGAATGTTGCCAAACTTTTGACATGCTTCACACCCTCTATAATACTTAAAACAATCCTTAGTCATAGTCGGCCAGTAGAAACCTGCTCTTTTGAGCATCCAACTCATTTTTTGGGCCGACTGATGAGTGCCACAAAGCCCTTCATGGACTTCTCCCATAGCCACCTAGGACCATTCATCGTATAAATAGTTTAACATTACTCCATCAACAGTTCAGTGATATAGTGTATCATCTAGCACACAAATTTAAATGCTTGTCGCCGAACTTTCCGATCAACCCTTTGACTAGGGTCTCTTAAATATTGGACGATTGGAATTCTCCAATCGCTCTTATGATTTTGGTTTAACCTTCTTATTGTAGGCTTTAGCTACTCTCCTTTTGTCTATTTCTATAGCTTCTAAAGCCCTTAACCTCTTATTGGTCACTTCTTGTAGATTGTCCTTCAAAAGAGTCTCATACTCATCGACCGATAAGCCATCATGCTTTAGAACTCTTAAAGAGCCAAGATCTACTTTACAGGTAGAACGGCTTCTTGTCCATATACTAACTCATTTGGACTAACGTTGGTAGTACTGTGCTTTGCAATTCGACAAGCCCATAACGCCTCGAAAAGCACTTCATGCCACCTCTTAGGGAACTCTTCGATTTTCTTCTTAATGAGTTTGATCATAGTTTTATTACTAGACTCGGCCTGACCATTGGCCTGAGCATAGTATGGTGAAGAGTTTACCAACTTAATACCATAAAGTTCGGCAAAGTCTCTCACTTCTTTAGAAACAAATGAATTACCTTGATCTGTAGTGAGAGTTTGGGGAATACCGAACCTATGTATAATGTGCTTCAAGATAAAATCAAGTACCTCGTTGTGAGTCATATTCTTGAGAGGCACGGCTTCGGTCCATTTGGTGAAGTAATCTGTCGCCATCAACATGAACTGATGCCCTTTTGAAGGAGGATGGATCTGGCCGATGAAGTCTAAACCCCAACCTCGGAACGACCATGGCTTGATAATAGGGTTAAGCAATGAAGCAGGAGCTAACTGAATGTTGCCAAACTTTTGACATGCTTCACACCCTCTATAATACTTAAAACAATCCTTAGTCATAGTCGGCCAGTAGAAACCTGCTCTTTTGAGCATCCAACTCATTTTTTGGGCCGACTGATGAGTGCCACAAAGCCCTTCATGGACTTCTCCCATAGCCACCTAGGACCATTCATCGTATAAATAGTTTAACATTACTCCATCAACAGTTCAGTGATATAGTGTATCATCTAGCAACACAAATTTAAATGCTTGTCGCCGAACTTTCCGATCAACCCTTTGACTAGGGTCTCTTAAATATTGGACGATTGGAATTCTCCAATCGCTCTTATGGGATTCGAAAGGGTTTGCTAGCTCATTCCCTAGAGTGACGTTTAATCTACTGATTTCAGAGTGCCCCCTGGGAATTTCCCACTCCTGTCGAAGCTTATTTGAGCTGGCTGCACGAAGTTGATCAGGCCGAAGCCTCCTGTTGTAGGGCTCTAGCTCCCGAAGACCTCCGCTATCCAACGGGCTTCGGCGTAGGGGCTCTAGCGCGTAAGACCCTTCGGCGGACGAGGCGTCCTTGCCTGAGGGTTTCAGTGCGCGGCATCCTCCGGTGGCCGGAGGGGTCCGACCCGAAGGGTTCGACAGACCTCACGCCTGTCTGAAGCTTCTAGGTTTTGGCAGTGAGACCAAGCATCAGATTCTCCTATATAGAAAATTTTTCCTCTCTTGACTTGGTAGCCAGATGCTTGCTGAGCCAAATCACTTGCAATGGAGTTGGCTTCTCTTGACACGTGAGAAATTTTGAAGTCATCAAAAGTAGCAACTATGTCTATGCATTTATCCAAGTAACTATTCAGCAAGTCATTAAGTCATTGAGCACTCTTAGCTACTTGTTGCACTACTAACAGAGAATCACCATGTGCATGAACATGTCTAGTACCTATGGACTCTAGCAATTGAAGTCCTAGCAATAAGGCCTCATATTCAGCTTGGTTATTGGTAGAGGGAAATTCTAAATAGGCAGACTTTTGCAAGCCAAACCATCAAAATAAAGTTTCCATGGTACTACTTTAATTAGAGCAACATTGCCACTCCAATTGACATCTATGTGGTGATCAACTATAAAATTAGCGACAATTTGGCCTTTCATAGCTCTTAGAGGTTTATAGGCCAAATCATACTCAATGCAAAGCATAAGCCCACTTCCCGATTCTTCAACATAGAATCGGCTTTTGCAACATGTATTTTATAACATCAGTTTGGCAAGCGATAATACATGTAGTAGCGAGAAGATAGTGACATAATTTGGTACATGCGTAGTAATGTGATAGACATAAACGTTCCACGAACGCGTACCTAGTTTCAGCGTCCAGCAGACGACGGCTCAAGAACCTGATGATGTACTCTTTTCCCTCCACCTCCTGGGTTAGCACATCCCCAATCACGCTATCCTAGTGGCAATGTATAACCGAAATGGAATCCTGGCTTTTGATGCTCTCACCATAGGTGGCGACGATAAGCACTCTTTAATCTTTTCAAAGGCTCTTTGCTGACTTGCCCCCCAAGTGAACTCGGCTTCATTCTTTAACCGGAGTATGGGGACAAAGGCATCAATCTTGCCAGACAAGTTGGATATAAAGCGACACAAATAATTCATCTTGCCTAGCAACTTATACACATCTTTCTTGCATATCGGAGCTGCAAAGTTTCTAATTCTCTCAAGCCTCTTAGGAATGATTTCTATACCTCTTTCGTGAATCATGAATCCTAAGAACTTGCCAGCCGACACGCCAAAAGCACATTTGAGCAGGTTCATTTTTAAGTCGTACTATCGCATTCTATCAAAAGCAACTTTCAAATCGGCTAAATGGTTCCCCATAGCGTCCAATTTGACTACAACATCATCTATGTAAACTTCTAACATAACCCCCAACAAGTGATGAAAGATCAAGTTCATAGCACATTGATATATAGCGTCAGTATTCCTTAAACCAAAAGTCATAATGACCCACTCGAACAAACCGACAAAATCAGGGCATCGAAAGGCTGTCTTGTAGACGTCCTCTTCGGCCATAAAGATTTGATTATAACCAGCATTGCCATCAAGAAAACTTAGTACCTTATGTCCTGAAGCATCGTTGATTAGTGTGTCGGCTATCGGCATCGGATACTCGTCCTTCGTGGTGGCCTTATTTAGATCCCTGAAATCAATACAAACTCGTATTTTGCCACTCCCTTTCTTTTCTACAGGCACAATGTTAGCGACCCATTCAGCATACTTGCATGGCCTAATAAACTCAGCTTTGAGTAGTCACTCCACTTCTTCCTTAACTCGGTCATAGACGGCCGAATTAAAGCGTCGAGGAGGTTGTTTATAAGGCCTAAATACGGATTTGATAGGTAGCTGATGCTCCATGAGCTCGCGGCTTAATCCCAGCATCTCACTATACTCCCATGCAAAACAATCGACATATGACCGAAGCAACTTTATTACTTCGGCCTTCTCATCGGGTTGTAAATGTTGGTTTACAAAAGTCGGCCTTGGGATGCTACCATCGCCTATGTCAATTTCTTCTAAAGGATAGGCCGACGCAAAACCTTGTCCTAATTTATCTACTTCCCTAAAGTCCTTGATGGCTTCGGCAATACCAGCCTTAGCAGACCGATACTACTCTACATGATACTTTAGCCAATCTAGATTACTCTTTCTAGACATGACTACTAATTTAGAAACAGTCGTGCTACACTAGCCAGCTTTACAGACACTGGTACGAAACGTCCTTCGGACATGCTAACAAAGTTGTAATTTGAAAGATCTCTACCTGATAGACATTCTACTTTGTTGTGGATGGCGTCAATGGACACATCGGCCAATGCTACCTAGGCCAAAGAATTTGCGGGTATGATCTCTACTTCATCGCCGTCCCACTGAATTAGGCATTGGTGCAAAGTAGAAGGAATATAGCAGTTTGCATGAATCCAGTCACACCCAAGCAGCACACTATAGTTACCTTGCATATCGACGACGAAGAATGTTGTCGGTAATGTCTTGTTGCCTAGTATCAACTCCATGGAGAGCACGCCTTTGGCCTCGGAACTCTCGCAGTTGAAGCCGTTGAGCATCAAGTTGGTTTTCTTTAGGTCCTCCTCGTCCCTGCCAAGTTTCTTCAATAGCGAGTAAGGCATTAGGTTAACAGTGGCACCACCGTCAACAAGCATCTGGGAGATCGGCTTCCCGTCAATGTGACCCCTAACGTAGAGAGGCTTTAGATGGCAAGCCGAGTCCTTAGGTTTTTCAAGAATAGCATTGCGCGGGCCGAGGTTCAACTGAGTGACCTCGGCCTCGTCCTGTGGTAGGGAAAACTCGGCAGGTAGCATGACGATGTTGATGTCCATCGCCTGGGGTGCGGGTCCCTTAGAGACGGGCAAGTAGTCGTTGTCGAGCATGTCGTCGTCTTCATCGCTCGGACTAGGAGCTGGGTTGGTTATCTCAACCGGCTTGATCCTCCATACATGTCTCATCACTGGCCAAGGACGGATTTCTAAAAAAATGGCATCTCGCTCATCCTTAGCTTTCTTCTCATGCATCTCCTATGCCCGTAGGCATTGCAGACGTCTCTTCTATGATTTGGACATACCTGGTGGTGCCCAAGATGGCTGTGGCTTGGTACCAGGTGACACTCCCTTGTTCCTGTTATTATTGGCCAAAGGGGTACTGCCCTGCTCGGCCTCGCATGTTTCATAATCGGAGGAGCCCTCACTGCGGACCCCGCTAATCAGACCAGCCTTGTTCGGCCGATCGGATCGTGCTCCGATGCAGGGTTCATCCGGAGTAGGAGACTTACCTCTACCGGGCTTCGGCGAAGGGGCCTCCGGGATTGGGACTTCCTCAGACCCTATTCTGACTGTGATAGCTTCGGATTCCCTGCCCTTTGCCTCTTCGCATTCATCTCTTTGGGCTTCATTCTGCGCGAATCGATTCGGAGGTACCACGGACAGCCTGTGGACGATGCCCCACTCTGCTTTGTTTGTTTGTCCCTGCTAGTTATAATACTCTGAAGGAAAACAAAGGAACAATGTTATGTTGCGGAGGGTGCTCTGATTGTGATACGTACGGAGCCCATGGGGTTCCCGCCCAGTTGTATGGTGGGGGCATCGCTGGCTCTAGTGGCTTCGCCCACTGTGAGCCGAACCCATTACCAGGAGGGGGGTTCGGCTAGGTTGACGGTACCTCGGACTATATCAGCGAGGGGTCCTGCCAGGCCGGAGGTACGTTCGGCCAGGGAGGGCCAAAGCCTCCCACCGAAGGATTCGTCCAGAGCGGATCTAGGTTCGGCCATTGAGGGCCGAACTCTTTGTGCATAGGGCTCGACCACTAGGATCCGAGGCCACTGTACGGAGGGTTCGACCACTGGGGTACGAGGCCACCATAGGGGGTGTTAGGCCATTGTGGCCCGAAGTCCTCATGCGAAGGGTTCGACCAATGTGGTTGGAAGCCACCAGGCAGAGGGTTCGGCCACTCTGGTCCGAAGCCACCCTCCGACTGCTTTGGCCCCTTTGGTTGACTTAGCCTTTTGGCGCGGGGGCCTGTTTCCTTAGCCTTTCTTTTGTGTTTACTTAATAACATCTGATATGGTACCTTCGGCTTCTTGCTAGCTCTAGCTGAAAGAGATGTGCTAACATTCCGCTTCCACACTCCTACTTCAAGGTTCTTAGGTACGAGTGTGCATGTGCGTGATTCTCCAATGACGACCGCTTTCCCCTTAGTTGACTTGGCATGTTCTAGCCGAATCAGTACTCTTTTTTCGTCGAGATCAACGGTGTTCACGGGAAAGGGATCTTTGTCTAGCTTCATCTTTGGACTGGGGTCTATCTTCAATCGTCCTTCCTCTATGGACAATTGAACCTATCGACGAAAAATGTTGTAGTCATTAGTATAATGTGAATGTGAATCATGCCATTTACAGTATGGATGCTTCTTTAACTCGTCGGTAGATGGAATTCCCTCGCCTTTAGGTAACCTGAGAAGCTGGTTCTTCAATAGGAAATCAAATATTTTATCACACTTAGTTATATCAAATGAGTACTTGACCTCGCTAGGCCGATTCTTGGTGGGAGACGGCCGTAACTCAGAGCAAGTAATAGGCTTGCTCTTAGCGTTCCAAACCCATTCAACCACGTACATGTCGGCCAAATCTTCTTCCTCTTCTGATCCCTCCTTGTCAGAGTGCTCCATGATGTGGACTTCAGCCCTAGGCTTGTTAAACGTCTTAATAAACCTTTTATCCTTGGCTCGGCCTTCCTGGACCAGAGCCTGTTGCAAAACTTGGCTATCTTCTAAAAAGTGCTGGTTGTCTAGTCTTTCTATGATCTCAAAACGTAAACCACTAAAAGCTAGATCCGCCAAATCCCTTTCTGAAATATTAAGACTAAAACACCGGTTTCTGGTATCTCTAAAACGCTTGATATACTCAGAGACGTTCTCGCTGGATTTCTGTCTAACCGATGTCAAGTGTGAAAGCCTAAGTTCTATTTCACCCGTGTAAAAGTAATCATGGAATTTTTGTTCTAATTAAGCCCACGTTTGGATAGAGTTTGGCGGGAGCACCGAAAACCAAGTGAGAGCGGTGCCGGATAGTGAGAGGGAAAACAGTCTAAGTTTTAAAGTGTCCGACCCACTAGCTTCTCCACATTGTGCCAAAAATTGACGAACATGCTCTATTGTGGTGTTGTTACCCTTACCATCGAACTTGGTGAATTCAGGGACTCTATAGCCGCGAGGGTAAGGTATTGTATCGAATTATCAGGGTATGGCTTCCAATAAACCCTAGCTCGACCCCTAGGCATGAAGCCAGTGCATTCCCTAAACAGTGCGTGGATCCGCTCCTCAATGTCATCTTGACCCGCTGCCTGCGCACGGCCCTCATGCGGGGGCACGACACGCGGTGAGATGTCGGCGTGTCGGTCATGGGTTTCTTCCTCATGCGCTAGCTGCATGACATGTTCGGGTCTACGCGCTTGTGCATGCGGTGCGGGCAGCGTGGGTAAAGCTGGCGCCATCGTAGGTGGAGGTGGTGCTAGCTTGGCCGTAAGCATAATGATTGGTCTCGCCTGTGGATACTAAGGTCGAATATGCAATGGCTTTGCCGGTACTACCATCAGTTCTGCTATAAATGTGATTTACCAAGGGTATACTAGCAATAGGAGCTGGAGGTACGGCCTTAGTAAAGCCGGACCTTCTAAGCGTCGCCTCTACTTGAGAGCTAACTGCCGAATCTAAACAGTTGGCTAGCGAAGTGCTAACGGCTTAGTCTACTGATGCGGATATCTTTTGCTCAATCTCTAAAGAAGATAAATGAGGTGATAACGGTGTTACCAAGATCCGAGCGAGGTCGGGGACGTTGACATCTCGCTTGATGAAGCCTGCGCATGTCTTGACGTAGCTCTCAAGCATGACGTCTTGGAGTGCCTTCATCTTCACCTCGATCTTTGCTCGGTCTTCCGCGGGAATATCTTCAAGGGTAGGCGTCATGATGTTACGGTTGTCGATATCCGCGCCTCCCATGGGATCTATTGGCGATGTAGACATAGTAGTTATCATAGATGTACCGGCGACCGATGTAGATGTACTTGTCATGTTGGTGTAGCCTTCCCCAGCAGAGTCACCAAAAAGTGTGTTGACACGAAAATGTGCCCCCGCACTTGGGTCAGTTCGATGATCTAAAAGTGAGAAACCAAGGGTGGTTTCGGTGTTGTGATGAGTGATTGACAGACTTTTACCCTCTGTTCGAAGGGTACCTCCGAAGGGGCTTCGAAGGTGGTTCACCGAAGGGTGTTCGGTGTTTGCTTGCTGCAGCTGTGCAGCGGAGTGTACTTGTCGGAGGGGTCCGACAGTATGCGATGATAGGGTTCGTACCAAGGGCTTCGGTACTTTGGGTGGTACACCGGAGTGTGTACCGGAGGTTGTTAACCCGGAGAGGTCTCCGGAGTACTGGATACACTTGTTTGCTTGTCGGTGGTGCGCAGGGACTTCGGAGGCGACGGACAGGGTTCGAGCCAGGTGAACCTGGGTCAAGCGGGAGGCTTGATGCCAGGGGAGCGGGGAGCTCCGTCACGGTGGCTGCGAAGGTGGTCCGGGTCGGTCCTCGGGTCGAGTCGTGCCAGGTGAAGGCAGAGAGTGCGGAGTGTGGCTCCGGCTGAAGGTACTCCGAGACAAGTCCTCGGAGGCGAGGCACTTCGAAGGTACTCCGAATGGAGTGACTTCGGAGTTGGTGGACCAAGTCCTCTGCGGAGGCGAGGTGTTCGAAGTGTGCTCCGGAGGGAGACACTCGAAGGTGCCCGACGAAGGTCTCAGAAGTCGAGGCGCATCCAAGGCATGGTCCGGGTGAGGCTCGTCGAGGAGTGTGCTTGGAGGGAGGCACTGCGACGGAGTGCTCATGGAATGCTTCATGCGGAGGCCTTGGACGAAGGAGGGACTTCGAAGGGTGGTACTCCGAAGGTGGGGTTTCAGAGTGTGGAAGGCTTCGGAGCAAGGCTAGCTCCGGAGTGAGGATGACTTGAGGTGCTTCGGCCATGCATGGCTTTGGTACACGGACGGACGGTGTTCGGGCTCGGAGTAGTTGCGAAGCCGTGGTGATCCACTCCGGAGGTGGTGGTGCGAAGGCCCAAGGGCTTTGACGGCTTCGGCTTAAAACCGTCACTGTATCGAAGGACTTCTTCGGCGGAGCGAAGGCCAACAGGCTGCAGGCTTCTCGCCGAAGCTACCGCACCCTCCGGTGCGAAGGGAGGTTCCAGAAGTCAACACTGTAAAGGCTGACACTGTCTGTTCTGAAAAAGGCTGACACTGTCCCCTCTGCAGCTGACAGAGAAGACTCCAGAATAAAGGTGGACTACCTTTTGTACCCCTTAGTTCTGAAGAGACAAAATGAATGTAAACCCTAGGGGTAATGTAGTCACTTCCTTAGGATGAAGCCGTGGGCTATAAATATGGGGGCTCGGTAGGTAACATTGAACACTTTGAGCATTTACTGTTGAGCTCCTGTACACAGACCTAGCTGGTTTTTCATCCAGAGTTCAATATATTTTGTGTTCCTTGTTCAAGCGGCGAAGCCCTGTTTCTGTGTGCTTTTGCTTGAGCTCGCTTTGCATACCTCGCTAGTTTTTAGTTCACCGTAGCCTGTCTTGGCGAAGGGTGTTTTTCTCGCGAAGTGTGTTTTTCAGTGTGCTGTCGCTCTGTGTAACACGAGGCAAGACCTCGCTGCTTACTAGCGAAGCCCTGTTCATTTCCCGTAGTGCTTCTTGTGTCGAAGCCCTTTGCGTAGTCCGTTTTGTGTGCGTATAGACCTTCGCGTACGAAGCCCAGCACCAGTTGCTGCCGCCAAGTACTTGGTCGAAGTCCTCAGAGGGTTGTCTACTCTTGCGAAGGGTGAAGTGCGAAGTCTGCACAAAGCACCCTGTGTGCGGAGCCTGCACTGACTTAGCAGAGTAGGTTTTCGAGGGTTGTTAGTGGAGCGAAGTCTTCTTGGCTTCGAACTTTTGCTCCTGCGAAGCCTGTGTTCGGAGCTGTCGAAGTACCTCCGAACCAGACCTTCGAAGGTTGTGTTCGAAGCCTGTTCCGCAGAAGACAGAACAGAACCGAAGGCTAAATTTTCAGCCCGAAATTTTAATTGCTCCCATTCACCCCCCTCTGGTCGCCGTTTCCGGTCCAACAATTGGTATCAGAGCGGGTTAAGATCACCAGTTGACCTTAACCGGTTTTGTGATCTGTTGGCGACATGGATAGAGGCAGTAAAATTCCTCTGTTCGATGGGACAGATTTTGCATACTGGAAGGTGCGCATGGAGGCTTACTTGTTAAGCCAAGGAAATGCAATTTGGGAGATTGTGGACTCACAATACTCCATCCCTGATACCCGCACCACTCAAACTGAAAAAGATCAATATATTGCCAACTCGAAGGCAAGGAACATTCTGTTCATTGGTTTGAGTCGGAGTGAGTTTGATAGGGTGCAGCACCTTAGGACTGCTAGGGAGATTTGGTCAACACTCACTGTCTTTCATGAGGGCTCTGCTCAGATTAAGGCCAGGCGCCAAAGCACCTACAATCAACAGTATCAGCTGTTTGTGCAGGCACCTGGTGAATCTGTAGATGCCATGTTTTCTCGCTTTGACGCGATAGTGAGTAACTTGCGATCCAACGGGACGCTTGCTTACAGTGATCACGATAGGGCTATCAAACTTCTCTATGCACTTGACCGTAGCATATGGGAGGTGAAGATATCCAGCATTGAGGAGTCCACAGGCTATGACACTCTAACCTGTGATGAACTTTTTAGCAAGCTGAAGTCCACAGAGATTGCCAAGGCATCTCTTGCTGTGCACAGAAGCTCTTTGCCACAACCATTGGCATTGGTTTCTAGCACTAGCCGTGGCACCACTGCAGAACCAAGCACATCAGGCACTTGTGTTCTTGCAGATGGTTTTGCTTTGTCCTCCCTGGTCTCCATCACAAAGGAGCAGGTGGATACTCTAGCTGATGATGAGCTTGCTCTCATTGCCCGGAGGTTCACCCGCTTTCATCATGAGAGACGGGATCAGAGGAGAAGTGGTTTTAGTGGCTGCTATGAATGTGGCGACACCTCTCACATTAAGGCCAATTGCCCCAAGGTCAAAAAGAGAGATGAGAGTGAGCGCCCCAAATTCCACAAAAAGGAGAGGAAGCCCTCTATGAAGGGCAAGCGCGGCAAGATGGCTAAGAAAGTAGCCAAGGCCGCTTCCAGAGCTTTTGTTGCTGCTCTCAGCGACATCGACACATCCTCAACTGAGGAGTCGAGCTCTGAGGAGGAGGAGTCCCCAAGGAAGGAGGACAAGAAGGACAAGAAGGGACGTGACTTCACCGGCCTTTGCTTCATGGCCGACAGCGATCACAGCGGCGATGAGCTTGACTCATCTGAGGTAAACCTATCATCTGACCAGCTTCTAATTAAATTAGATGAGCTGAATGAAGTTGTGCTAGGTCAGGATAGATTACTTGTGCAAGCCGCTAGAGAAAGAAAAGACCTTAGACTTAGGCTAGAAAATATTTCTACTGAATATGCCATGCTTAAGTCTAAGTTTGATGATGCTGAATGTGAATCATGTTCTGTTGTCATGAGTGAGCTTGCTCAGTTGCGTTCTGTTCATGCTCAAACTCTTTCTGAGCTTGAGACTGCACAGAAGCAGCTTTTGGAGGTGGAGTCTAGACCTCATGAAGTCATTGATTGCATGAACTGTTCTTTATTGCGCGATAGCATTAATTTACGTGATAAGCATGTTCATGATTTGGAGGCTAGATTGGAGAGGGCCGGTAGTTCTAAGGATGTGCAGCCTGTGTGTGACACATGCATTACCCTTAAGGACCAGCTAGGCACTGTTAGAGAGCGAGCTGAGAACCTCATGTCAGAAAATGAATACCTTCTTTCTGTGGTGAATAAATGCACTGAAGGGAAGGGTAGGATGGATTTGCTCTTGGCCAAGACCAAGTTGTGTGCTGACAGAGCCGGGGTAGCTCTAGGTTTGGGTTTTGAGAGGATAGCTTCAGACAGTAAGACCAAAACTGTTTTTATCTCTCCTACCACCCTAGAGAAAGAGAGAGCTCTGTTGGACACCCCATCAGCCAAAAAGCCTACCCATCCACCAAAGAAAACCACTCCTCCTATCAAGAAAAATCCTTCCAAGAAAACCACTCAGAAGAAACCCAAGGAGCCTGTGAGAGTTGCTCCTGTGACCCATGAGAGTGCCCCCAGGAGAGTGTTTCACTGTTCTTATTGTCAGCGGGCGGGTCATTTGATTGGTTTCTGTTTCCGTCGCATCAAGGATGAGCGACGTGCACAGGAGATGAGCTATCAGGACATGCATTACCCATCCTTAGGTATGCATGAGTCTGAGTATTACTCTCGTCCTGTTTTCGAGGCTCCTCGTGGTTCTCGGAGAGGTTTTGCTCCTCGAGGTGTTCACCATGTTCCATATGGTGGTAGACCTCGGGCGAGTAGCTTTGTACCTCGTCAGAGTAGGAGACCTCGTCATGCTTTGCGTTCCTTGCATGTAGGTAGACCTCGCACTTTGCTTCATGCTGATTTTCATGTGCGTAGACCATCTACTTTTACTGTGCCTACTACTCGTGTCACTCAGTGCTGGATGCCTCGTCATTATTTCACTCACCCCAGCACTGAGCGATCGAGGCATTCTTATCATGTGTAGGCGACAGGTCGAGGCTTGGAGGGCACGTGGATCATGGACTCCGGTTGTTCGCGCCACATGACCGGAGATGCAGCTTGGTTCTCCAGCCTCACCACAACCAAGCAAAGGGAACATATCACCTTCGGAAACAATCGAAGGAGTAGAGTGAAAGGTAAAGGTGTGGTAAGAATTAACACGAACTTCACTCTCAAAGATGTTGCTTTGGTTGAAAACCTGGGATACAATTTGCTGTCTGTATCTCAGTTGCTTGATGAGGGCTTCGAAGTGCGATTTCATCGCGATACTTCGCAAGTGCTCAATTCTGATGGCGTTGTGGTGTGTAAGATCTTTAGGGTTGGGAGAGTTTTTGGAGCTGATTTTTCAGAGTCATCTGGTTCTTCTCATTGTCTTGTTGCACATTCGACTTCTGAGCTTTGGAAGTGGCATAGGAGATTAGGACATATGAGCTTTGAATTGCTCGCTCGTCTGAGCGCCCTAGGCCTGATCCGAGGATTGCTCAAGCTCAAGTTTGAAAAGAATTTAGTCTGCGCTCCTTGTCGACACGGAAAAATGATTGCCGCTTCGCATTCGCCAGTCACCACAGTGATGACTGAACAGCCCGGAGAACTTCTCCACATGGACACTGTAGGTCCTTCTCGGGTTAGTTCTTTAGGCGGCAAGTGGTATGTACTTGTTATTGTTGACGATTTCTCTCGCTACTCTTGGGTCTTCTTTCTTGCCAGCAAGGATGAAGTGTTTTCACACTTTCGGAGCTTGGCTTTGAGACTTTTCACTGAACTCCCTGGTGCATTAAAATTCATTCGAAGCGATAATGGCACCGAGTTCAAAAAATAGTCTCTTTGTTGATTTTTGCTTGGAGCATGGCATAGAACATCAATTCTCTGCTCCGCGGGTTCCTCAACAGAACGGTGTTGTTGAGAGGAAAAACCGCACTTTGGTTGAGATGGCTAGGACGATGCTTGATGAGCATAGGACTCCTAGAAAATTCTGGGCTGAGGCCATGAACACTGCTTGCTACATCTCAAACCGAATTTTCTTGCGCTCAATTTTAAACTTGACATCTTATGAGCTGCGTTTTGGGAGACAGCCCAAGGTTACTCATCTTCGAGTTTTTGGCTGTCGCTGCTTCATCCTAAAACGTGGAAATTTGGATAAATTTGAGTCGCGATCTTCTGACGGGATCTTTTTAGGCTATACTACTCATGGTCATTCTTATCGTGTTTATAACTTGGAAACTAACACTGTCATCGAGTCATGTGATGTGACTTTTGATGAATCAACCCCCTCTGTTAGTTCTGCTCTTGAACAGGCAAATGAACACGACATGGAACAGACCTTATTCGAAGACGAAGATCCCGGAGAATTCGAGGATGATCCCCTACTACCCTCGACATCAACCCCCGAAGCTGACCCCGCTTCTACTACTTCGGCACGAGGTCCCGAAGCGACTACCTCAACATCGGTCATCTTGGACCACTCCAACGCACAAGTTGAGGGGGAGACTGCATCCCGCCGCGAGGCTCCACATCATGTTCAAAGGATGCATCCTCCCGAGCAGATCATTGGTGAGCTTGATCAAAGGGTAACACGTTCTCACGCTCATTTCACTAATGCTGCTTTTGTTGCTTCTTTCGAGCCCTTAGATGTTAGTCATGCACTTTCTGATTCTAGTTGGATCAATGCCATGCATGAAGAGCTTGAGAACTTTGAAGAAATCAAGTCTGGACTTTAGTTGATCCTCCACCTAATGTTCATTTCAAAGGAACAAAATGGATTTTTAAAAATAAACAAGGGGAGGATGGGACAATTGTTAGAAACAAGGCTAGACTTGTAGCTCAGGGCTTTTCTCAACTAGAAGGGATTGATTTTACTGAAACTTTTGCACCTGTTGCTCGCCTTGAGGCCATTAGGATTTTGCTTGCCTTTGCGACATCCCGGGGATTCAAACTCTATCAAATGGATGTCAAAAGTGCTTTTCTTAATGGCTTCATAGGTGAAGATGTTTATGTAAAACAACCCCCTGGTTTTGAAAACCCCAAGTACCCACATAAAGTCCTTAAACTTCATAAGGCTCTTTATGGACTCAAGCAGGCCCCTCGGCTTGGTATGATAGACTTAAGTCTTTTCTGCTTGAGCGAGGGTATTTGATGGGCTCTGTTGATAAAACTTTGTTTACTCTCAAGCATGGCAAAGATTTCCTCCTAGTGCAGATTTATGTGGATGATATCATCTTTGGTGGCTCTTCTCATGCTTTGGTTGCCGAGTTTGCAGATACCATGAGCAGGGAGTTTGAAATGTCGATGATGGGTGAACTCACCTTTTTCCTTGGTTTGCAAATCAAGCAAAGCAAACAAGGTACTTTTGTCCACCAGACAAAGTACACCAAGGACCTGCTCAAGAAGTTCGACATGTCCGATGCGAAGCCCCTCGCCACTCCAATGGCTACATCTGTAGCATTGGACCCTGACGAAGATGGAGAAGTCGTAGATCAGAAGGAGTTCCGAAGCATGATCGGCTCCCTCCTCTACTTGACTGCCACGAGGCCGGACATACACTTTGCAGTATGTCTGTGCGCTCGTTTTCAGGCTTCACCACGAGCTTCGCACCGCCAAGCGGTTAAGCGCATTCTAAGGTATCTCAAACACACCCTTGAATTTGGCATATGGTATTCATCGTCTTCATCTTTATGTCTTAGAGGTTATTCAGATGCGGATTTTGCTGGGTGTAGAATTGATAGGAAAAGTACCTCAGGTACTTGTCATTTTCTGGGTACGTCTCTGGTTTGCTGGTCTTCCCGCAAACAGTCTAGTGTTGCTCAATCGACGGCTGAGGCCGAATATGTTGCTGCAGCTAGCTGTTGCTCTCAGATTTTGTGGATGGTTTCCACTTTGCGGGATTTCGGGTTAGATTATAAGAGTGTTCCACTTTTCTGTGATAACACTAGTGCTATTTGTATTGCAAACAACCCGGTTCAGCACTCCAGAACCAAACACATTGATGTACGGTATCATTTTCTCAGAGATCACAATGAGAAGGGTGATATTGAACTTCAATATGTTGATACCCAACACCAGCTTGCCGACATTTTTACAAAACCCCTCGATGCTTCTCGATTTGCTTACTTGCGTGGGGAACTTGGTATTTGTCATCCCTACGGCATTTTGTGAGGGGGAGCTGATTTTAATTGTCTTGCATATGCTCATTATGTGTGGAATTGCACTTACATCTTTTGCTATTATATGCCTGCTTTTAATTCAAAGAAATCATGACAGCTCAGCTCTATGAAATATGTCTGGAACATTGATTGTGCATGATGTTTTATTTTCTAAAAATCGAAACTTGCTCACCGCATAATCTTGTATTTAGCTTGTTTAGGCTGGACTGCTTTTAGCTATCTTTTATCTACTTGACAGCAAGACACTGTTCCTTGGATGCTAAAATTTGCAACTTGAAAAATTGTGTTCTTTATTCATGGATATTCATCAAAATATTTCATTTATCTGAATCAAAATCAAAAATCCATGATTTGTCTGGTTTAAATGAAAAGATCCAGGAGGGTTTGTTTGTCGCACTACTCTATTCTAGACTGCTTACCATTGCTCCTTGGTCTGAACTGGGATAGTTTAGTGTATGCCAAAATCACCGCCTTAAGCTTCAGATGGCTTTCTTGCCTAGGCTTGGCCTGATTGGACAGTATAAGGTGGACAAACAAATAACCCCTGGCATTAAGAAAAAGACCAACAAATTTATTTGATCATCAAAGTTGCTTTCTAAGCTCCTTTTGAACAAGGCTTGCCTGTCTAATGAAGAAATTGTTAGCTTTGCGCAGTCCTTGCCTTCTCATGTCTAACTACTGTGATTAAGTGGTGATGCTTTTACTTCAAAATGACAAAATCACATGCCATCATCTTGTTTCACAGATTGTTAAATTGAGCTGGGCACATGATCATTTGTGTTAATTTTGGCATATTTTTGCATTATATGTCTTTGCAATTCTATTCATTTCAAAGCTTTGCATCTTTTGAATGCTCCTTGATGCTTGCATTGCCAAAGGGGGAGAGGTTTGCTATGTTCTCTGCCGCAAGAAGGCATCATTCTTAAAAAAAAAGGGGGAGAGATTTTGACATAAAGGGGGAGAAAAATTTGCTTAACTCAGGGGGAGTTCTTATCAAGGGGAGATTTGCCGAAGGGGCTTTTACTCTTTTTCAAAGGGGGAGAAAAATTCTTTTATCAAGTGACATGCTTTGGCTCTTTTCTGAGTTTTTATGGTCACTTGTGCGCTGAAAATTTTTACATTTTCTTGAACTTCGATTTGATTGTCAATGCACTCATCAAGGGGGAGATTGAGAAACCAAGGGTGGTTTCGGTGTTGTGATGAGTGATTGACAGACTTTTACCCTCTGTTCGAAGGGTACCTCCGAAGGGGCTTCGAAGGTGGTTCACCGAAGGGTGTTCGGTGTTTGCTTGCTGCAGCTGTGCAGCGGAGTGTACTTGTCGGAGGGGTCCGACAGTATGCGATGATAGGGTTCGTACCAAGGGCTTCGGTACTTTGGGTGGTACACCGGAGTGTGTACCGGAGGTTGTTAACCCGGAGAGGTCTCTGGAGTACTGGATACACTTGTTTGCTTGTCGGTGGTGCGCAGGGACTTCGGAGGCGACGGACAGGGTTCGAGCCAGGTGAACCTGGGTCAAGCGGGAGGCTTGATGCCAGGGGAGCGGGGAGCTCCGTCACGGTGGCTGCGAAGGTGGTCCGGGTCGGTCCTCGGGTCGAGTCGTGCCAGGTGAAGGCAGAGAGTGCGGAGTGTGGCTCCGGCTGAAGGTACTCCGAGACAAGTCCTCGGAGGCGAGGCACTTCGAAGGTACTCCGAATGGAGTGACTTCGGAGTTGGTGGACCAAGTCCTCTACGGAGGCGAGGTGTTCGAAGTGTGCTCCGGAGGGAGACACTCGAAGGTGCCCGACGAAGGTCTCAGAAGTCGAGGCGCATCGAAGGCATGGTCCGGGTGAGGCTCGTCGAGGAGTGTGCTTGGAGGGAGGCACTGCGACGGAGTGCTCGTGGAATGCTTCATGCGGAGGCCTTGGACGAAGGAGGGACTTCGAAGGGTGGTACTCCGAAGGTGGGGTTTCGGAGTGTGGAAGGCTTCGGAGCAAGGCTAGCTCCAGAGTGAGGATGACTTGAGGTGCTTCGGCCATGCATGGCTTTGGTACACGGACGGACGGTGTTCGGGCTCGGAGTAGTTGCGAAGCCGTGGTGATCCACTCCGGAGGTGGTGGTGCGAAGGCCCAAGGGCTTTGACGGCTTCGGCTTAAAACCGTCACTGTATCGAAGGACTTCTTCGGCGGAGCGAAGGCCAACAGGCTGCAGGCTTCTCGCCGAAGCTACCGCACCCTCCGGTGCGAAGGGAGGTTCCAGAAGTCAACACTGTAAAGGCTGACACTGTCTGTTCTGAAAAAGGCTGACACTGTCCCCTCTGCAGCTGACAGAGAAGACTCCAGAATAAAGGTGGACTACCTTTTGTACCCCTTAGTTCTGAAGAGACAAAATGAATGTAAACCCTAGGGGTAATGTAGTCACTTCCTTAGGATGAAGCCGTGGGCTATAAATATGGGGGCTCGGTAGGTAACATTGAACACTTTGAGCATTTACTGTTGAGCTCCTGTACACAGACCTAGCTGGTTTTTCATCCAGAGTTCAATATATTTTGTGTTCCTTGTTCAAGCGGCGAAGCCCTGTTTCTGTGTGCTTTTGCTTGAGCTCGCTTTGCATACCTCGCTAGTTTTTAGTTCACCGTAGCCTGTCTTGGCGAAGGGTGTTTTCTCGCGAAGTGTGTTTTTCAGTGTGCTGTCGCTCTGTGTAACACGAGGCAAGACCTCGCTGCTTACTAGCGAAGCCCTGTTCATTTCCCGTAGTGCTTCTTGTGTCGAAGCCCTTTGCGTAGTCCGTTTTGTGTGCGTATAGACCTTCGCGTACGAAGCCCAGCACCAGTTGCTGCCGCCAAGTACTTGGTCGAAGTCCTCAGAGGGTTGTCTACTCTTGCGAAGGGTGAAGTGCGAAGTCTGCACAAAGCACCCTGTGTGCGGAGCCTGCACTGACTTAGCAGAGTAGGTTTTCGAGGGTTGTTAGTGGAGCGAAGTCTTCTTGGCTTCGAACTTTTGCTCCTGCGAAGCCTGTGTTCGGAGCTGTCGAAGTACCTCCGAACCAGACCTTCGAAGGTTGTGTTCGAAGCCTGTTCCGCAGAAGACAGAACAGAACCGAAGGCTAAATTTTCAGCCCGAAATTTTAATTGCTCCCATTCACCCCCCCTCTGGTCGCCGTTTCCGGTCCAACAAAAAGTGTGTGGATACTTAGGGACAAGCCTAAGTGTGACACAACACTGACGTCGTGTTCTAACTACCCTTAACCATGGTAAGGGGAGTGGAGTCGCCAGGTAATCATATCACATAGAAATAATCCAAATAGCCGAAAAGAAATATATTAAACGGAATAAATCAGCAAGCTGAGCGGAGCCTGACTGATCCGATGTGTACAGTGCGAAGGGTATCACCAAATGGTACCTTCGGCGTCTAGTGCGAAGGGTGCCTTCGGCGTTTGGGCTGATCTGGCCGAAGACAGGCTCCGAATAGATCTCGACGCGAAGATTAACGGATACTTCACAAGCAAAGTAACAAGGATTACCACTATTCCGAAGTGGTCATCGGAGGGCTTCTAGGCAAATCCACGAAGATTGCAGAAAAGTAAAGGTACAGTTCAAAGCTAGGGCTTTGTGTTGATTTGTGTTGGGGGGGTTAATGAACCGACCTCACCCCTATATTTATAGGGGCTAGACTTCTAATCTCTAAGCCTAATCTGATAGGATTCGGCTTAATCACGCGTAGGGATAAAACTTTACCAGAATCGGATTCAACTCTATCTCTGATTTCTTGCCCAAAGTGGGCCTTTGGTCAGGCCCGCTGAAGCCTGCTCCTAGGGCTGAAGCTTCAGCGAGGTGGGCCTCCGAAGGCCTTCGGGCCAAAGGTAGCAGGCCTGTGGAAACTTCCGAAGCCCACAGCTCGATGGGCCTTCGGCCCAGTCCAGGACATGTGTATTTTCGGCCCAAATTACCAAAATTGATATTTTGATAATCTTAACCATTAATGCCATTTTTTGCTATCAACAGCACTTGAAGGGATTGATTAACAAACTTGATAAGAATTGGTTCTTGAGCAAGTGGGAGATTGAAGGAATTGTGCCCAAGAAAATTATGGATAGATCGGAAGTTCTGATTATGTTTTGAATTAGAAACCGAGAGCTCAAATCAGAAGTTTCGATAATTTATGGTTTGAGAAACCGAGAGCTAAAATCAGAAGTCCTGATTTGGAATCTAAAGTTCTGATTATTTCTGATTTAGAGATAGAGAGTTCAAATCGTATGTTCTGATATGGGTATCGGAAGTTTTTATAATTTTTGGGTTGCACACCGAGAGTCCAGATCGAAAGTTCCGAGATGGGCGAACAGACTAGATCTATTGGGATTTTTATCTGATTTTGGGCCCAAGGTCCAAGATCTATATAAAGAGAGGAGGATGAGGTCTTTGGATACAGATTACACACAAGTTAGTTGCTATTTACATCAGATCTAAACCATAGCCTCAAAGAACCCCACCTTTCCCTTCTTGATCTCAATAGTTGAGATTGAGATTTCTCCCCGTTTCTCTCCAACAATGCTAGAACACTAGTGTGAGATCAATCTCATCCCTTTACGTGTGGACTCCATAGAGGTGCTTCTCGAATGGCAACGCTCGTAGGCTTCTTTACGTGGACATCACCAGCCTTCGCCGATTGGATCATCAAGAAAGGGACGAAGAGAGACGAGGATAAGTGAGGACATGCTTCCCTAACATCTTCTTCCGCTACACTAGAGCATCTCACATTAGAAAGTAATGATTCATGTCCCTCATGTGCATGGTTGGTTTGGAGGAGAAAATTTTGAAATTGCTAGCTAGCGTAGCTTCCCCATGTCCCAACAATAAAGGGGTCTTGAACCCTCCAGGCTTCTCTCTCCTCCTCACTTCATCTCTTCTCCCTCACTCCAACTCTCAATTTCTCCAGAAATTTTCTTTGAAATATGTCCATGGGAGTGGCAGGATCCATTGAAAGGGAGCATAGGACCCTTCCAGAAGTGCCAATCATCTTTTTGAATCCTCCAAGTTTATCTTTAAGGTATTCTTTGTTTTTACCCTAAATCGGTTGTTTTCCTTTTAGTCTTTGCTTAAACCTTTACTCGTTATGATTGAATAGGTCCTAGTAGTGTTGTTGTGATGTTCCCTAGCCACATTGCTGAGATTGTTTAGTTTCAATTTTACAAAACCCAGATGATTCGGTCATGTTTGGACTATTTGGATCCTAGAGGCTCTAGTTAACTCGGTTGTGGGTTACATTACATTCAAAATTTTTCATTCTTTTATTCAATCCTTATTCAATCTTTGATTCCTTGCTACATTGTAGTAGTTGTTTCCATGTCTGACGTAAGGCGCAAGAAGGCCATGCATGACTCATTGGGGTTTCCTCAATAGAGATTTAGGATCATTGGATCGTAACACCAGTGAAAAATCCATTGCGTCAATATTTTCCTTTGCAAGTTATTATTTATCGTTAATCTATCTATTAAATAGCAAGCCTAATATTTATTGAATTCATGTCTTTAAAGTTCATCAGCTAGATCATATTGTGTAATTTGTTTTGTTTCAGATCTATAGTGCTCGAATTATATGGTTAAACCTAGATAATCTAGACCTCGGACATTTTCATTTTTATCTGGTACCAGAATATATGACTAAGCCTGAATAGTCCGAGCCTGAATGTTTAAACTAACAAGTTTATTCTAGAATTTTTAGATTACGTATTCACCCCCTCTAGGATACTTTCCGTGAAGAAGCTATCTACCTGTTTTACTCCACTCTTTTCTAGACTATGGACAATGAAAAGCCTTCCTTTCATTGGAGGCTAGGGGTAGGTGAGTACCAGTTTTACTTCGCTCCTATTCTTGGACTAAACGACAATGATCTCTTAGCTTTTCATTTGGATCAAGAACCCGTGCTTGGAGTTGATGTAGTGTCTTATCTATATGAGTCGGGTTCCTTTGTTGGAGACAAAGCAGAGGGTATCTCCCAATTATTTTCAGTGCTCAACAACTTATTTAGGAAGACCCTTCTAGCAAAGCTCGAGGACTCATCATCGTTTTGGGGCAATGCCCACATCCTGCTATCGGTCTTGCGGGAGGACCGACAAGTGTTCAGTGTGTCTCACATTCTCTAGAGTGAGATATAGACCAACTCAATGTTTCCTACGAAGAGTTGTGTGTATGCTCTGTATATTCAGTTTGTCTCGACTAGGTCAACCACTAGATGATGATACATGAGGTCGAGCACCGTGGGTACACTCCTTAGGTGACGTCTTCTAGAGCATCTCTAAAGAAGTCCTCCTCAGCAGCTTTGCCTCCTCCTACTGGTCCTTGACATGCTAATCGAAGATCTGTTCCATAGTCCACTCCATCTACCTCACCGATCAGAGGAACAAGGTGATCAACTTGCTACTTCAGCAATCAGGCCATCATCCCATAGAGACATTGTCTGATTCTGATGAGAACACGACCCTAATGTCTTCATTGACCGCACTAACCCAAATCTCCACTTCTTTGAATCTAGAGTAGGGTCATCCAAGGAGAAACAACAACAACCTCCTCTATGGCGGTCTTCATCATCATCTGAAGAAAATGATGGAGATGATGATAAGAGTGGGGATGACTCTGAGTGAGACATTTGTTGTTTTCTCTCTTTTGGTGTCCATTATGTCAAAGGGGGGAGAAAAGTCAAAGAAGTTGTCATGTCATCGCTTAGCTCCTTAGTTTTTTCTCATGTTTTGACTCAACTTTTGTAGTATGTGTCACGAACAATAGGCTTGTAATATGTTTTATTTTTTGTATGGCATGGATGTTATAGTGTGATGAATAATTCTATATATGTTTTATGTTTAATTATGTTCATTTTACCATTATGCCCTAAATGTGGTCCATATGGTGTTCACTATTTTTATGATGATGCATGTATTTAGGAGGAGCTTCAATGTTAATATTCATCATGTTTGCAATAGCTATCACTTCTTTGATCATATTGTCATCAATCACCAAAAAGAGGAGATTGAAAGTGCATCTTGATGCATCTAGGACCCTAATTTATTTTGGTGTATTAATGACAATAGCGATCAAATGCTACTAACTTTGTTGCAAAGATGAATACATATATTGAAAATAAAAGTGGCTTTGTAATTCAATCGAGTTTGGATAAATCATCCTCTTCCAAAACTTTTTCTCAAAGAAAATTTTCTTGGAAAGTTTTTGGAATTTTCTAAGTTGAACTTCTTTTTTCCGTCAAAACCAGATAATCCGTACATTTCCAGAGTATCCAAAAATAACATTCTAATTGGATTTATTTTACTCACCAGAGTATCCGGGTCTAGCTGGATAATCCAAAAATATTGTTTTGTTTGGATTTTCTTTGATGCCCGAAACATCCAGAGCTACCCAGATGATCCAAGAAATTTATTATGTCGAATTTATTTTGTGAGTCAAAGCATCTTGACTTTGGTCAGATGATCTAAAAATCTCTTTTTGTTGGATTTTTTTTGAGGCTCAGAACATCTGATCAATGTTGGATTGTTCGAAAATTCCTGTCTATTTGGATTTATTTTTCGCCCAAAATATCCGGTTGAAAGTCAGACTATCTGAAACAAATGTTTTGTTTCAATTAATATTTTTTGTCCAGAACATCTGATAATATGTCTAGATCAACCGAATTAACAGTGCGTAACTTTTTCACCTAAACAACCAGTTTTGAGATATGATTATAAATACCTCCCCTATCCCATAATCATGGAATGTCTTCCAAAACCTAGCAGCCTTTCTATTTACACTCTATTTCTCTCATCCTAGTGTTTAATATTGATTAGATCTTTGAGAGTTAGATTGAGAGTACTTCATCAATCTCCTTGAGTTCTTGCTTATCCACCTTCTTTGGAGTTGTGATGTTGTGTGCGTCTTAATCTTCGGTAAAATTGTGAGCACATGGGTTTTGGATTGCATCAATGGATTCAATACTTTTGGAGATAATCCCTCCTAGACAACTACGCATCGATCCATGAGCTTACAATGACTTCAAAGAGGTAACGAGTGAAAACCAAGGCTTACATGGTGAGCCCTTGGTGAGGTTTAGGGTTGAAAGAGACCTGACCCTTTAGGGTTTCTTTAATAGAGACATAGGATCGTGAGATCCGAACTCTAGTAAAATATTCATTGTGTCAATCAGCATTCCCGTTAGTGGTTATTTTACCATTTGCCCTATTCATTAACTAGCTAGGATAAGTTTCATTGAATTTATGTTATCAAAGTTCATTGGCTAGATTGTTTCTCTACTATTTATATTATTTCGGATCTGTAGTGCTTGGATCATTCGGATAAACTAGGATAAACCCGAATAATCCAGAGCTTGGACTACTTTTGTTTTCATCTGGTACCTAGATTATCTGACTAAACCTGGATAGTTCAGGCCTTGGAAGTTTAAAATAATAATTTTAATTAAGAGTTTTCAAATTGGTATCAAAGTAAGCTCTTCTCTAAGTCTTAACCACTTGAAAATGAAATATTTAAAAGAGTCAAAAAATGTACTAGGTATTAATAATAAGTTTAAAATATATTTTAGTGTTGGATTCTAAATAGAATTGGCATTGACAACACTATTAGTGTTGGTTCTATATATAACTGGCACCGTTAAAACTATTAGTGTTAGTTCTATATACAACCGACACTAATGGGGATCCATCAATGCCGGTTCTATATAGAACTGCCCACTGATAGGGAGATATAAGTGCTAGTTCTAGTAAACAATCGACATTGTTACTGTTTTCCTATATAAGGCACTGGGGACTTTGCATTTCTCCCCATCTACACTTGTCTCTTCCCGTGGTTGTCCTCTCCATCGTCTCCTCCTACACCCATGTCACCACCGTACAACCTTCTCTGTCAACGTCATCCTAGCTGCCATTGACTCCACCCATCTGCTCGCCTTCACCAATGCCGCATCCACTCGTCCATTTTCTTTCATCGACATCAACTCCACCTATCTATTTTCCTTTGCTGATGCATACGAGCATGCAGCTTACTCCAACCTTCCATTCACCTTTACCAAAGTTGCATTTGACCTTCCGAACACCACTGGCTCCTATCCGCAATTGGTGAGCACCCTTCCGGTGTTTGTGATCCATCTAGGGTTTCATGTGACAATGAACATTGCAATGTAATCAGTGGAATCCCACATGGGGGGAGGCTAAATGTTTGGGGCAAACCCGCAATGCATCAATTGTCTAGTATTTGCATTTCCTCGCCTTTTTTCATTTCAATTTATCAGGACACACGGGTAGAATATAACATGATTTCATTCTCATTTTGTTTTCTTATTTTGTGCATTTCTAGTTCTAGATATTTTCTTGTTCTAGTTTTGAAACAAGATAGCTTGGACTATAAATGTTGTATGTGCATGTGATTAATCGGTAACAAGGTGTATCAATTTCTACGCTGGTAGGTTAGTTGTGTATCAATTTCAGGGATATGTTCACCTATCATTTATCAAAATGCATGTTGTAGTTTCCATATCCTTCGAGTAACATTTTTATTGTGTCATGTAATCAGGATCCTCTGTGTTTTTAGCCATTTACCAAAGATGTGATCTTGTTATATTTCAGCTTCATTTAATTTTCTCACATGATGTGGTTCTTAAAATGGATTGTAATGGTCAATTGTATGCTGAATGATAACAACTATTAACATTCTTAGTTTCCTAATCGATTTCAATGATCAATCTTACTTTTACAATAAACTATTATGTTCACAAAACAAACTAAGAGATTGTTTTGTTAGATGCTAGTGGTCATCACGTTTCATCAAAAGTATCTTACCCTTGCTAAAAGTACCTTGCCCTTACCCTATACACTCACTACCGCAAAAACCCTATGCACTATACCACACAACTTATAACTTGTACCTCGTGTATTTTATAAGAGTTTATTAAATCTTATGAGTACTAATGAATTTAGAAATTTCATGCAGGCATGGCACCTAAAAAGTCAAGCACCCAAAATTTATGTAAATGATTCCCTAATTTTAATTTAGGATATGCAATATTATTTTGATTTGAGATTGTCTACATTATATTCTCAATGTAAGCTATACAGATCAATTTAGCATATATGTTTATTTGTATATATAATTAATATAACGTGGTTTATACAAAAATAGGGAAAAATACACCTCAGTGTCAGTTCGAGCTTGTAACAGGCACTGATATTCAGCTATTAGTATTGATTACATCTATTAACCGACACTGGTAGATGAGTATTAGTGCCAATTTAGTTTTAGAATCGACACTCATACTCACGTATCAGTGTCGGTTGAGGGCCAAAACTGGTACTGATAGGTCTGAATAGCGGCAGTTAAAAAATCACCACTGATAACAGTTGACTATTAGTTCTGACTAATCAGTGACAGTTTAGAATCTACCACCAATAGCCATTTTGAACTAACACTCACTACGGGAAAAACCAAATTCATTGACTGTCAAAAAATTTGTCGAGTGCATTATTTTGAGCACTTGGTAAAGATGAGTTTGCCAAGTATTTTTTAAAAATACACTCGGCAAAAAATGGTACTAACAGATGTCCTAACGGTGTGCTTGCACGGCAAAAATTTTTTTTTTCGGGTTTACCGAGTGTTTTTTTTTAAAAACCACTAGGCAAACCAAAAAAAACTTGTGTGCAAATCTTGTTTTGAGTCTATGTGATATTTCCAATTTGGTTTATTTTGAAATTTTTTATACACTCAAAATACAAAATATATTTTCCCATGTAGAAATTTCACACTTTTAGTTCAGTTTGCTATTTTTGATTCATTAAGTATGTTTTTAGGAATTAAATTGAAATATGTGAAATTTGAACTACAAGTGCCTAAATTAATGAACCAAAAATTATATAAAAATCATATTCATATTTTTTAGTATATTTTAAGTTCTTATGCACTAAAGTGAAAGAAATTTTGAAAAAGCTAGGTTATGACATTCTATCGACAACGTGGTGTTTAATAGTTTTTTAATTATAAAAAATCAAATGAAGTCTAAAAAACAAGAGACTTATTATGGTGTTATGATATGATACATGAATGTTGTGACAAAAAATTAAAAATGTTTCGGGAAAGTTTTCACGTAGAATGGTAAGAAACTCAAGATTATACAAGTAGGAGATAGGTTTTAGTGAAGAAATGTGTTAGGTTTGAAAATAATTCGATGATTAGTTATTTTCTGTACTTTATTTTTTTCTGTAATCAAAATACAACATAAATGATCTCATGCAAATATTTGATTTTTTAAAGTCAATTTACTATTTTTAATTCATTAAGTGTATTTCTAGGATATAAATCGAAATAGGTCAAATTTGAACTTGAAAGTGCATGAAATAATAAACTAAAATTTATAAAAAATCATATTCATATTTTTAATTCTATTTTTATTTCTTATCCACTGAATTAAAAGAAATTTGAACAATCTAGGTTATGTCACTCGATCAGCAATGTGAAATTTAATAGTTTTTAATTCTAAAAATATCAAATGAAGTCTGGAAAACATTATACCTATCTTGGTGTTATGATATGATACATAGATGTTGTTCTTGGCGTAAAAGATTACGCTAACAGGTTTCTGTAAATTAGAAACTGACAAACGAAGTGTTTGCGAAATGAACTGTTCTAAGCCTTCGAAAGGATAACAACTTAGAATAGTTCGAATGTATGTATTGAATAACTTGTATTCGGTCCGTATTACAGGGTGAAATGGGGGTATTTATAGGCCCAAATATTAAGGAAAAGACATATTTACCCCTCTATTACAACCGACATAGTGGAAACTATTCGGTACCCTTGATAGGGCTAAAATGGTAAAAGACTAATCTAATAAGATAAAAGATAAATCTTCCATCTTAGCTGGCAGAAAAGATCTCAAAGAACCTTACTTCGAAGATATACTCCGAACCAAGGCCCATCTTCATACTTCGAGCTTGATTTAGGACATCTTCGAAGATGGACGTCTGGAAACCTTCGAATCCATTATCTGCCTTTGTGCTGTTACGGCAATAACCCTGAGGATGGAATATTTTCCCCCAACAGTAGCCCCTCGAATACGCTTCTCCGTTAAACCTGTAATGTTAGGAGAGCAGTATACGGAAGAAAAATAACCAGGTGTAGGGGTTATTGGATTTTAATTTATCTCCAAAATATACGAAGATATTAAACTCCGAATCAGTTTTAAGACAATTACTTTCGAACTATCTTAGAACTGACGCAGGAAGCTCGAAAGCCTTTTAGACTTAGAAGAAATAGCCGTTAGCTTCCTTCTTCTAACGGAAACTATGGAATGCGTTAATTTCGGAGAGAAGTAACAGGCAAGAATGCGAAACGGCACAGACTAACGGTAAATAATGTAAAGTCTAGGCTATAAATAGAGGGCCTAGAACTTTCCTGAGTACCTTTCCACCGCTCTCTTGCAAACAAACACCCTTTGAGCCCTAGCCTCCATTCTTCCTCCAAAGCAGCCCAGTAGCTTCAATGGCAAAAACCAAGAGTATTGGAGCCCCTTCGGCCTTAGCTCGACAGCAGGCGGCTGCAGCAGCAGCGGCTGCGGCATTGGCGACGGCTCCTCCAACACCCGCAGCAGCATCCATGGCGGCAGGAGGGGAAATCCCCAAAATGTTGGTGATCAAGGTCTCTGCCCGCCATCAACGAAATATTTGGATCAATCATTCCAACTGGGACCTTCTACCTGCAAAAGAGAATCCCTGGCGGTCGCAGTAGAAGGGAAGATTAGTACTGGATTCATGATCCGCAAACCTGGAAAGGAGCTTATCCCGTCGCCAAGGCCCGGAGAAGTGGTCATATTCGAAGCCTTCTTCGAAGCTGGCTTAGGCCTTCCCGCAGTGGACTTCTTGGCCGAGGTACTTGATTTGTTTCACGTCACTCTTCCTCAACTTTCTCCGAACGTAGTAGCTCGTTTAGCTATCTTCAAATGGGCGTTGAGAGCCGAAGGCTGTGAGGGAAGGGCAGAGATCTTCGCTGCGCTACACAGGGCTTCGTGCCAGCAAAAAACCTTCATAGGCCCCGGAGGTGAAAAAGTGGTAGTAGCCTTCGGAAGTATTAACTTTAGGCTTCGGGATGAATATGCCCTCCAATTTCCTGCTAAGGCCATCAATGCAAGATGGTACACCGACTGGGTCATGAGATGGTTTTATGCCGAAGTTGGGGCGAGCAATCCTCTGGCCGGACCTCTGAAAGACATCCAATTCCGGAAGGAAGCCCTAGTGCATCCAGACCAAGGCCAGCTCGAAGCTCGCCTTAGCTTACTTCAGAAGATCAGTCGAAGGTTGAGCATGCGAGACTTAGCCGAAGAATTCCTCGGATTACAAATCCCTCCGCTGATGGCCAACTGGCCTATCATCTTCGAAGAGGATTCGGAAGGCGGTCTCCGAAAAATCACTTCGACTTCGAGCCCTGCAGGTAACTTCGAAAACAACATATATTATGCATATTCATTCGAAGAAGTAACTAACTTAATTCATTTTTTAGCTTCTTCAGCCCCTATTACTTCAGAGCAAATCGTGCGGGCTTCGGAGAAGATTTTGGGCGCTCCAACTCCGACCGAAAAGGAATGGAGAATCAAGTTAGTCGGAAGTTGGGAAAGATTTAACAGAGTGTGGGGAATGCTAGAAATAGCTCCGCCCCCTTTGATGGATTGGGTGCCTTCGGAGAAAGGACCCAAAAAGAGGAAAGTCGAAGCTGGGACTTCGAGCTCCGCCAAGACTCCGGTCAAGAAGGTGGCTCGAAAACCAAAGAATCCAGCACCTTCGAGCCCAAGGGCTTCAGTCTCTGACTCCCAAGAGGACGAAGGGAGGTTGCTTGTGCGTCTGATAGACGAAGATGCATTTCAAAGGATTGCACAAGCCGAAGTACCTGCGAACGTGCCGGAGTCTCAAGATAACCTTGAGCAACCAAGGACTTCGGCAGTTCAAGAAGATTTACCTCAGGACTGAAGTTCCTGTGGATGAAAGTGGAGTCGAAGTCACTATGGCTTCGATTCCTGAAGAGGCAACAAGGACTGCCCAGGAAAATGTTCCTGCAGTCGAAGATTTAACGGCTGATTCGGACGAAGATTTCGCCTTCGATCCGCCAAACAGCCCAATGATTACTCCTCGCCAGAATGTCGAAGGTAAACTTCGAATAATTCTTTAATGTTTATTTTGTGTATTTATACAATGTATAATACTTTTGTTTTTTACAGAGTCCACTTCTGTGGAAGAGGTCTGCCAGGAAGAAATAATCCCTGGACCTTCGACGACTTCGGAGCCAATCCCAAGTGCCACTCAAATGGAACCTGGAAGAGGCAAAAGGAATATAGAACCCCTCCCTGCTGCGAGTTCCGGATCAACTCCGTCTGATTCAATAGATGAGAGTCAATCTACCAAGGGGGGCCAGTCTCCAGGAGCTTCGAAGACTACAGGCCAACACTCCGGCCCTTCGCTGGACGAGGATGACCAACAAGCGATAAGTATGCTCCCCCTTCTAGCTCCTTTCTTAGGGCAAACAACTGGTCTTCGGACTTTGCTCGAGCCTTTGGATCGAGCTAGTCGCGACATAGGGGAGACCAACTTAGTGGCCATTCTGAGCAAAGCGGACAGGTCGGAGCTTAACGCTGCTATGGAACGTGCAGCTTACCAGGTACGAAGCATCTACGAAATAACATAGAATTCGTCTACAAATAAATTTTTACCTTGGTTTTTCTTTTCGCAGCAAACAGTCTTGGCCCGAGCTGCGAATATATCGTATGATCAAGAAATCGCTCGTCTTCGAGAGGAAAATAACATCCTTCAACGGAATCTCACCATCTCTGAAAGCCGAGTGGTTCAGATGGACAGTATAGTGTCAACGGAGCGCAGGGCCAGACAAGGTTTGGAGGCTGCGAATAAAGAGCTCGAAGCAGAAAGAATTGTGCTTCGAGCTGAAATTGAAAGAATGCGGGCGGAGCACGCTACTGCGGGGACCGAGCTTGTCAGACTCCAAGAGGAAGCTAGCTAGCTTTTGAACCAAAAGAATATCTTGACTACCGAAACTGCTAGACTTTCTAGGGTTCTGGGAGAGGTAACTTCGATGAAGGACGGACTGGTCGAAGATAAGCTGAAGTCCGAGAAGGTAGCTGCGGAAGTTATGAATCAACTGCTAGGTGTTCTGGAGTACTTCGGTACTACTGGGACACTTCCTTTGATGATAACATTTCTCTTCTGCGCTGGTTGAAAAGGATTCAAGGAGTGGCGAAGCAGATGAAGACAGCAGGCATTCGATACGGAGAACTCTCCGGACAAGTGGCTGATGTTGGCCTACTTCGCTACTACGAAGATCTGGGCCGATCGATAACTCCGAGCGCAGGAGAGGGCGCAATTACCTTCGACGACGAGCGACTTCTGACTCCTTCCGAAGGTGTGGCCGCTGCCTGGCGAGCCTTCCAGACTTCATGGAGAGCCGAAGGTCGCTCCGCGATCAAGGCCTGGATCGACGAAGGACAACGCCAGAAACAAGCTTGGACCCAAGCTTCAAGCAGTCAGCCTCCTCCGAGCCCGCAGGTTTAGAAATATCTTAGGATTTTTGGCTATGTAAAGCTTTGTGCTTATGAACATTTATCAATGAAAATTTGTTTATCATATTTTTAGGCTTTGCCTCATACGGAAGATATCGAAGTGTTAGACATTAACGATGAACTTCGCTCATTATGGACCACCTTCGATCTTCTAAAAGCTTATAAGTGCCCCCGATTTTTAGTTCCTCGAGATAGCTCCGGTGTAATTGCGCCCGAAGTAAGCAAAGATATACTATCTTATATTAAAGAGGAAGAAAAAGAGGTTAACTTGAACACTTCGTCTTCTGAAGACGTTATATGGTCTGAAGACGAAGATGAAGTTCGAAGTAAAAAACCTGAAGAACTTGGAAGCTGGGAAAGGAGCCCCGAACGGCTTCGAACTTGGGCCGAGCTTCAACAAGAACAGAAGGACTTTAGAGCTTCGAAGGGAGGCAAGAGAGTTAAACGTAAAGTTGTTAGAACTCCCGGCGCTGGAACTAGTCGTTCCAATCCTAGCTCTAGAGATCGAAGAGGTCTTCGATTCCTTCTTGGTATAGATACCAATTTTTCATGATGTAATCTGTAAACATATTCGTTCGAATAATGAATACCGATTTAAAATTGTCTCCATATTTACTAGCCCCTCTTTGGGGATAAGCAACTTCGAACTGTATTCAAAGATGGTTATGCGCAAAGAAAAACTTCAGAGTACAATTTTTTGGGGTTCAGAGCCCCTCTGCAATTTAAATATCTTTTAAAATCTTATAAAATGTCTTCGACTATTTGTAGTCTGAAGAATGGCAACTTAGTACCCTTGTTTTTTGAAAGAAATCACTTGAGATAACTTTCAGGACACCTTAGTGTCTTCAATAATTTGTCACTTTGGACTACGTTAACAGACATTCGAAGCTCATGGCTCAAACTCTGTTTTGCTTTGGCCACCTCCGGCTCTTTTTTGCGAACTCTGTCAAACTAATGATTCGGAGTTTGCAATGGTCTCTTTGGACTCTTTTTATGGATGTCTACCAGCCAATGGCTTGGACTCCACATATTTTGGCCACCTTCGGCTCTTTTTACGGAAGTCTACTAGCCAATGGCTTGGACTCCGTATGTTTTGGCCACCTTCGGCTCTTTTTATGGAAGTCTACCAGCCAATGGCTTGGACTCCGTATGTTTTGGCCACCTTCGACTCTTTTTACGGAAGTCTACCAGCCAATGGCTTGGACTCCTCATGATGTGGTTTTGGTCTCTTTTACGGATGCCTACAAGCCTGTGGCTTGGACTCCGGATTATGTCAGCCCCCACGTCGGAAGCTTCGAACCAATGATTCGAAGTCCGAAAATATGATTCAGCTTTATGACACTTCCCTCTCGGTCAACCCCGCGGTTCCAGTGCGTCCACTCGGAAGCTGGAGGTTTATGAGGGGAAGGCACTATCTGGACCATATGTTTTATTAATTCAGAAGATGATTACAAGTGATTTACAAGAAGCCCTTATGCGAAGTATCGCTTTAGGTGCTCCGCATGCCAAGTATGTGCTAACTCTTCACCTTCTAAATTAGCTAATTTAAAAGAGCCAGGGCGTCCTGAACGAACAATTAAATATGGACCTTCCCATTTATTTCCTAATTTCCCTGGCGCTATAATGCTTCGCAGAACAAGATGACCCGGTCTTAGTTCATTGATCTTAACCTTCGGATCAAACCAAGCTTTCGTCTGCTGATGATACTTTAATAAATTTGCCACAACTCGAAGTCTTGTTTCTTCTGATAAATCTAGCGAAGCTTGTCTTTCTTCTTCAATCTCCGGTTCGGTGCTGCGAAGTGATCCTGCTTTGAGCTCCGTTGGAGTCATAGCTTCATCTCCGAATAGTAATCTGAATGGAGTAAAACCTGTGGACCTTGTTTGCGTAGTCCGAATGGACCATAAAATCTTCGGAAGCTCTTCGGTCCACAGTCCTTTTGCTAATCCTACTATCCTTCGATTTAGTCCTGACAAGATATTTCCATTGGCTCTTTCTACAGCTCCATTAGACTGAGGATGTCTCACCGCAGCAAAACATAACTGAATGCCTAGATCTTCGCAAAACTTCCTGAAAGGTTCTTCATCGAACTGTGTTCCATTATCAACTGTGAGTTGTCTAGGCACTCCAAACCGGCAAATGATATTCTTCCAAAAGAATTTCTGTACATTGTTCGAAGTGATAGCTGTTAAGGGCTCTGCTTCTACCCACTTAGAAAAATATTCAATAGCTACCACTGCGAACTTTAAATTTCCCTTGGCTATTGGAAAGGGACCAATTAAATCCATACCCCATCTAGCCATAGGCCATACCGGAGCAATAACTTGAAGAGCTGTTGGTGGGCGATGACTTCGTCGACCCATCCACTGACATCCTTGACAAGTGCGGACTAAGCTCTCCACATCAGCTGTTATTGTAGGCCAATAAAGCCCCTGGCGAAGTGTTTTTCCTGCCAAAGCTCAAGGGGCTAAATGGCTACCGCAAAGGCCTTCATGAATTTCTCGAAGAATTTCTTGACATTCGGCCTGAGATATACATCGGAGTAAAGGGGAACATACTCCGGCCTTGTATAAAATACCGTTGATTATTTGATAATTTCTAGCCCTGAGTTTCAATCTTGAAAGCTGTGGCTCTTCGGGCAAATTTGTCCCTCCTTGTAAAAGTTCCATCATTGAATTTTTCCAATCTGCACATGGAATGCAAAGAATCTCTGCAGAGGGAATTTGTGGCACCGAAGGTGTACTGAGCTCTTCATAGAAAGCTTCTTCTGGTACATCCACAGCTCCGGCTGCAGCTTTTGCTAAGATGTCCGCTTGCACATTTTCTGCTCTTGGTATACTCCGAATGGAAATACCCTTGAAGTGTGCTTCGATCTTACGGATTTCTTCTAAGTACTTTGCAAGCTGTGGATGCCGAACCTAAAAACTTTTATCTACGTGCCCTGCTACTATTTGAGAGTCTGTCTTTATAACAACTCTTGTAGCCCCTAGAGCACGTGCTTTTCGGAGTCCCAGTAAAATCCCTTCATACTCCGCTATATTGTTGGTAGACTTAAAGTTGAGTCTTGCGGAGTACATTGCTCTTTGCCCTGAAGGCGAAATTAATACTGCTCCAATGCTTGCTCCGGATGCTTGGAAAGCCCCATCAGAATAAATAGTCCAAACTCCGTCACTTGACTTCTCCGAAACCAAAGTTGCAGGTGGATTCCATTCTGCTACAAAATCTGCTAAGACTTGCGATTTGATTGCTGTCCTTGCCAGAAAAGATATGCCGAAGGGTGCTAGCTCAACTGCCCACTTCCCAATCCTTCCAGTGGAATCCTTACTTCAGAGCATATCTCCCAAAGGATACAAAGTTGGTACGATTACATTGTGAGCCAAAAAATAATGTCTTAATTTCCTCGAAGCCATTATCAGAGCATAAACGAACTTTTCAAGTTCGGAGTATCTTGTTTTCGCTCCTGATAATGCTTCGGACACAAAATAGACAGGATTTTGGACCAACTTCCCATTGAAATCCATTTCTCCGACAAGGACTGCACTGACAGCAGAGCCTGTAGCTGCAAGGTAAAGGAGTAGGGTTTCATCCACAGTAGGCACCGTGAGTGTAGCGAGATTACTGAGATACTCTTTAATATCTTCGAAGCTTTTTTGACACTCCGGTGTCCATGCAAAATCTTCGGACCCTTTCAATGCTTTGAATATAGGCAAGCTTCTCTCCGCAGACCTTGATAAAAACCTGCTAAGTGCTGCCAAACGCCCAGTCAGCTTTTGCACTTGCTTTAAATTTTCTGGAGGAGCCATCTTTTGTAGTGCAGTTATTGGTGTAGGGCTAGCTTCAATCCCCCTGCTTGAAACTAAATACCCTAACAATTTTCCGGCCTTAGCTCCGAAGATACACTTTTTGGGGTTAAGAAGGATCCCACATGCCCGAAGGCTATTAAATGTTTCTGCTAAGTCTAGGCTATGTTGGTGCTTTAAAGCACTCTTTATTACAATATCATCCATATAGGCCTCCACATTACGACCTAATTGATGACCTAGAGCCTTAGCAACTAACCTCGAAAAAGTAGCCACGGCATTTCTTAAGCCAAAAGGCATTCTTACATAACAAAAGACTCCCGAAGGAGTTACGAAGCTTGTCTTTATCTCATCTTCGCGTGTTGGCGCAAATGTTACGCCAACAGGTTCTCTGAAATCAAGAACGGACAAACAGAAAGTTCGTGCTTTAGGACTACTTTGAGCCTCCGAGATGGATAATAGCTCAAGTGGTCCAAATAAGTGTAAATGTACAACTTGTTCTCCTCCCCTTTTACAAGGTACAATGAGGGGTATTTATAGGGGAGAAAGCATAAGGAAAAGACCTATTTACCCTTAGATTACAACCGACATATTAGAAACTACTCGGTATTATAAACAAGGTTATACTCGGTAAAGTACTGCAAGGTAAATGGATAAGCTGGACATCAAATCAATCATGTCCTTCGGCTTCGAGGTCTCCATCCTCCCTTCGGAGGGTTCTCTAGGGCTTCGCACCGTAGCAACATCCGGTCGTAGCGACGTATGCTTCGAACAACAGTCCGCTGGCTTCGGAGTCCTCACCAGCCTTTACAGGGTTAATCTTTAAGTCTTGGAAATGGAGTAATTTCCCCCAACAGTAGCCCCTCGAATACGCCTTTCTGTAGTTAACCTGTTTTTAGAAAGAAGGCAGTATACGAAAAGAACATTTCTAATTTCTGAGGCTTAAAGAGGATTTGAGGGTGCTGTGACTTAGCCGAGGATTTTGAACCCAACGCCTTCAAACCTTCCCCTTCGAGTTCTTGATACAGTGGGAACGCTCGTTGGGAAGGGAACAGTTTCTGAGTGCAAACGTCGTGGAGACGGTTTCGGATTGCGCACGTCGTGGAGACGGTTCCGGAGAGTGAACGTCGTGGGGTACCGTTAGAAGTAACCGTTACAGCGCAAGTAGCCGTTACTCTCTGTAAAAAAGGTAACGGTCGATTTTTACAGCGGTTGTACGCCGTTACAATTACTGGACCCACTTGTCGGTGACGGACGCCGAACCTGCAATGCGAAATCAATCGAAGAGTAGTACTGGTCGCGTGGTTATAAAAGGGGGAGATGGAGATTAACCGAGATTTTTTACCGCATTCATCACCTGCGATTCACCATTCCCCCAACCCTCCAAACTCTTGAACACTCGAGCACAATGGCGAGAACTAGCCACACCACCCCGGCGGCGGCCAACACCCTGGCGCAGAGGCAGGTGTGGGCTGCTTCGGTAGCAGCGGCAATGGCGGGGGCTCTGAGCGGTGCCTGGCCTAAGAATCCTCGAGCGCTCCGTCCGCCCTCCAAGAAGAAGATTGCTCAAAGCTTCATCATTGGCCAATCCTTGAGCACCGCCGAGTCTATTGAAGAACCGGTGGATGGAAAGTTGGGCGCTGGGCTGAGGACTCAAGTCCCCGGGACGGAGTCGACTCCAAGACCGCGGAGCGGAGAGGTGGTGGTCTTCGAAGCATTCTTCGAAGCAGGCCTGGGGCTGCCGACCGTAGACTTCTTGGCAGAGGTGTTGGACTTGTTCCATATCACCCTGCCTCAACTGTCCCCCAATGCCATCGCTCGTTTTGCCATCTTCGAATGGGCGCTCCGGGCGGAGGGGTGCGAAGGACGCTCCGAAATCTTCGCCGCGACCCACGAAGCCATATGCCAACCGAAGCCACAAGACGGGCCAGGGGACTTCAAGGTGATGATAGCCTTCGGCAGCGTCAATTTCCAGCTGCGGAGGGAGCATGCCCTCCACTTCCCTGCAAAAGCTATAAACGACAGGTGGTATACCAACTGGATACTTCGGTGGTTTTATGCCGAAGTCGGAGAGGACTCCCCCCTCGCTGGTCCTCTCCAGGAGATTTGGTACCGGAAGGAAGCGGACATCTCTCCGAACCCTAGCCTGCTATCGACGAGGTTAGGGTTGCTCACATCGGTGGCTCGCCGTATGAGCATGCGTGACCTGGCCGAGGAGTTCGTCGCCCTTCGGATCCCTCCCCTCGGAGCCAACTGGCCGATTGTGTTCTCACAAGCCTCGGAGGGGGACCTCCGAAACTTAGGTAAACCTTCTTCTTGATGCATCATATTTAAATGAAGAAATCAATTATACTCATATTCTCATACCTTTTTTCTTTCAGTGGCGCCTCTGGCATTGGCTCCGGAGGACATAGTTCGGGCCACCGAACGAGTTCTCGGAGCCCCTTCGGTGGCCGAGAGGCAAAGAAGGTTGGAGCTGGTGGGGAGCTGGGAGCGATCCAACAGAGTGTGGAGAGCTCTCGGCATGGAGCCCCCGAATCTTCCTGACTTCGCTCCGGCCGGAGCGGTTGGCCGTAAAAGGAAGGCCGCTGCCGAGTCCTCCAAGAAGGCCGGCAAGCAGCTACTTCGGAAGAAGAAGGTAGCGAAGCACCCTCCGCAGTTGGCGCCTCTCTCGTCTGCTTCGTCGCTGGGTGCGCAAAGCTCAGCCTCCGAAGAGGCAGAAGACTCCGACGGCCAGACAGCGGCGGCCTTCGAAGCCTACCTCCTGGACGACGAAGATATAGGGGAAGCCCCCCTAACGCCTCCGTAAAGGAGGTGGTAAGCGTGACTCCGACTGCACCTCCTGCGCCCGCCGTTGTGCAGGTGGAGTCAGACTCCCCTACTCCCAACTTGCCCGCACCCGAGGCGGTCCCTGCGGAGGCCGTGGCTCCGACGGGAAATGTTGAGGGCAGGGCCTGGGGGGATGACTTCGCCGACATCCTCCAGATGTACGAAGTCTTGGAGGATCCAGCAATCCTTCCCCACGAAGCTCCCGGAGGTTCTTTCCGAAGCTCCTCCTTTTTTACTTAATACCTGCCTGCTGTCTGTGAAAACATGCTTATTAATTTTATTATTGAAACAGGTACCTCTTCGGGTGCTGATGCTTTGGTGGCGTCCGAAGCCCCTGTGTCTTCGGAGGCCGCCATTCGAGTGGACCCCTCCGCGCCTCTGGAGGCTCCGAATTTGGCGGCGGAGAATGTGTCTTTCGGGGCGGACGACGTGCTCGCCGGGACGGAGTTGGCGACGGAGGTCACTCCTGTAGTGGCCTGCCTCGACAACCGAGGTTGCCTCCACCGCTGCGGTTCTGGTCGAAGAGGTGGTTGCCGATGGTCGGAGTACTGCTGCTTCACCCTCCTTCGTACTGGGGAGGGGCAAGAGTATCTCTAGCCTCGGCCTTCTTCCTGGCCAGGCCGCACCCTCCGTTGGCAATTCGGAGGATGAGGCCGCAGCGGATGATGCTCAAGCTTTGTCTTGGCTTCCTCTGCTGGCTCCGTTCCTGGAGCACCGGAGTGGCCTCCAAAGAATCATGGAGCCCCTGGCTGAGAGAAGCCAGGACATTGCTAATTCAGAGTTGATCTCCGTCTTGAGCGATACCAGGGCTTCGGCACTCAACACGGCCCTTGAAAGGGCTGCCCTTCAGGTATGAAAAAGACACCATAGCTACTTCGCATTAGTGGTCATAAATACTTCAGTACTTACTTAGTTCTTTTTGCAGCAATTTGTTCTTGCTAGAGTGGCAGCGACTTCCAACGAGGTCGAAGTTAATCGACTTAAACGGAAGGTCACTACCCTCCAGACGGCCCTCAACGACTCCACCGGGAGATCCCTCAGGCTGGAGGAAGAAGTCTTGGAGGAACAGAGGGCTAGGGCGGCATCTGACGAAGCCCTCGGAGCCCTCCGTTCTTCTGCCCAGGAGGTCGAGGCCGAGCGCGTTGCCCTTCGAGCGGAGGTTGAAAGACTCCGCCAGGAGGCCTCTACCTCAAGTGCGCAGCTGGTGGAGCTTCAGGGGGCTCTTAGCCAGGCGATGGCCCTCAAGAGTTCTTTGATGCTCCGGGTGGCCGAAGTGGGTGCGACTACTGCAGGCCTGGAGGTAGCGGAGAAGAAAAACTCTAGTACTGCAGACCGTACCTTGGAAGCCCTTCAGGGTACGCTGGAGTACTTCAGCACCATGTGCCCTTCGTCTTATGCTACGACCCACGAGCCCCTTGACCGGAAGCTGACGAGGATCCAGGTCGCTTCGTCGTTGATGAAGAACCGGTATTC
>JAAALK010000284.1:28553503-28638433 GCA_019279435.1 Zizania palustris
GTGATAGCGGTTAGCGGCTCCGCCTCAACCCATTTTGAGAAATATTCGATTGCCACCACCGCAAATTTCAAGCCGCCTTTTGCCACTGGGAAAGGGCCTATGAGCTCCATGCCCCATCTAGCCATCGGCCATACTGGGGCAATAACTTGAAGCTGAGCTGGCGGGCGATGGCTCCGTCTGCCCATCCAGTGGCAGCCTTGGCATGTTCGAACTAGTTCTTCCGCATCTCTTAATATTGTTGGCCAATAAAAACCATTGCCAAAGCAGTCTTGCCTGCTAGCGCTCGAGGGCTAAATGACCTCCGCATAGCCCTTCGTGGATGTCCTGAAGTATGTCTTGACCTTCGGGCTGTGAGATGCATCGAAGTAGGGGTGAACACACTCCGGCCTTGTATAGTACTTCATCAATAAGCTTGTAATTTCGAGCTCTTGCTTGCAATCTTCGAGCTTTTGGGCCTTCAGGAGGGTCCATGCTACTTTGCAACATGCTTATTATTGGAGCCCGCCAATCTGTAGTTGCATGCACATTACTTCTGACGAGGGTATTTGGTCAGCCGCTGGCTGCTCTAGCTCTTCGCAGAAAGCACCCTCCGGGAGGTCCACCGCTCCTGCTGCAGCCTTTGCAAGAATATCTGCAAGTTGATTCTCTGCCCGAGGGATGCTTCGAACTGTAAACCCTTTGAATGCTGCTTCGGCCTTGCGGATTTCTTCAAGGTATTGCGCAAGATGCGGGTTTTTTGCTTGAAAACTTTTGTCAATATGCCCCGCGACGACTTGGGAATCTGTCTTGATCACTATTCTTGCAGCTCCGAGCGCTTTAGCCTTTCGGAGGCCTAGCAAGATTCCTTCATACTCGGCAATGTTATTAGTGGTTCTGAAGTTGAGCCTGCGGAATACATGGCCTTCTGCCCTGATGGTGATATGATGACGCCCCCTGCTCCGGCACCTGATGCTTGATAAGCTCCGTCAGAGAATATTGTCCAAAAACCTTCGGAGGGTTCTTCCGAGGGTCCAGATTGCAGATGGAGTCCACTCTGCTACTGAAATCTGCTATAATTTGAGATTTAACAGCTGTCCTTGCCGTGAAGGAGATTTCGAAGGGTGCCAACTCGACCGCCCATTTTCCAATTCTCCCTGTGGAATCTTTGTTTCGGAGCATATCCCCAAGAGGGTACGACGTAGGGACGATCAGGTTATGCGCCAAGAAATAATGCCTCAGCTTCCGCGAGGCCATTACCAGGGCATAAGCAAACTTCTCGAGCTCGGAGTATCTGACTTTAGCTCCGGATAATGCCTCCGACACAAAATACACTGGGTTCTGGACTAGCTTTCCTTTAAGCTCAACTTCCCGGACTAGTATTGCGCTCACTGCTGAATTTGTTGCTACAAGATAAAGGAGCAATGTTTCTTCTGGTAGGGGAACGGTCAAAATTGATAATCTTCCGAGGTACTCCTTTATATCATCGAAGCTCTTTTGGCACTCCGATGTCCATTGGAAGCTTTCGGACCCCTTTAGTGCTTTGAAAATTGGGAGGCTCCGCTCTGTCGACCTGGCCAGAAACCTGCTAAGAGCTGCAAGTCTCCCTGCTAACTTTTGAACCTGCTTCAAATTCTCTGGTGGAGCCATTCTTTGCAGTGCACTTATCTGTGTTGGGCTAGCTTCGATTCCCCTGCTCGAAACTAAGTACCCTAGCAGTTTTCCTGCTTGAGCTCCGAATATACATTTTTCCTGGATTGAGGCGTACTCCACATGCTCAGAGGCTCTCAAACGTTTCAGCTAGATCTAGGCTATGCTGGTGCTTTTTAGCACTTTTTATTACAATATCATCCATATAGGCCTCGACATTTCGGCCTATCTGATGACCTAGAGCTTTAGCTATTAAACGAGAAAAGGTTGCTCCGGCATTCCGTAGCCCAAAAGGCATTCTTACATAACAAAATACTCCGGAAGGAGTTATAAAGCTTGTCTTGGCTTGTCTTCGCGTTTCAGCCATACTTGATGATATTCGGAGTAAGCGTCGAGGAAACATAGCAATTCGGAGCCAGCTGTGGAATCTACCAGTTGATCTATTCGGGGCATTGGGTAGGGGTCTCGTGGGCATGCTTTATTTAATGAAGTGAAGTCAATACACATGCGCCACTTGCTCGAATCCTTCTTCCTTACAAAAACAGGGTTAGCCAACCACTCGGTATGGGCTACCTCCCTGATGATGTCAGCTCTTAACAATTTCTCTACTTCGGTCTTGGCTAAGCTTGCTCTTTCTGCTGACAGCTTGCGGAGCCCCTGGCGCACCGGCTTGGCCTTCGGGTTGACGAGCAGACTATGCTCGATGATGCTTCGATCGACCCCAGTGATGTCTTCGTCAGCCCAAGCAAATATGTCCAGATTTTTCCTGACGACTTCTTCTAACGAGGCGGTTATGTCTGGAGATAGCCCCTTGCCGAATTTCACTGGGTACTCTTTGCCATCTTCTGAGATTATTCTTGTCTCAACATCACCCTCCGGGCTTGGCTTGAGCGAAGATCCCTTCGGAGGGTTCGAGGCCTCTGGTACTTCTTCGACGCTTTCTGCCACATTATGCACTTGTCGGGGGTCCAATGGCTGCCCATGGCCATACTCCGTCCTCCTGGCTACAGCTTGGTCTCCTGAAATAGTAAGCACTCCACCTTGCGTGGGCATTTTGAGACAAAGGTAATTATGATGTGCTATAGCCCCGAACTGGTTCAACATCCCCCGGCCGAAGATAGCATTGTAAGCGTATGGGGCGTCAACCACATCGAAGATCACCTCTTCTACTCGGGCCAAAGGCCCCTCTCCGAAGGCAACCTCGAGGCCTATTTGGCCAAGGGCATCGAGAGGCGGTCCAAAGAACCCTTGAAGCGGTCCGGGCTGCTGGAAGTAGATGCTTCCGAGGTATGCACATCTGGTCGAAGGCCTGGACGAAGAGTATGTCTGCGGAGCTCCCACCATCTACTAGGATCCTTCGAACGTCTGCTCATGCTATATCAGCAGAGATGACTAATGGGTCAGCATGGGGGAACTTCACCCCCGCCGCATCGCTGGCTGTGAATGAGATGGGCACACGGGACCATTGTGGCATCCCTTCGGCGGAACTCGAGGTCCCAATGTGCATGACCTCGCGGACGTACTCACGGCGCTGTCTCTTGGACATGCTTCCGAGGGTCCCCCCTCCGGAGATGGGCAGGACCACTCTCTTGTCGCGGTCTTGCGGGTCTTCTTGCTTTGGTGGTGGCATAATACTGGCCACTGGTAGCCGCATGGGGGCTTCGAGGGCACCGGCTCGGGCCACAGTTTGAACAGGCTCCGAGCGTGTCGATGGTGGGGTCCGATCCGAAGTACTCCGCCCGGTATTTCACTCAAGGTAGTCACCCCGAAGGGCCAATACTGCCTTGCAATCCTTCGTGTCATGGCTTCTATTGTCGCCATGCACACAACAGAAAAAGCTCTGGCGCCTTCTAGGCATCCTTTCTTGAGGCTTCGGTGGCCCAGCCTTGAAATTCTTCGCCTGCTGGAAATTGGCAGGTGCCTTCGAAGCTGAAGGTGCAATGTTTAGCACCTCCGAGCGGAAATGCTTCTTCCCCCTGCTTGTACTCGTTGAAGAGGTTGTCTGGTGGAGGTTGCGGAGTAGCGGAGGCTTCAGGCTCCCTTTTGACTTCTCGGAGGGTGGGCAATGGTGCTTCAGCTCGCCGAAGACATCCTTCCTCCGCCTTGGCATACTGTTCGAAGTATGCCATGAGCTGCGCCACAGACGTCACCAGGCTTCCGATGGAGTTTGCTGAGGAGGTCGGGGTTCAGCACCCCTTCACGGGCAGCATCAACTACCGAAGAGGTAGACAGGCCCTTTGATCTGTGACTTGGTGTGGGTGAAGCGTGTGAAGTACTCCCGGAGGGTTTCTCCCACCCGCTGCTTTACCTGAAACAAACTTCCTGTGGACATCGGGGCCACGAAGGTACCTTGGAAGTTGCTCACAAATTTCTTTTTTAGTTGCTCCCATGAACTTATTGATCCTGGCTTTAGGGACCAGAACCAGCGGAGTGCCACGCCTTCAAGAGCGAGGGGGAAGCATTTTGCCATGGTGCTTCGCACCCCTCCGCTTGCTTCTATTGCTAGGGCGTAAGAGCGGGTGAACTCTCTAGGGTCCGACCCCCCGGAGTACTTGTGCAGCTTCGAGGCCTTGAATCTGGGGTCGAAAGGCACTCTCTGCAGATCCGAGTGTAACGGAGACTCGTTATCAAGGATGCATTCTCGGCTTCCTCCGGGACTTGGATAACTTCTGGGGGATTGTGGGTTCCATCGTCTTGAGGCCCTCCTGGATTTTCGGTGGAAGCTTGAGTGCGGAGGCGATCGGTGGCCTCTTGCCTCCACCTGGATACCTCCTCTTGAAGCCTGGCTAGCTGCGTAGTCTCGGTTTCGGGAGGGCCTTCGTCTTCGTCGGAGGGCACTTCTGGATCCCGGCTAGCTGCTTAGTCGGGCTGAAGCACCGTAGGAGGAGCCAGAGGGCCCCGGGGCGCTTGACGCCTAGCGGTGTTGGCGGGAATTGCCGGATTAGCTGAGGGTCCGGCTCCGTTGGTCCGAGGGGACCTTCAGAGAGGACCTGAAGCCTTGCTACGCTTCGGAGGCATAACTAGTCGCAAAGAGGTCTTGGAGATGGAGGACTTCGAATGACGCGAGGGGTCGAGAGAAGGCCCTCAAGCTGCACTAAGAAGCCCTTAACTGAAGGGTGCGCAGAGTCTTGGGACTCCGAGGCTCCCTCCGTAAGTGCTCTTCGAAGTGCAGTCAGCAGTAGAGAACAAGCTTTTAGAACTTGGTCCCCACGGACGGCGCCAACTGTTGGCGCAAATGTTACGCCAACAGGTTCTCTGAAATCAAGAACGGACAAACAGAAAGTTCGTGCTTTAGGACTACTTTGAGCCTCCGAGATGGATAATAGCTCAAGTGGTCCGAATAAGTGTAAATGAACAACTTGTTCTCCTCCCCTTTTACAAGGTACAATGAGGGGTATTTATAGGGGAGAAAGCATAAGGAAAAGACCTATTTACCCTTAGATTACAACCGACATAGTAGAAACTACTCGGTATTATAAACAAGGTTATACTCGGTAAAGTACTGCAAGGTAAATGGATAAGCTGGACATCAAATCAATCATGTCCTTCGGCTTCGAGGTCTCCATCCTCCCTTCGGAGGGTTCTCTAGGGCTTCGCACCGTAGCAACCTCCGGTCGTAGCGACGTATGCTTCGAACAACAGTCCGCTGGCTTCGGAGTCCTCACCAGCCTTTAAAGGGTTAATCTTTAAGTCTTGGAAATGGAGTAATTTCCCCCAACATCGCGCTTCAACCATATTTGATGATAACCAGAATACGCGTCGAGAAAGCTTAATAACTCCGAACCTGCGGTGGAGTCGACCAATTGATCAATTCGGGGCATGGGGTAGGGGTCACGAGGGCATGCTTTATTCAAGGATGTGAAATCAATGCACATGCGCCACTTCCCGGAAGATTTCTTTTTGACGAAGACTGGGTTGGCTAACCATTCTGTGTGAGCCACTTCTCTGATAATCCCAGCCCTCAACAAGTTCTCAACTTCGCCTTTCGCTAGAACAGCTCTTTCTGCAGACATTTTTCGGAGTCATTGCCGAACGGGTCGGGCCTTCGGGTTTACGAGCAAACTATGTTCAATGATATCCCGATCGACTCCGGTGATATCTTCGTCAGACCAAGCGAAGACATCTAAATTCTCTTCCACCACCTTCTCCAAAGAGGTTGCAACTTCTGGAGGTAAATCTTTACCAAATTGAAATGTATATTCTTTACCATCTTTGATAATAACCTTCGCTGCAATCTCTCCTTCAGGACATGGTCTTGGGAAGGATTTCTTCGAAGCTTCGGAAGGGGTTGAAAAATTTTCTTGATTATCTTGCACATTGTTTACTTGTCTTGGATCAAGAGGGGGGCCATGACCATATTCTGCTCTCCGGGCGATAGCTTGATCTCCGAAGACAGTTAGGACTCCCGCTTGTGTGGGCATCTTCATGCACAAATAATTGTGATGCGCCACAGCTCCGAACTGGTTCAGCATGCCTCTTCCGAAGATGACGTTGTAGGCATATGGGGCATCTACAACATCGAAGATTACTTCCTCAGTTCGGGCCAACAAACCTTCTCCGAAGGTAACTTCCAGGCCTATTTGGCCGAGTGCATCAAGCGGGGGTCCTGCGAAGCCTTGCAACCGACGAGCCACTGGAAGAAGGTGCTTTTTGGAGATGCACAATTGATCGAAGGCTTGAACAAAAATAATGTCTGCCGAGCTACCTCCGTCAATCAACACTCTTCGAACTTCAGTGCCCGCAATATCAGCAGTAATAACAAGTGGATCTGCATGCGGGAATTTAATGCCAGCTGCATGCTCCGCAGAAAAAGATATTGGTACGTGAGACCATTCCGGCATAGCAGCTGCAGATGACGAAGTCCCAATGTGGCCCACCTCTCTGACATAGTCTCTTCTCTGTCTTTTCGACATGCTTCCGAGGGTACCTCCTCCGGAGATGGGGAGGACTACTCTTTTCCCTCGGTCTTGCCCTTCCTCTTGCTTCGGAGGTGGCATAACATTGGCCACTGGAGGGCGTCTTGCGGCTTCGGAGTTTTCTATTCGCGCCACAGCCTGGACCGGCTCTGGGCGCGCTTGAGCTGGAACTCGGTCGGTAGTACCTCGACCCGAAGTTCTTTCTAGATATTCTCCTCTTAGAGTGAGTATAGCCTTGCAAGTATCAGTTGCATGGCTTCGATTTTCACCATGAATGCAGCAGAAAAGGGTCTGGCCTTTGCCAGCCGTTTTCCCTGGCGGCCTCCAGCCGCTGACCTTGTTCCCCGAAGGCTGTGGAGCTCTCTGTATGAACTTTTGCGGGGGTGCAATGTTCAAGACTTCAGAACGAGGATGCTTCTGCCCCCTTCTCCGATCATGTTGAACTTCGAAAACTGGTTCTTGCGGCTGTGCCGAAGTTTTCACTTCTACTTTTACTTCTTGCAATATGGATGGAGTAGCTGTAGTTCTTCGAAGCCAACCTTCTTTCGACCTTGCATACTCCTCAAAGTATGACATCAGTTGAGAAACCGAGGATATGCTTTTCCGATGAAGCTTATCCAGAAGGCCTTGATGAGTGACGCCTTCCCTAGCTGCATCAACTACCGAAGATGTAGACAACCCTCGGATCTGCGACTTCGTATGAGCGAAGCGCTTAAAATATTTCCTCAATGTCTCTTCGGGGAGTTGCTTCACCTGGAAAAGGCTTCCCGTCAACATTGGAGGCACGAAGGTGCCTTAAAATTGCTTATGAACTTCTTCATTGAGCTGTCCCCATGAATTAATTGATCCTGGCTTCAAAGACCAGAACCACCTTAATGCCACTCCTTGAAGAGCTAAGGGGAAGCATTTTGCCATGGTATCTCGAACTCCTCCACTAGCTTCAATTGCTAGGGCATAAGAACAGGACAAACTCTCCTAGGATCTTCATCTCCAGCATACTTACAGAGCTTCGAAGTCTTAAACTTCAGGGTCGAAGCGAACTTTTTGTAGCTCAGGATGCAGTGGAGATTCAGTATCAAAGGAGGCGTTCTCCGGGGCTTCGGGATAGATGGGTTCATCTTCTTCGGGCACTTCTGGAATAACCGGGATGGCTTGAGAACGAAGCCTATTCGCAGCTTCTTGTCGCCACCTCGCTACTTCAGCTTGGAGACTGGCCATTTGAGCGGCCGTATCACCAAGATTGTCTTCATCTCCTCCGGAAGGATCTTCCGGGTCTTGAGAACTGAGAGGATCAGTTCGAAGTGGGATTGAAGGTGGAAGTGGGACTCCGGGTGGTCGAAGTATAGAAGGAGTTGGCGGAGGAACTCCGTATGTTCGAGGGATGGAAACTCCTTCGGGAGTTTGAGGTGGAGGGAATATCGAAGGCCCTCCGACCTCAACCGTGTCGGATGGTGCCTCTCCGGAGATCCGAGAGGACCTCCGAACAGGGTTACGAGGTGCACTCCGCTTAGGAGGCATGATGTAAGAAATTGGTAGAGAACGAAGTTTATTGGAGTAAGTTCCCCACGGATGGCGCCAACTGTTGGCGTAAAAGATTACGCTAACAGGTTTTTGTAAATTAGAAACTGACAAACGAAGTGTTTGCGAAATGAACTATTCTAAGCCTTCGAAAGGATAACAACTTAGAATAGTTCGAATGTATGTATTGAATAACTTGTATTCGGTCCCTATTACAGGGTGAAATGGGGGGTATTTATAGGCCCAAATATTAAGGAAAAGACCTATTTACCCCTCTATTACAACCGACATAGTGGAAACTATTCGGTACCCTTGATAGGGCTTGTTGGCGTAAAAGATTACGCTAACAGGTTTCTGTAGAAAAGAAACTAACAAACGAAGTGTTTGCGAAGTGAACTGTTCTAAGCCTCCGAAAGGATAACAACTTAGAATAGTTCGAATGTGTGTATTGAATAACTTGTATTCGGTCCCTATTACAGGGTGAAACGGGGGTATTTATAGGCCCAAATATTAAGGAAAAGACCTATTTACCCCTCTATTACAACCGACATAGTGGAAACTATTCGGTACCCTTGGTAGGGCTAAAATGGTAAAAGACTAATCTAATAAGAAAAAAGATAAGTCTTCCATCTTAGCTGGCAGAAAAGATCTCAAAGAGCCTTAGTTCGAAGATATACTCCGAACCAATGCTTATCTTCGTACTTCGAGCTTGACTCAGGGTATCTTCGAAGATGGACATCTGGAAACCTTCGAATCCATTATCTGCTTTTGTGCTGTTACGGCAATGACCCCGAAGATGGGATATTTTCCCCCAACAGGGCTAAAATGGTAAAAGACTAATCTAATAAGATAAAAGATAAATCTTCCATCTTAGCTGGCAGAAAAGATCTCAAAGAACCTTAGTTCGAAGATATACTCCGAACCAAGGCCCATCTTCATACTTCGAGCTTGATTTAGGACATCTTCGAAGATGGACGTCTAGAAACCTTCGAATCCATTATCTGCCTTTGTGCTGTTACGGCAATAACCCTAAGGATGGAATATTTTCCCCCAACAGTTGTGTTAAAAATTTATAAATATTTCAAGAAAGTTGTCACATAAAGTGTTTAGAAATCGGAGATTTTGAGATAAGAAATTAGGGTTTAGAGAAGGAATGAGATTGGTTTGAAAGCAAATTGAGGGTTAAATATTTATTTGAACTTGAAACTTTTTATATAATCAAAATACAATCTATCTTATCCTAAATTTTTTTGGGTATTTTTCTAGTTTAGTTACCTATTTTAAATTTATTAATTGAATTTCTATGATTTAAATTGAAACATGTAATTTTTTTAAAAAAAAATAAAAAATAAACTTCACAGATTTAAAAAAATAAAAAATAGGCTTCACAAATTTCAGATACTCGGCAAACCCTCAGTGCATGCCCAAAATTTTCTTCCCCGTGCAAACCCTCTCTCAGCCTCATCTCCTCCTCCCTCTTCCCTTCACCATCGCTAGGTTCCACCACCGTCGTCGCCCGTCACAGCCCTGCTCGGCATCACCCTGCTCGGCCCCACCACCCCGCCTGACACTGCTCTGCTTGGCCCCATCGGCCCACTCAAAACTGCCCCGCCTGGCCTCGTTGGTCCACCTAGCCCCATCGCCCCATCCCCACCACACCATCACTGCCCTGGCCACGCCACGCCCTAGTGCTCCGTCCTGGGCTTCGCCTGAGTGTTGTTTGCCGAGTGCAACACTCGGCAAAGTCTTCGCCGAGTGTTTGTGGCACTCAACAAATATATATTTACGCGTAGCAAATGTTCACACGTACGTACTGTAGTAGTGTTAATTAAAAGAGTTCAAGAATACGATGAACTTTTTCCAACTAGTTTCCCCTTCTCTCCGCCTTTTAATTCGCCGGCTTCTGATCATCATCGATCTAGATGGTTCCATCTTCCTTTCAATATATTTTTGTATATATATCAAACAAAGCAAACGTCCCTCTAATTGATGACATATTGAAAGCATATAATAAAAAAACGAAAGTCACTAGCAGAATCATCACCAAGGCATACTGGCCAGTTGATAAAAGCCGATATGTGATGTATACGTCAAGTGATCAGGTGAACTGTAACTAGTTTCTCTTTATTCTTTTAACAAAGTCTAATTGGTCCACCACAGTGCTCTGATGATCTGATCTATTAATTAGCTAGCTAAACTTAACAGTAGGAAAGGAGAAGGGTTAATTAATTACCATACTTTGTCATGCATTTATATGTACGTAGCAACACTGGTAAAGTTGGAGGGTATAATTTAGACTTTTTCATTGATCTGCCACGTCAGCTGCCATATCAGCAAAATCGCCCATTATTTCACAACATCAGCAAAACCACCCTTTAAAATTGTAGGTTGAGCTATTTTTCAATACCGTCGGTGTTTTTCATACGGTAAAATTTTTAGGGGGTTATTCAAACTTCAGTGATACTTTGAGGGTGTAATTCATACTTTTTCCATTTTTAAATATTTTTATTTATTCAGGGGATTATTTAGACTTTAGACAAAGTTGGAGGGTGTAATTCACACTTTTTCATTGATCTGTCATGTCACTAGTTCCACGTCAGCTGCCACATCAACAAAACCACCCACTAATTCGCCACATCACCAAAACTACCCTTCAAAGTTGTAGGTTGACCTATTTTTCAATAAAAATTTTTAGGGGTTATTCAAACTTCAGTGATATTTGAGCATGTAATTCAAACTTTTTACTACTAGAAATCATGAATTCAAGTGGGTGTAGTCATGAATGTTATCTAAGATCGACGACAATCATCATATATAAGTAAATTGTTGCCCATACATACAATGCAAATATAAATTGTAGATCGCAATGATTGAATTGACTATATGGGGACATATATATAAATATACGAGTATACGTGTGTGTATATATATAATATGCATGATTAATTAACTGTAAATGAACAGATTAATTAATTGCAAATTAATATAGTAGGCTGATCGAGGTATCATTCGTTAATATTGAACCATGATAGATAGAATATTGAACCATGTTGATAACGTAAAGTGATGGCTGGTTTGCCAAGTTTCGAAAGTTTAGGACTTGAAAAACAACAAAATGAAAATGAAAAAAATAGGAGGCACAACGCCAGGACAGGCGAGACGCCACGACGTGGTGTGGTGCTGCGTGACTCCAAGGTGCGTCGGGTGTGGCATGGAGGTACACAACAGGGAGCGGCTTGGCGGTGCATGGAGCGAGGTGAGGCGGTGACGGGCATGGTGATGGGGGGCGGTTATAGCCATGGTGATGGGGACATCGACATTCGTGATGACAGTCGTGGCGATGGGCTCGACAATGGGTGCGCCGACGGGCACGAAAATGGGACGTGGCGATGGGTGTGGCAACGAGGCGGTGACGGCATGGCATTGGTGCGGCAACCCGACCGCAATGTGGTGGTAGTAAGTGGAGAGAGGAGGGAACAATGTTGTGTATTTAACACTACCACAGAAACATATGTTAGTGACAGGTCATAATGTACATTAGTAACGAGCATGTCCCTTGTCACCCTTATCGAGTTAGTAAAGCCCTAGCATTAGTGACAAGTAAACACCCATCACTAAAGGGTCCCTCCAGGTCCATGCCGCTTCCGGCATGCCCCCTTTTAGTGATGGGTAACATTGGTTACCTATCATAAAGGTCATCTTTAGTGACGGAGAGTATTTTACACCCGTCACTATTGTGATCTTTAAGGATGGTTTGTCAATGTCACCTGTCACTAATGTTATGGTCATATTTTAAAAAATAATTATTTTTAGGTTGCATAATGAATCAAAGCTAGGATTTGGTAGCCAACTTTTTAAATTGCAAACAACATAGAATTCATCACAGTGTTGATGACAATTTGGTTAAGGCCCAAACCCCATAAGGACATAGCATGGTTAACGAAAGTCAAAGAAGTCTGGTCAAAGTTGGTCAAATAAGTCCGTCTGTTGTACGTGATCAGATATGGAGGAGTCGATAGAGATAAAGATAAGAAATAAAAATATAATCGGTTGTGATCATAGTGGATGGCAAGTCTCTAGACTATAAATATGTACCTAGTATGTAGATTAAAAAACACAACTACAACTACAAAAATACGCTCGGCGTATCGCCACCCCTGTTCAATCAAGGTTAATCTCAGCGGGAGTGGGCACCTAGAGTTTGGCTGCATCATTTCGACCTCCAGCGAAGGGGTAAGTCCCGCCACCCCGACGGTTGTATTGGCTAGGTCGGTGTTGCTCAAGGCTGCATCGCTTTGATCTCTTCTGGAAATTGCTTTGGTTAGTGTGATCGTGGGTTTATCTCAATGTATTAGCAATGTCATTTAAGGCTGCATCATTATGATCTCTTAGATTGATTTGGGTTAGATATAGTATTTCGAGGCTTCCTCGGTTAAGTCTGACATCTTGATCTATTATATCTAATTTATTGTTTTGCATCATTCATATAAACAAAGTGTACCCGAAGTGTTGAAATACTATAGATTATTCATGATTTAGTAATTGTCTTGGTTAAGTCCAATCTTACTGTTACGATGATTTGATAGTGTAACTCTTTATTGTACTAGATTCAGATTGTATCGGAGCACAAGCCAGTAGGTTATCTTTAATTCTATGCCATATATTTATGCATCGGGGATTGTCAATCGTCTCAAGCATATTGTGCATCGCTTGCTCGATCATCGGTCCGATCGGTGCAGGTATTGCGTATTGGCCAATTGCCTGATCGGCCTAATGGCTAGGATCTTGTCTCGTGATAACTGGTGGTTTACATGTATCACGATCTACGAGTTCCCTTAATTGATATGTGTCACCTGATGCGTGTCGTTGCCATTGGATCGATAGCCGATGGGCGTTGCTACTAACATTCTTTTTTCTGTATCTCATCAGTTGTAGGGTCAAACTGATTGGCACACCCAGAACCTCGAGAGTTTAAGACCTGCATTGAAGTTAAGAATATCTCCTAGGCCACGCGTGTGAGCGAGAATGACATTGACACATTTTTGGCCCAACACACAGAAAATACAACACATAATTCATCGTAGAATACTAGCATCATAGATTGCATTGCACAAACAAAGCATCCATAAAAAATGTATTCTATATATTTCACCAAATGTTTGTAAGTGTTACATGACAAATTGAAACTTTAATTCTAATCATTATAATGGAAAGTGTCATTCTTTGTGAAGACTTGTTGAGAAACCAAGGGTTGGTTTCGGAGTCTGTGATGAGTGATTGACAGGCTTTTTACCCTCTGTTTCGAAGGGGTCCCTTCGAAGGGGTTCGGAGATTGGTTCTCCGAAGGTGTTCGGAGGCTGTTTCACCAAAGGGTTCGGTGGGTTTGGTTGCTGCAGCTGTTGCAGCGGAGTGTGCCTGTCGGAGGGGTCCGACAACACACGATGATTGGTTGTACCGAAGGTCTCGGTACTTTGGGCAGTACACCGGAGTGTGTGCCGAATGTTGCTAACCCGGGGAGGTCTCCGGAGTACTGGAAACACTTGTCTGCTTGTCTGTGGTGCGCAGGGGACTTCGGAGGCGACGGACGGTTCGTAGCAAGTGAACCAGGGTCAAGGTCGGTCCTCGGGTCGAGGTGCGCCAGGAGAAGGCAGTAAGTGCGGAGCGTGGCTCCGGGTGAAGGTACTCCGAGACGAAGTCCTCGGAGGCGAGGCACTTCGAAGAGTACTCCGAATGGAGTGACTTCGGAGTATGGTGGATCAAGTCCTCAGCAGAGGCAAGGTGTTCGGTGTGTGCTCCGGAGGGAGACACTCGAAGGTTACCCGACAAAGGTCTCAGAAGTCGAGGTGCATCAAAGGCATGGTCCGGGTGAGGCTCGTCGAGGAGTGTGCTCGGGGAGAGACACTGCGACGAAGTGCTCATGGAATGCTTCATGCAGAGGCCTTGGACGAAGGAGGGACTTCGAAGGGTGGAACTCCGAAGGTGGGGCTTCGGAGTGAGGCTCGCTTCGGAGCAAGACAGGCTCCGGAGCGAGGTTGACTTGAGGTACTTCGGCCATGCATGGCTTCGGTACACGGACTGACGGAGTTCGAGCCAGGGGAAGCTGCGAAGCCGTGGTGGTCCACTCCGAAGGTGTTGGTGCGAAGGCCCAAGGGCTTTGACGGCTTCGGCTCAAAACCTTCACTGTATCGAAGGCTGACTTCGGTGAAGCTAAGGTCGTCACTCTCAAGGCTTCTCACCGAAGCTACCGCACCCCTCGCGTGCGAAGGGGGGCTTCAGAAGAATCCAAGGCTGTAAAGGCTGACAGTGTCTGCTCTGCAAAAAGCTGACGATGTCCCCTCTACAAAGCTGACAAAGAAGCCTCCAAATAAAGTAGACTACCTTTTGTACCCCTCTATTCTGATGAGACAAAACCATTATAAACCCTAGGGGTAAAGTAGTCAATTCACATGGGTGAATAGTGGCTATAAATAGTGGGGGCTGGGTAGGTCACATTTAACACTTTGAGCTTTCATTGTAGAACTCCTGTACTAGCCACCACACTCTTTGTATTTGTTGGGACGACGGATCGAACCAGCAGGTTTTCTAGGAGAACTGGAAGAAATGGAAGTAGCGTGTTCAGTGCCTTGTTCAGCCTGCCTGTTACAACTGTAGTGAGGGGTATTTATAGGGCGCCCCGCCCAGAGGACTAAGCGCCTCTGAACCGCCAACGGCTACCCGACCAACCCTGACTTGTAGTACAGACAAAATAGGCGATACATAGTACAGACAAGAGGATACATAGTACAGACAAGAAGATTCGACTCTGACAGCGTATCAACCGTGTCGGGCGCTTCCTGCGCCGCCCGACACGGCTCAGAGGATCGCGATCCTGTCCTTTCGTACGACCGCCTAGTCCTTTTCCCGCTACGACTCTCTTCGGGTCCGTCCCTCCGGATCGGTCGAGAGCCTCGGGCCTTCAGCCTCCGGAAGACGAGCTCCCGTGTCTTACACCGAGGGGCGACCTCCGGCTTCCTCCCGCCGGAGGGTGGCCTCCGGACTCACCCCTACGGAATGTGGCCCCCGATCGCTCACCCCGGAAGGTGGCCTCCGGCCTTGGTCCTCCGGAAGGTGGCCTCCGGCCTTGCTCCTCCGGAAGGCGGCCTCCAGCCTTGCTCCTCCGGAAGGCGGCCTCCGGCCTTGCTCCTCCGGAAGGCGGCCTCCGTCATTAGGCCAGGGCCCTCCGGCCGAGGGCCCACCCCGTCGACTCCAGGGATTATCTCCCCCAACAGTATTCATCCTGTGAGTTCATTTATTGTGTTCTTTGTTCAAGAAGCGAAGCCCTGTTTCTGAGTTCATTTTATGCTTGAGCTTGTTTGCATACCTCGCTCCCTGCATTGCTTCTTGTAGTGCACCGAAGTGTGTTTGTGCGAAATGTGTTTTTCAGTGTACGTTCGCTCTGTGTAACTGGAGGCTAGACCTCGCTGTTTACTAGCGAAGCACTGATCGAAGCCCGTTTTTCTTCTCGTGTCAAAGTCCTTAGCGAAGTATGTAAAGTGTGCATTTAGACGTTCGTAGTACGAAGCCCAGCACCAGTTGCTGTCGCTAAGTATTTGGTCGAAGTCCTCAGAGGGTAGTCCACTCTTGCGAAGGGTGAAGTGCGAAGCCTGCTCGAAGCACTCGGTGTGTGGAGCCTGCACTGACTTAGCAGAGTTGATTTGTCGGGGTTGTGGGTGGAGCGAAGTCTTCTTGGCCTCGAACTTTTGCTCCTTGCGAAGCCTAGTTTTCGAAGCTGTAAAATACCTTCGAACCAGAACATCGAAGGTTGTGTTCGAAGCCTGTTCCGCAGTAGACTGAATTAAAACAGAAGTCTATTTCTAGCCTGAAATTTTAAAAGCTCCCATTCACCCCCCTCTGGTCGCCGTTTCCGGTCCAACAATTGGTATCAGAGCAGGTTAAGATCATCAGTTGAGCTTAACCGGTTTTGTGATATCTTGGCGACATGGACAGAGTTAGTAAAATTCCTCTGTTCGATGGGACTGATTTTGCATACTAGAAGGTGCGCATGGAGGCTTACTTTGCTAAGCCAAAGAAATGCAATTTGGGAGATTGTGGACTCACAATACTCCATCCCTGAGACTCGCACCTCTCAAACAGAGAAGGATCAGTATAATGCCAACTCCAAGGCAAGGAATATACTGTTCATTGGTTTGAGCCGGAGTGAGTTTGATAGGGTGCAGCACCTTAGGACTGCTAGGGAAATTTGGACCACTCTCACTATTTTTCACTGAGGGCTCTACACAGATCAAGGCCAGGCGCCAGAGCACATACAATCAACAGTATCAGCTGTTTGTGCAGGCACCTGGTGAATCTATAGATGCCATGTTTTCTCGCTTTGATGCGATAGTGAGTAACTTGCGGTCCAATGTGACGCTTGCTTACAATGATCATGATAGGGCTATCAAGCTTCTCTATGCTCTAGATCGTAGCATATGGGAAGTGAAGATATCCAGCATTGAGGAGTCCGCAGGTTATGACACGCTGACCTGTGATGAGCTCTTCAGCAAGCTGAAGTGCCACAGAGATTGACAAGGCATCTCTTATAGTGCACAGAAGCTTTTTGCCACAACCATTGGCATTGGTTTCTAGCACTAGCCGTGGCACCACTGCAGAACCAAGCACATCTAGGCACTTGTGTTCTTGCAGATGGTTTTGCTTTGTCCTCCCTGGTCTCCGTCACTAAGGAGCAGGTGGATACTCTAGATGATGATGAGCTTGCTCTCATTGACAGAAGGTTCACCCGTTTTCACCGTGAGAGACGGGATCAGAGGAGAAGTGGTTTTAGTTGTTGCTTTGAATGTGGCGACACCTCTCATATCAAGGCCAATTGCCCTAAACTCAAGAAGAGAGATGAGAGTGAGCGCCCTAAATACCACAAGGAGAGGAAACCCTTTGTGAAGGGCAAGCGCGGCAAGGTGGCTAAGAGAGTAGCCAAAGCCGCTTCCAGAGCATTTGTTGCTGCTCACAGCGACATCGACACTTCCTCAACTGAGGAGTCGAGCTCTGAGGAGGAGGAGTCTCCAAGGAAGGAGGACAAGAAGGACAAGAAGGGACGAGACTTCACCGGCCTTTGCTTTATGGCCGACAGCGATCACAGCGGCGATGAGCTTGACTCATCTGAGGTACCACTATCCTCTGACCAGCTTTTAATAAAACTAGATGAGCTGAATGAAGTAGTTCTTGGTCAGGATAGATTACTTGTGCAAGCCGCTAGAGAAAGAAAACACCTTAGACTTAGGCTAGAATCTGTTTCTACTGATTATGCCATGCTTAAGTCTAAAGTTAATGATGCTGAATGTGAATCTTGTACTGTTGTCATGGGTGAGCTTGCTCAGTTGCGTTCTGTACATGCTCAAACTCTATTTGAGCTTGAGACTGCACAGAAGCAGCTTTTGATGGTGGATTCTAGTCATGATTTAACTGAATGCATGATCTGTCCTATATTACGTGAGAGCATTGATTTACGTGATAAGCATGTTCATGATTTAGAGGCTAGATTGGAGAGGGCCGGTAGTTCTAAGGATGTGCAGCCTGTGTGTGACACTTGCATGACCCTTAAAGACCAGCTAGGCACTGTTAGAGAGCGAGCTGAAAACCTCATGACTGAAAATGAATACCTTCTTTCTGTGGTTAACAAATGCACTGAGGGAAAGGGTAGGATGGATTTGCTCTTAGGCTAAGACCAAGATGTGTGCTGATAGAGCAGGGTTAGCTCTAGGTATGGGTTTTGAGAGGATTCCTTCAGATAGTGAAAACAAAACTGTTTTTACCTCACCCACTACCCTAGAGAAAGAGAGAGCTCTGTTAGACACTCCATTAGCCAAAAAGCCTACCCGAACTCAAAAGAAAACCACTCCTCCTGCCAAGAAAATCCCTCCTAAGAAAACCACTCAGCAGAAGCCCAAGGAGCCTATGAGAGTTGCTCCTATCACCAATGAGAGTGCCCCTAGGAGAGTTTTTCATTGTTCCTATTGTCAGCGGGCGGGTTATTTGGTTGGGTTCTGTTTTCGTCGCATCAAGGATGAGCGGCGCTCTCAGGCGATGAGTTACCAGGACATGCATTACCCATCTTTAGGTATGCATGAGTCTGAGTTTTACTATCGTCCTGTTTTTGAGGCTCCTCATGCTTCTCGGAGAGGTTTTGCTCCTCGAGGTGTTCACCATGTTCCATATGGTGGTAGACCTCGGGCGAGTAGCTTTGTACCTCGTCAGAGTAGGAGACCTCGTCGTGTTGTTAGATCACAGCATGTATGTAGACCTCGCACTTTGCATCATACTGATTATCCAGTGCGTAGACAGTCTACTTTTACTGTGCCTACTACTCGTATCACTCAGTGCTGGATGCCTCATCATATTTTCACTCACCCCAGCACTGAGCGATCGAGATTTTCTTATCATGTGTAGGTGACAGACCGAGGCTTGGAGGGCACGTGGATCATGGACTCCGGTTGTTCACGCCACATGACCGGAGATGCAGCATGGTTCTCCAGCCTCACCACAACCAAGCAAAGGGAACATATCACCTTCGGCAACAATCGAAGGAGTAGAGTGAAAGGTAAAGGTGTGGTAAGAATAAACTCGAATTTCACTCTCAAAGATGTTGCTTTGGTTGAGAATTTGGGATACAATTTGCTTTCTGTATCTCAATTGCTTGATGAGGGCTTCGAAGTGCGATTTCATCGCGATACTTCGCAAGTGCTCAATTCTGATGGCGTTGTGGTTTGTAAGATCTTTAGAGTTGGGAGAGTTTTTGGAGCTGATTTTTCTGAGTCATCTGGTTCTTCTCATTGTCTTGCTGCACTATTCTACTTCTGAGCTTTGGAAGTGGCATAGGAGACTAGGGCATATGAGCTTTGAGTTGCTCGCTCATCTGAGTGCCCTAGGACTGATCCGAGGATTGCCCAAGCTCAAGTTTGAGAAGAATTTAGTTTGCGCTCCTTGTCGACATGGAAAAATGATCGCCGCTTCGCATTCGCCAGTCACCACTGTGATGACTGAACAACCCGGAGAACTTCTCCACATGGACATTGTAGGTCCTTCTCGGGTTAGTTCTTTAGGCGGCAAGTGGTATGTGCTAGTTATTGTCGATGATTTCTCTCGCTACTCTTGGGTCTTCTTTCTTGCCAGCAAGAATGAAGTGTTCTCACACTTTCGGAGCTTGGCTTTGAGACTTTTCACTGAACTCCCTGGTGCATTGAAGTTCATTCGAAGTGATAATGGCACTGAGTTCAAAAATAGTCTCTTTGTTGACTTTTGCATGGAGCATGGCATAGAACATCAATTCTCTGCTCCGCGGGTTCCTCAACAAAACGGTGTAGTTGAGAGGAAGAACTACACTTTGGTTGAGATGGCTAGGACGATGCTCGATGAGCATAGGACTCCTAGAAAATTCTGGGCTGAGGCCATGAACACTGCTTGTTACATCTCAAACCGAATATTCTTGCGCTCAATTTTGAACTTGACATCTTATGAGCTACGTTTTGGGAGACAACCCAAGGTTACTCATCTTCGAGTTTTTGGTTGTCGTTGCTTTATCCTAAAACGTGGTAATTTGGATAAATTTGAGTCGCGTTCTTCTGACGGGATCTTTTTGGGGTACACTACACATGGTCATTCTTATCGTGTTTATAATTTGGAGACTAACACTGTCATCGAGTCATGTGATGTGACTTTTGATGAATCAACCCCCTCTGTTAGTTCTGCATTTGAATAGGCAAATGAACACGGCATGGAGCAGACCATCTTCGAAGAAGAAGATCCCGGAGATTTCGAGGATGAACCCCCACTACCCTCGACATCAACCCACGAAGCCAACCCCGCTTCAACCACTTTGGCACAAGGTCCCGAAGCAACTACCTCGACATCGGTCATCTTGGACCACTCCAACGCACAAGTTGAGGGGGAGACTGCATCCCGCCGCGAGGCTCCACACCATGTTCAAAGGATGCATCCTGCCGAGCAGATCATTGGTGAGCTTGATCAAAGGGTAACACGTTCTCATGCTCATTTCATTGATTCAGCATTTGTTGCTTCTTTCAAGCCCTTAGATGTTAGCCATGCACTTTCTGATTCTAGTTGGATCAATGCCATGCATGAAGAACTTGAAAATTTTGAGAGAAACCAAGTCTGGACTTTAGTTGATCCTCCACCAAATGTTCATTTTATTGGAACAAAATGGATTTTCAAAAACAAACAAGGGGAGGATGGGACTATAGTTAGAAACAAGGCTAGACTTGTAGCTAAGGGTTATTCTCAATTAGAAGGGATTGATTTTACTGAAACTTTTGCACCTGTTGCTCGTCTTGAAGCCATTAAGATTTTGCTTGCCTTTGCGACATCCCGGGGATTCAAACTCTATCAAATGGATGTCAAAAGTGCTTTTCTTAATGGCTTCATAGGCGAAGATGTTTATGTAAAACAACCCCCTGGTTTTGAAAACCCCAAATATCCACATAAAGTCCTTAAAGTTCATAAGGCTCTTTATGGACTCAAGCAGGCCCCTCGGGCATGGTATGACAGACTTAAGTCTTTTCTGCTTGAGCGGGGGTATTTGATGGGCTCTATGATAAAACCCTGTTCACTCTCAAGCATGGCAAAGATTTCCTCCTAGTTCAGATTTATGTGGATGATATCATCTTTGGTGGCTCTTCTCATGCTTTGGTTGCCGAGTTTGCATATGCCATGAGCAGGGAATTCGAGATGTCCATGATGGGCGAGCTCACATTTTTTCTTGGTTTGCAAATCAAGCAAAACACAAAAGGTACTTTCGTTCACTAGACGAAGTACACCAAGGACCTGCTCAAGAAGTTCGACATGGCTAATGCGAAGCCACTCGCCACTCCAATGGCTACATATGTAGCATTGGACCCTGACGAAGATGGAGAAGCCGTAGATCAGAAGGAGTTCCGAAGCATGATCGGCTCCCTCCTCTACTTGACTGCTACGAGGCCGGACATACACTTCGCAGTGTGTCTGCGCGCTCGTTTTCAGGCTTCACCACGAGCTTCGCACCGCCAAGTGGTAAAACGCATTCTCAGGTATCTCAAACATTCCCTCGAGTTAGGCATATGGTATTCAGCATCTTCCTCTTTGTGTCTTCGAGGTTATTCAGATGCGGATTTTGCTGGGTGTAGGATTGATAGGAAAAGTACCTCTGGTACTTGTCATTTTCTGGGTACTTCTTTGGTTTGCTGGTCTTCCCGTAAATAGTCTAGTGTTGCACAATCGACGGCTGAGTCCGAATATGTTGCTGCAGCTAGCTGTTGCTCTCAGATTTTGTGGATGGTTTCCACTTTGCGGGATTTCAGGTTAGATTATAAGAGTGTTCCACTTTTCTATGATAACACTAGTGCTATTTGTATTGCAAACAACCCGGTTCAGCACTCCAGAAACCAAACACATTGATGTGCGATATCATTTTCTCTGAGATCACAATGAGAAGGGTGATATTGAACTTCAATATGTTGATACCCAACACCAGCTAGCCGATATTTTTACAAAACCCCTCGATGCTTCTCGTTTTGCCTACTTGCAGTGGGGAACTTGGTGTTTGTCACCCCTACGACATTTTGTGAGGGGGAGCAGATTTAGATTGGTGTGCATATGCTAATTGTGTGTTAAAATTGCATTTACATCTTTTGCACTTATATGCCTGATTATAATTCATGAATCATGTCAGCTCAGCTCTATTTAGTATACCTAAAACTCCATGTGCATGATGTTTCTTTCCAAAATCAAATCATGCTCACTGCTTAGTCTTGGATCTAGCATGTTTAGGCAGGACTGTTTTAGCTATCCTTTATCTGCTTGATAGAAAGACTCCTTTTTCTCTGGATGCTAAACATTGCAACTTGAAAAATTGTTCTACATACTCATGGATATTCATCAAATGCTAAACATTTTGTTTACTTAATAAAAAATTCCAAAAATCCATGTTTTGCATGCTTCAAAGCAAAAAGATCCAGGTGGGTTTGTTTGTCGCACTACTCTATTCTAGACTGCTTACCATTGCACATTGGTCTGAACTGGGATAGTGTAGTGTATGCCAAAATCACTGCTTTAAGCTTCTGATGGCTTTCATGCTTAGGCTTGGCCTGATTGGAATGCATAAGCTGGACAAACAAATAACCCCTGACATTATGAAAAGAACAACAAAAAGTCATTAATCATCAAGTTTGCTTTTAAATGCTCCACTTGAACTGGACTTGTCTGTCTAGAGAGTAGAAATTGACTAGCTTTGCGCAGTCCCTGCTTTTACTTGTCTAGTTACCTTGATTGAGTGGTGATGCTTTTATTTCAAAATGATAAAATCACATGTTGTCATCATGATTTTAGAGAATGTTAAATTGAGCTGAGCACATGATAATTGGTATTAATATTGGCATATTTTTGCTTTATATGTCTTTGCAACTCTGCCCATTTCGAAGCTATGCATCTTTTAAATGCTCCTTGATGCTTGCATTGCCAAAGGGGGAGAAATTTGAGTTCTCTGTTGCAAAAGGGAAAATTATCTCAGGGGGAGTTTTTATCTTGCAAAGGGGAGATTTGCCGAAGGGGCTTTTACTCTTTTGAAATGGGGGAGGAAAATTCTTTTGTCAAGTGACATGATTTGGCTCGGTTCTGAGTTTTTATGGTCACTTGTGTGCTGAAATTTTTCAAATTTTCTTGAACTTGAATTTGGTTGTCAATGCACTCATCAAGGGGGAGATTGAGAGACCAAGGGTTGGTTTCGGAGTCTGTGATGAGTGATTAACAGGCTTTTTACCCTCTATTTCGAAGGGGTCCCTCCGAAGGGGTTCGGAGGTTGGTTCTCCGAAGGTGTTCGGAGGCTGTTTCACCGAAGGGTTCGATGGGTTTGGTTGCTGCAACTGTTGTAGCGGAGTGTGCCTGTCGGAGGGGTCCGACAGCACATGATGATTGGCTGTATCGAAGGTCTCGGTACTTTGGGCGGTACACCGGAGTGTGTGCCGAAGGTTGCTAACCTGGGGAGGTCTCTGGAGTACTGGAAACACTTGTCTGCTTGTCTGTGGTGCGCAGGGGACTTCGGAGGCGACGGACGGTTCGTAGCAAGTGAACCTGGGTCAAGCGGGAGGCTTGATGCCAGGGGAGCGGGGAGCTCCATCACGGAGGCTACGAAGGGGTCAAGGTCGGTCCTCGGGTCGAGGTGCGCCAGGAGAAGGCAGTAAGTGCAGAGCGTGGCTCCGGGTGAAGGTACTCCGAGATGAAGTCCTCGGAGGCGAGGCACTTCGAAGGGTACTCCGAATGGAGTGACTTCGGAGTATGGTGGATCAAGTCCTCAGCAGAGGCAAGGTGTTCGGTGTGTGCTCCGGAGGAAGACACTCGAAGGTTACCCGACGAAGGTCTCAGAAATCGAGGTGCATCGAAGGCATGGTCTGGGTGAGGGTCGTCGAGGAGTGTGCTCGGGGAGAGACACTGCGACGAAGTGCTCATGGAATGCTTCATGCGGATGCCTTGGATGAAGGAGGTACTTCGAAGGGTGGAACTCCGAAGGTGGGGCTTCGGAGTGAGGCTGGCTTTGGAGCAAGACAGGCTCCGGAGCGAGGTTGACTTGAGGTACTTCGGCCATGCATGGCTTCGGTACACGGACTGACAGAGTTCGAGCCAGGGGAAGCTGCGAAGCCGTGGTGGTCCACTCCGAAGGTGTTGGTGCGAAGGCCTAAGGGCTTTGATGGCTTCGGCTCAAAACCGTCACTGTATCGAAGGCTGACTTCGGTGAAGCGAAGGCCGTCAGGCTCAAGGCTTCTCACCGAAGCTACCGCACCCCTCGCGTGCGAAGGGGGGCTTCAGAAGAATCCTAGGCTGTAAAGGCTGACAATGTCTGCTCTGCAAAAAGCTGACGCTGTCCGCTCTGCAAAGCTGACAGAGAAGCCTCCAAATAAAGTAGACTACCTTTTGTACCCCTCTGTTCTGATCGAGACAAAACCTTTGTAAACCCTAGGGGTAAAGTAGTCAATTCACATGGGTGAATAGTGGCTATAAATAGTGGGGGCTGGGTAGGTCACATTTAACACTTTGAGCATTCATTGTAGAACTCTTGTACTAGCCACCACACTCTTTGTATTCATCCTGTGAGTTCATTTATTGTGTTCTTTGTTCAAGCAGCGAAGCCCTGTTTCTGGTTTCATTTTATGCTTGAGCTTGATTGTATACCTCGCTCCCTGCATTGACTTCTTGTAGTGCACCGAAGTGTGTTTGTGCGAAGTGTGTTTTTCAGTGTACGTTTGCTCTTTGTAACTGGAGGCTAGACCTCGCTGTTTACTAGCGAAGCACTGATCGAAGCCTGTTTTTCTTCTCGTGTCGAAGTCCTTAGTGAAGTCTGTAAAGTGTGCATTTAGACCTTCATAGTACGAAGCCCAGCACCAGTTGCTGTCGCTAAGTATTTGGTCGAAGTCCTCAGAGGGTAGTCCACTCTTGCGAAGGGTGAAGTGCGAAGCCTGCTCGAAGCACTCTGTGTGCAGAGCCTGCACTGACTTAGCAGAGTTGATTTTTCGGGGTTGTGGGTGGAGCGAAGTCTTCTTGGCCTCGAACTTTTGCTCCTTGCGAAGCCTGTTTTCGGAGCTGTAAAATACCTCCGAACCAGAACTTCGAAGGTTGTGTTCGAAGCATGTTCCACAGTAGACTGAATTAAAACAGAAGGCTATTTTTAGCCTGAAATTTTAAAAGCTCCCATTCACCCCCCTCTGGTCGCCGTTTTCGGTCCAACACTTGTTCCATAAGGATTACCGCTAGTCGTGAATGGATTGCCGACAACTCAGTCTCGCTATGACTGCCTTTAGGTATGTTGAATTCTTATAAATTGACTTTTTGACATCAATCAATGTTTACATAAGTGAAAAGTAAATTAAACACAAGAACAAAGCGCACAATAATATCTTACGTCGGATGATTTAAGATTTGCTCTCTTTAGGGCCAGCATCATATATTGTGCAATATAAAACCCACATTGGTTTCCAAGAGGTTGACTATAGCATTGTTATGGAAATACACAATTAGTTTTGACGACACATGAAATTTAAAAGGGAAAACATTTAGAGACTTACAGGCATTGCGGTTTTATGAAGCAATTATAGGTGTTCTGTTACTTTTGTTTTATTGAGAACAAGATTGAGTTAAACAAGAATAGGTTAAAGGTTGAACTTGTAATAAAATGAAGAAAACCTTACTCGTCAATTAAACTTTTGACTACTGAGAAGTCTCTCTCGATGCACTCGCCATTCATTCTCTTTGGTCTTATCGAGTCAATGTATCATATAATCTTCCACTTGGGGACGATGAGTTGTAGGACATAATGTCTATTCAAGTGATGTATGCCCATTATATGTTGCTCTCTTGCGATGTATGTCTCGAGTAACTTACATAGGTAATCGACCCATGACTTCCTATCGCTCTCGATTGTTGACATTGCTAACATTTGTGGATCCAGATATTTGAATGCTTTCTTATTGCTTTCTTGCCATATTATCCTACACATATGAACAAGTAGTTAATACCACATAATGACATGTCGACTTCAATAGAAAATATATGTTAAGTAACTTACAATGTACAACATCGCAGTAAGCTTATGTCGAGAGTGTCCAAGTTAAATAGATCATATAGATCGTTGAAGCAAACCAAAAAGTAGTCGTCACTGGTCTAGAAATTTTGTTTCTTGTATGGTACAATGACTGAACATTTGTTTTCTTTGCAACCATTGAGGTATAATTGATGGAGGTCGATTAAGGCTTGTCCTCCCTTTCTTAGCTGATCTTGAGGCAGCGGGTTCTTACCTTGTTTGTACATAGCATTTGCAAGAGTTCAGGCTGACACCGCCTTAGTCTTTGCCACTTTTTTATTCATTTTGGCACCAACCTTCTTTGTTTTTTTGTACAGTCATTGGCTTATTTGATTGTAACACAGTGACAATATTTTTACCTTGCTCGATAGGTGCAGTGGCAACTGGCGCAACAAAAATATGTGGAGCAGCTAGAGGTTGAGCAATAGGTGGCTGAGCAGTTGGAGGTTCAGTAGTAGAAGGTTGATCACTAGCTTGTCTTGCAACAGTCTCAGCATCGACCAAAATATCCACTCGTTTCCACTATACCCTTGTGATATGGGCAGCGCGAAGGGTTGTGATTTTTTAATCCGAAGGAATTGGCAATGGGATGTCTTCCACATTAGCGTGAAAAAAATAAAAAGACACCACTGCAAATCCCTCATTTATCAGAAAGTTGTGTATCACGTGTTATGGAAAGACCACACCCCTTGCCACCTCAATCTGAACCCCTGCGCATTTTTTTGATAAGCTTACACATAGTTAGTTTAGTTAGTCAGTTGATGGTGTCATCGAAACCACTACAAGTCAATCGCTGCTCAACCTCTCTTGATGAACAACTGCTCTTTCTAGCACGAGCAGGGCTATCTACTATAGCTCAATATAGAAGGACAATACCCTATTGAGCTAAGATTCTTTGATAGCTATGTATAGATCCTTCTTGATCTTCGCAAAGAATGCCTCCACATTGATTCCCCATACCTTATTTGCTTCTTGTACATGTCAGCATTGCCCGGGAAACCATGCTTCTAGCCTTGCGAGCTAGAGATTCCACGCACGCGACCAGGGTGCTCTAGGTTGCCAAGAGCAGTTGTTAGCTCATCATGCTCCTGCACGGCAGTGAATGATCCTTCTAACGACTGCACCGCTAGATCTTTGATCTTCTCAGTCACTATCGTTGCTTCACTCCAGGTCCATGCCACTTCACCACTCTATGTCAGTCTCCCCCTAGGCCCTTAGAAATGATTGCACTCTATCGGGAAACTATTGCCATGAATTTTCTTTGCCCTCACTGACCATCTTGACATATTCGACCGACCACCTATCTTTCATCCCCACATAACCAGTTGAACCAAGGTTGTTGGGTAACTTATTTCTAGATTGGAGCTCTTCCTTGGCAGAGCTTTCTTCCTTGAAATCAGCTGAGCTCTTCATTTTGACAAATTGGACTCAGTCCTCCTTTTCAGGAATGAATACTTTGTGAATGGCTCAAGATTTTTAGCAACAAACTTGTTGACAATGTTGCTTTTATAAGACCTCCATAGATTGGATATCATATTCATGATAGTCATTACTACTACCGCCATTGAGGTATCGGAAAACTCAAGGTAATTGTTGATCCCATCATTGTAGAGTGCAGTCTTCTGCTCTCGATTGAGATCGTTGAACTTCCTCAAGGTTAACAGGACCCTCTCTGTGCAATGAGTCATGCAAGCTTCCTCAGGTGCTATAATGTCGCTTTATCTTTTGGCAGGCCATTACTGTCAATCTCCTTAACGGATATCTTATTCGTTGGCCACTTTGCTTATGTCCTTGGCTTCTTGATTGCTAGCTCGACCTCATCGGCGGAGCTAGAAGACCTGACAGAGGAATGGGGAGACATCTAAACATTAAGAGAAGGGAGACCTTATTGTTTCATTACAAAAAAATGAATGAGCGTACGATGCTAAGATTTGGGCACTAGTAGGCAAGGATAGGTCCTAAATCCCATCTGGGGATGTGCAACCCACGTAGCTGAACCACGTGGTCCCATACAGTTCTAGAGAGAATTCCGACATCATGTCCCTGTTGTTCTCCAAATAGACGTCTCAACTTGGGGTCGAGGGGGTTGTGTATCCAGAAAATAATAGGGAGACATCACTGAAACTCTCTTTAGAACCATACGAGACCACGTGGTCTAGCTACACAGGCCACACATTCCTAAATTGTTCAAGCGTGGACAATTCGAGAGGGTCTTTCTATAAATATGACCAGCTGCCCGATCATATTTATAATCCAACACTCCTGAATGGGAGACGATGTAATCGGTTACGTGACTCTAACTTATTTTTCAAAATTTGTTAGAATAAGGTAATAAACAAGAGACTCTTGAAAAACCAACTAAAATAATAACTGAAATAAAAAATATATAAAAAACATCATTAAATTATAAAGTGAAATACAAATAATGTAATGAGCACAATGTTATAACGATCGGAGGTACATACAACATCAAATTTAATAACAATATGAATATAACCTAGTTTAGTTGAACATGATTGCTCTCAGATATCGGGCTGCCAACTTAATGGCCTCCTCGCCAATACGCTATAATTTAATTCATAGGTGTGTGCGACAACTAATTCATTAAGAAATATTACTAAACAATATTAATGTTAACCATGTAATGAAACTATGAATGTCACTTAACGAAGCAATATTGCATAAATTAAATGTAGGACTAATAATATTGAGCACAAAAATGAACAAAACATCATAGAACATAAATTGATGAGAGAGCATTGCATTGCATGAATAAATTTGTGAAAACAACAAAATTAAACTAAATTGTCACACACATCCTCATATTGCACAAATTAATAGCATTATCTTCATTGAGCAAATTAATCAACTAGGTTAGTGCCATCATACAACAAATATTGAGCACAAAAATGAATAAAGAATCATAGAGCTCAAAGGAGGAGGACATTAGGAGGAGGATGCAATCGAGGTGGCATGCGGCGAGTAGGGTCGTCCACATGTGACGGAATGAACAATGGAGCGGAGGCCACACATGAAGGAATGGATAGCGAGACAAAGGCCACGTGGGACGTAATGGATGGTCACGCACGATGGAACGGATGGCCAGGACAGAACAGAGAATGGTGGGGGCGGCGAGGAGCACAAAGGCAATGATGGCAATAGAGGATAGGGTTAGGGTTGCAAGAATTGAAAGAGCATCGATTCACTTCAGGGCCTGCCTATTTATATGCAGGAGTCATCAGTGATGGGTGGTAACTACCACTCGTCACTGTGTGCAGTCATCAGTGATGGGTTGGAACTGTTTCCCATCACGGATGACTCCCGTAGTGACGAGTGGTAACTACCACCTATCATTGACGATCAAAGAGAGCACAACACTTGTGCAGTCACATATAAAAGTGATCGCACAAGTGTTTGTGATACTAGTATTATTAATGCGACCACACAAGTATTGTGCTTCTGGTAAATGAAGTCATGGCATAGTTTGTGTGAAATGAAGCTTGGTCTGATGCTTCCACATGCTGGTGGATGCATCGAGCCAAGCAACATCCACCACAAACCCCCATGGCAAAGAAAGAAACAAGAAGAGTAAGAGAAAAAATCTGGTGTTCTAAAGTTCAAATGCAAGCAACTAGTGTATTTAAAGGATGCTAATAGCAATTAATGTGAAAGCTACGTACATCCACTAACTGCCAACAGTAGTGAAATCAAAGTAGTACTTTTGCTAAATGGTCTTTAGCAACGGGCAGTAGTTGTTTCCCGTCACTAATAATCATTAGTGATGAGCAATAGTTTTTGCCCGTCACTAATGAGTAGTAGTTCCATATTTCAAGTTATGGCACAAATTGCACACACATATATATTACGTAACATAATCAGTAGTACTTCTAGATTTTAAGTTATGGCACAAATTGCACATATATATATATATATTACATAACCCAAATCAGTATAACTTGTACAAAACACCCACGTATCTCAATATTTCAACACATGTACAACACTTGCATGTATATATACAATTTAAAATTTACACTTTTCAACACATGTATGTCTCTTTTTTCTCACTTTCTTAACGTACAATCCTAAATCCCATCTGGGGATGTATGGCCCGCACGTAGTTGGACCATGTGGTCCCGTAAGGTGTCAGAGAGAATTTTGGCAGCACTTCCCCGTTGTTCTCCAAATACACGTCTCGACTTGTGTATCCGGAGAACAACAAGGAGACACCACTAAAACTCTCTAGAACCGTATGGGACCACATGGTCCAGCTACGCAGACCGCACATCCCCGGACTATCCAAAGTGCATGGACAATTCGAGAGTGCCTTCCTATAAATATGACTAGTTGTCCGATGATATTTATAATCCAACACTCCCGGATGGGAGGCGACGTAATCGGTTGAGAAATGACTCTAATTATTTCATGTATTGTGTCGTACAAAAATATGATTTTGGATTAAAATATATTGGAGAATTAAAAATATATACCATGGGTCGGACAATGTTGACGCTACCTACGGTGTGGGACAGTCCACCGGAGCAGATAACGGTGTGGGTCATCATCGACACAGTGAACAACCGCACTACTAGTCGGCAGTTATGGTGAAGATAGTGGCGGTTGGGACTTGAGAGTAATAAGTGCACTTGCAGATCAATGTCTGTCCTTATATACTTATCATCAGTGACGGCTATCCACATAAGGACATCACTAAAAGTGGCCTTAGGGTTTTGGACGACGTAGGTATAACAAAACTCTTTAGTGATGGGTGGTACTGCCAACCATCACTAACGTGGCGCCCCATCTTTAGTGACAGGGTCTAAACATAGACCATCACTATAGAGGGCAACCTTTAGTAACGGATCACTGTATGACCCGTGACTAATTGGGATGCCCATGCCAGCCTCGTTTGTAGTGACAGATCAAATTATGACCTGTCACTAATAATGCAGCATTACTGATGCGTGTGAAATAACTCGTCAATAAAAGTGTATTACTAACGTACATTTTTTACCCGTTTTTGTGATAGTGTAAAGGAGTGCACGGAAATTTCAGAAAAATGGCGTCAATTTTGAAAAAAAAATGTACTAGATGCGAAAAAATTTTGTGGGAAGCGAAATTTTTGTTTGTCTCAACAAACATTGTCGACTGTCTCAAATTTGGCACTCGGCAAACACTTTTTCTATTTTTTTCAATTTTTTTATTTTGTGTTTCATTGTTTCCTTGATAAAATTTATGAAACAATAGTGAGTAAGGACTAAAAATAGATTCAAAAGCATTAATATCATTTATTTTAATAATTTAGTTCATTATTTCATGCACCTACATTTCAAATTTGACACGTTTCAATTTAAATCCTAGAGATACAATTAATAAATTAAAAGTAAATAATCGAGCTAGAAAAATGCCAAAAAATTTCGTGACATAATATATGATATATTTTGATTATAGAAAAAGTTTCAAATTCAAATGAAGGTTTAACTATTGAGTTTCTTTCAAAACCATTCCATTCCTTCTTTAAATCTAATTTTGTCTTCGCACAATATTTGGTTTTTGAATATGAGAAACCAAGTTGAGATGTTCCTTAGTTTGTCTGATTGATGAGTGATTGACAAGTATCTGTTCTCGAAGGGTTTACCAAAGAATTTGGTATTTGAGGTGTGCACCGTAGTGTGCATCGAAGTAGTTATCCTGAAGTGCTCATCGAAGGGTGTTTGCAAAATGAACTACTCACCGAAGGGGTCGATGTGTACCAAAGGATATTTGAAAAACATGTTTTCTTGACTCATGATGTGTAGAAAGGTGGATGCAACTTGACTGTCAATAGAAAGTGATCATGACTAGGTGGAACACCTGCTGCCGAAGGATCAAGGACGGTGGGTGAAGTTAAGGTTGATCCAAGCGGTGTTCAGATGGTCTTGGACACACGTGCACATTTTGAACGAATGCTTCGAATGTTTGCTCCTAAGGTATACACTTCGAAGGGTGACTGATGAAGACCTCCGTGGCGAGGAACTTCGAAGGTGTGCTCCGGAGAGAGGCATTTCAAAGGTGTACTTTGAAGGGGCACTTCGAAGTACGGATGGCTTTTCGTGGCTTTGGCCATGCTTGGCTTCAGTACACGGACAAATGATGGCCTAGCTTGAGAAGCTGTGGAGTCATGGTGGTCCACTCCTTAGACATGATGCAAAGGCGGCAAGGGCTTTGATGACTTCGGCTCAAAACCATAATACTCAGAGTTTGCAAGTGGGGTCATTCAGGCACTTCATCAAGTGCTGTGAGGCTCCATCGAACAAAGCCACAGAGTTGACACAATGCGGAGCTTCGAATAAAGTGTAAAGTAGGATTATCTGTAATACCCTTTTGACTGCATGAGATAGAAAACTGTAAACCCTAAGGGTATTGTAGTCTCTTCACATGTCTGAGTAGTCTATAAAAGAAATGATAGGCTGAGGTCTAGGGTAACACTTTTGCCTAGGTTTAGAACCTTGTACTTTAACTATTGTCCTAGGGCCAGCCGCAATCAATATACTCAAATTTGAGAAGGTTTTTTGTGTTCTGTTCTTGCAATGAAATATTTGTTTGATCTTTGATTCACTCCTAGCATGAAATTTTTTATATTGTTCGTACTCCATGCATGTATGATGTGATTATTGTTGAGTATCAGCGTGTATTTTGCGTGCAAAGGAAGAAATGTTTTTCTGATGCTTTTGTAACTTGTTTTACATGGAGTTTGTATCATCACCTTGTGTGAACCCCTGGAAATCAACATGCAAGTTTACACAAATGTTTTTCCTTCTCCGTGATTCTTGGATTTAGTAGTACCCTTCGCTCTATTGTGTAATGGAGGCCACACCTCAAAAATACACTAGCGATTCTATGCTTTGCGAAGTCCACTTCGAATCTCCTCTACGGAATTTTACCTAAGAGCACAGTTTTGTGCGAGGCCTAGTGTGAGTCACTAGTGCATAGCCCTGTGCGGAGTACTCCCTGGGTATACGAACTTGTGTGTGAAGCTCAGTTATAAGAAGCCTGTCATGAATTCCTTTTGAGTGCGGAGCCTTGTGTGAAGTATTTTGTACTCCGAAGTATAGCTAGTGCGAAGTCTAGTTCGGAGCGTTGTCGATACCTCCGAACTGGAACCAACGAAGGCTATATTTGGAGCTTGATTTCAGGAGAAATTTTTTATCTCCCATTCACCCCCTCTATTCGCCTGTTTCGGTCCAACGGAATATCGTACATAAAAAATTTCTCCAAATATTTTTAAATTTTTATCATAATATGTAAATATCATATCATAACACTACGATAGGTCTCGTATTTTTATACTTCATTTGATTTTTTAGAATTTAAAAACATCAATCTCCATGTTGTTGATCTGAGTATCATAACCTATATTTTTAAATAAATCTTTTCAATTTAGTGGATAAGGCCTACAAATGGGCTAAAAATATTAATATGATTTTGCCACAATTGTTTTATTTTTTTATGCACTTGCAGTTTAAATTTGACGTGTTCCAATATAAATCCTAGAAATACACTTAATAAATTAAAAATAATAAATTGACCTAGAAAAATACCAAATTTTACATGAGATAAGCAATGTTGTATTTTGATTGTAAAAAATGCCTCAAGTTCAAAAAAATATTTAATCATAGATTTATTTTCAAACCTAACACATTCATTTTCTCAACACTAATTCCTTCTTGGAGATTCTCGAGTTTCCCAACATTCTACGTGACAACTTTCTCAAAATATTTTTAAGTTTTTATCACAATATCTAAATATTATATAATAATACCATGATAAGTGTCATATTTTTCAGACTTAATTTATTTTTTTAGAATTAAAAAAACATCAAGCTCCACGTTGCCTATGAAGTGTCGCAACCTAGATTTTTCAAAATTTCTTTCAATTTAGTGTATAAGGCCTACAAATGGACTCAAAAACATGAATTTGATTTTTCTATAATTTTTTGTTTATTATTTTAGAAACTTACGGTCCAAATTTCAACTATTTCAATTTAAATCATAAAAACATACTTAACGAATAAAAATAGCAAACTGATATAAAAATATAGAATTTTACACGAAATAAGATATGTTGTATTTTGAGTGTAGAAAAATTTTAAACCTAAAAATAATTAAATTACAAATATCACATAGGCTTGAAATAATTTTTCACACAAAATGATGGTTTTTTGGGGTTTGCCGAATGTATTTCAAAAAACACTAGGCGAACCTAGAAAAAATTGCCGCCATTCACCGAGTGTTATAGGGTTTTCCGAGTGCATTCCTGTTAGACACTCGACAAACCTCCCATTCACCAATTGTTTTTTTTCAAAAACACTCGATAAAGATTTTGGCACTCGGCAAAAATACAGTTTCTCGTTGTGAATCAAAATGATTTATTTATGTGAGACAAAGAAAGTATTAAGCATTCCTATGTTTTACAATCTTTTTTGTGCATATACATTCTTATATCATTTCTACATTTTTCTTTTTCATATAAACCTCAGGAGCCCTAAAGAGCTAGAGTGCATAATCATGAAGAATCGACATGGAAAACAAGAGCTAATATATAATTATTGTAAATTCTCAAATGCATACCTTTATTTTGTTTTTTTAAATCAGGCATAACAATTTTATTACGCCCGGCTTTGATCGAAAACCAAAGAGGGAACCAGGTCCACTGGGGAAACTAGTTTACACAGAGAAGCACATAAGGCCACATTCGGCCCGAAACCGACACACAGTTAGACAACCAATGCTCAAAACCAGCCAGGCACAAGACAAACCGTGTTCACAGGGCAAACATCCAGAGACAACAAACAGACCTCGAACCCGAAGGCCACAGACACCTCAAAAAGTACCAGACAAACACAACCAGTCTAACAAAACAGCAATCAAACCGCCCAAAAACCTGAAGCCAAAAAAAACCCAAGACCATGTACAGCGAGACAACCAACGACACCACGGGCGGAGGGGGAGGTAACGGCTTCATCTTATATTTCCCGTCGCCCTCTCCACCGCAATCAACCCCCCGGAGATTTGCTTGAAGCAGCACGCTGACTTTTGAGACATCTCCCGATAGCTGGATAGGTGACAGGATTCTCCACTGCAAGATGAAGCACTCCTTTATTTTGTTTAAAAAAAAATATAAGTTGTTTATTTTTAGAGTGGTGCCATTTATTTGACAAAAAACATGAAAGAAATATAAAAACATATAAATTTTTTAAAATAAATCATAATTGAGAAATAGTTATAAAGACAAAAACAACTTATATATACAGTAAATCTGAGGGAAACCGGCCGGCATGCCTACCAAAATCAGAATTGATAATCTATCTCTCTTCCCGCGGCGGCTGTCACTAGGGGACTGGATTCTTGGATGCTTTAGCTAGCTCATTTCATCATTTCATCCATCGATCGCTCGATTGGCTACTTTCGCAACATACAGTAATTAATACAGTACGTAGTTTGTCTTGGAAAAGCCAAAAAGGTGATGGGACACGAGCAAGCTAAAAATCACTATAAAATTAACTAGCTGAACTACAGCTCATTTGCATGCAGATTAAAAACAACGAAATCAACCAACACGTACATCGATCGATCGATCGATCTCAAAGGCGGCCGGCTTATAATTAGATCAGGAATGCGTGAGATCGAAATCGAATCGATCGAAAGGCCTGCCTTCTTGCCTGATAACCGATGAAGTGGAGTGGGAATCTCTTCTCAGCTGGTGGGCACTCACGAGCTCGATCTAGCTAGCCTGCGATGGCAATGGCCAATTCCGGCCTCACCTCTCTTATGCACCATGCATTATATATTCTCTCTTTGTTTGATTAGCTACCTGCTGCACTGCCCGACTTAATTGGGCCCTTTTTAGAACGAACGAACTCAGGTAAATTATTTTTACAAAGCGATCGATCAAAATATATATATATATAATCATTTTCTGTAGAGAATACATAGATTTTGCACGTCCAAACAAGATAGCCCTCCCTAAAGTATTCTTAGTTCAATTATATCTTATCGACGATGTAATTGTCTGACTTTAATAAAAAAACTTCTATTATATACAAAAATATACGAAAAGTATATACGGTAATATATGTAATTAAGGAGAGAGTAGTCACACCAAGAAAGAGCCCACACGCACGCCTCCGGACCGCGACACTTTTGGAATGCATTCATGCGTGGACGACTGGCATGCAAGCTAGCTTAATGTGGGCGAGCACGATAGATTACCAAGCACTTAGTTTGTATCTATCAGGCGTGCATGCTAATTGGCTATTTTTGGAACCGATGTGTCCGAGCTTAATTAGCCATTCCCTTGCACTCATGGTGTATGTGTGATTTGATAGCAATGCATCATATCACCTAAGCTAGCTATCTTGCTTGCATAGTGATGGCCTTTAATACCAAACCATTTAAGCAGCTGTGTATCAACAAACAAGATAGACGCCCGTAGCGCGCCACTTGAATTTATTGCACCGTCTATGTAATAATATACATCGTATAGCTTCAATTCTATGCTAAATGAATTAAAATCCTGGCCGTTTATTATGTATTATTAGTGGGCAGATAATTTTGTGTTGTGTTATTTTCTCTGGATCGATCCTTGAATTGGGTCGCAAGCTGATAGCTGGTCTCCATCGCTTTACAGCGTAATTTGTTCCCTCTGGATCGCGACTGATGTTGAATTGACTATTAACTTAGCTAGCTATTCTCATTTCTCCGCCGTTATGTCGTCTTCTTTCATCCAACCTTTTTTCTTTTTGGAATTATTCTTCTTTCTTCTAACAAGGTTCATTATTTGCACACAATGCGTATGTACACATAAATTTTAGGTATACACGTATGGTGTTTGCACAAAATTTATGGGTTTTTGTCCGCTTTCTCCTAGCAAACATGTACCACGAATACGGATGGTCTTTGCTCATTTACATACACGTATGTACACATAAATTTTAGGTATACAGTGAACATTTTTCGGCGAAAGGAGAGAACATACGCGTCATCGAGGGAAATACCTAATTACCCGAGAAATTGAGAGGTATAACTAATTGAAGGTCTCTAGGTGACGGTGACACGAGCTCTAGGCAACGGCAACGCGAGCTCTAGATGACGAGATGCGAGCACCAGGCAGTGCGCACATATGCTGAGCGATCCATGTAGGCATCAGGCGGCACGGTGTTGGGTCGCAGGAAGCCACGTTAGTCGGAAATTTCAAAAATTCGTCTATAATCTTTAGAACCATGCACTTGAGGGATCATGAATCATTACCCCCTAGCGCGAGACATGTTAGCGCAACGAAAAAAGATGTTGGGGAAGCACGTCCTCACTTATTCTTGTCTCGCTCCGCCCATTCCCCGGCAATCGAGGAAGAAGATGAGCGTCGCTATTCGAGCAACGCCTCCACAGAGTCCACACGTACAGAGAAGGATTGCTCGCATGCCGACGTGCTAGCACCGCTCGTGAGAACCAGGAGAAATCTCAATCTCAACTCTTGAGATCAAGAAGGAAGGTAGAGGAGAGATGTGGTTGCTAGGGTGGAGCACTTGGGTCTTCTGAAAACCTATCACCACAAACTCCTCCCTATTTATAATGCCAAGGTGTGGGCTTTTAACCACAATCAGATCTCTAACAGATCCAATCTATTACGTCCTGATAGGAAGTTCTAATATCCTTATCGGAACTTCCGATCAAGACATTTGATATGCAACTAAACCCACATCGGAACTTTCGATACTCCTATCGGAACTTCCGATATGGCCTTTCGATCTCCAAACCAGAACACATCGGAACTTCCGATACCCCTACAAAACTTCCAATCAACCGACTCCAAATCGGATCTTCCGGTTTGAAATCTCTGTCTCTAAATAAGAAATAATCAGAACTTCTGATTTCAAATCGGAACTTCCGATTTGAGATATTGGTTTCACAAACCATAAATTATCAGAACTTTCGATTTGAGCTCTCTGTTTCTAATTCAGAAAATAATCGGAACATCCGATTCCAGATCAAAACTTTCGATCCTACGAGAATTTTCTTGGACACAATTCCTTCAATCTCCAACTTGCACAAGAACCAATTCTTACCATGTTTATCAATACATCCCCTTAAGTGTGTGACCCGATAGGTTCATACACAAACGGACATTCACCGGAAATCTTTTTCAGCTCAGTGATCAATAGTGGTACCTAGCAGCACATATTGACCTCCGAAAGCATAAAAAATCAAATTTTCATTGAACCTTGATATATGCATGCACTAGTTGAGGATCCATGATGAAGATCATGGGCCTCATCGCTCCAGATGTGATGAGTGATTGTCAACGAAAGTCAAGAGGATATGAAGAGAAGAGAAGATCTGTTGTGTCTGGGCCGCGTGTGACTTAGGTACACGGGCAGCGAGCGACTGCCGGGCGGAGGGGCCACGGAGTCGGGCTGGCCCAATCTGAGTACATGGGCCAGGAGTAGCAGAGGATCCACTAGTCTGTTGACCAGGATTGACTTAGGTACACGGGCGGCGAGCGATTGCCGGGCTGAGGGAGCTACGGAATTGGGCCGGCCCAATCCGGGTACCCGGTGCAAAGACGGTGGACGCTTTGTTAGTTTCGGCGCAAAACTGACGACCGTTGATCTCAGATCTGACCGTTCTAAGGCGAAGCCGTAGCTGCTACAAAAGCTCTGCATCAGGACAAGTTATCTGTATTTGGGATTTTACTATTTTGCCTTTAGGCCCACAATCTGTTAGTTGAGTCTATAAAAAATCCTAAGGGCATTTTGGTCTTTCCATTTTATTTCAGCGTCTGTAAAAACCCTAAGGGTCTTTTGGTATTTTTCCTAGTCTATTGGGCTGGTTATAAATAGGGCCCCAATCCCTAGGGTTAGAGTTAACTCACTTTAATCTAATCATCAGAGTTCATTCCCATGTTTCTCCTCTTTTGAGCGCCGCCATGGTTCTTCGTTCTGAAATCTGAGACTACCGCCGACTGATTTCTTTCATCTCTCAGAACACTCGGTCGCTGATGCAAGCAGGTGCAAGTAGGCAGATGGGGCCCTGTGCGGAAGTCCGCTAACTGAAGCAGGTGTGTGTATTCCCATGGTGTGTTTCATTTTTGGCATTTAAAGCCTCTTTTGTTCCTGCGTGTTTCCTTGAGAAGGAGCAGTTCTTAGCGCAATTTTCACATGAGCATTTATCATCTGATTTTTTGATTTGCGTGGCTAAGTTAGACTGCTATGTACGCTAGCTGATGTTTAGCTATAGGACTGGTTACTTTTCAGTTCTTATGCATCGAGTTGTTATGTATCTAACGTACAGCTAGATCATAGCTTTTCTTGATTGCTGTGTGCTGGCTATTTCGGCCTTGTGCTAGACCTCGCAGGGCTAGCTCTTGGAAGAGAGATTAGTAGAAGTAGAAGCATGTGTAGCAGACATATGGCGTGACATTTCAAGGTTTCTGGCGTGCGGATTGAAATGTTCAGTGAGCGAAGTCCCTACTTTCTCTTTCTTTGTTTTCGCAGTCTACGGAGGAAACAACGTATTGCGAGGGCTTCGCTTGCTGGCGGAAGACTTAGCAAAGTCAGTCGTGTTACTTCGGCAAGGTGTTTTTGTCCAGACTTCGGCAATCGAGCGAAGTCAGGTGTGTAGACTGCACGAGTGGACTTCGGTCTCCAGTCTAGGCTGGTGCATAGACTTCAACTGCTAGGCTCTGTCGAAGCTAGCTTCGGCAAGACAAAGCACATGGTTCGCTTAGACTTCGCTGTGGTCATTTGTAGTTAGACTTCATTGAACATATAACAGAAAACATGTTTTTAACAGTAAATGTTCATCTTGTGTTTGCATGCACTTAAAATGCATGTGTTTTGAATGCTCTGTTAATCTGCATGTGAACACTGTTTTGGTGTCTTTTCAACTAGGACACTGATTGTTTTTAGGCTAGATTATTTTAGTACTTGTGATCGCTTGCTACTTCTGTTGTTTGTCTATTGAGGTGCGTTGGGTGTTGGGAGAAAGCCATTAATTCGAAAGAATTTTTAGGCGCTCATTCACCCCCTCTGCTCGCTACTTTTGGTCCTACAAGTGGTATCAGAGCCTGGTTAGAGTTTTTCCATACCTTAACCGGTTCTAACCCAAGGTAGTGATCATGACGTCTTCTGGAAAGGTCCCGTCCCTGGAAGCTTTTGGCTACACTTATTGGAAGACTCGCATGGGAGCCTATCTCATGAGCCAGAGCTCGGACATTAGGGACGTTTATGTTCATGCTACTTTTACCATACTTCTTGTTGCTGAGCGTACATCCCCCTAGATAATCGTCCAACATCAGAACAACAAAAAAGCAGTGAACATTTTGTTTTCTGGTTTAGGTCCCACTGAGTTTGAGCGTGTGAGCCATCTCAGCACTGCTAGAGAGATCTGGGCTACCCTCCAGGCGCACCATGAGGGGACAGCCTAGGTCAAGGCTCGGCTCTATCAGACCTACCGGCGTGAATATGAAAATTTCACATAGAAGTCGGGTGAATCTGTTGAAGCCTTGTTTGATCGTTTTCAATCGATCATCAACAAGCTTTGGGCCAACAAGGCCGAGGGAGTTCAACTAGTCTCAGATCATGAGCAGGCGCTCAAGGTTCTTCATACCTTGCACCCTAAGATCTGGGAGATCAAGGTATCCTCTATCATTGAGAGCACCTCTTATGATACCTTGACTATCTCAGAGCTTTTCAGCAAGCTCAAGGCCACAGAGGTTTATATCCAGTTGAGAGAAAATCTCACTAGTTTTGGCTCAAACACCTTGGCCCTTGCGACACCTTCTGCTGACTCCTCTTCTTTGAGTTGTGCTGGGTTCTCCTTGATGTCTATCACTAAGGACCAGCTTGATTCGCTAGGAGATGATGATATGTGTCTGTTTAACAACCGGGTGCATCATTTCTATGATAAGCGAATGTTCAAAAGACACGACACAAAATCTAGATGCTTTGAGTGTGGTGATCCAGGTCATTTCATCACCGACTGCCCCAAGCATAATGGTCACAAGAAGGGTACCGGCGATGGCTCCTATGACTCTGGCAAGCACGCCAGCTCCACCTTCACAAAAGGGCAAGCCCAAGACAAGAGTCTTTCGAAAGGCCCTGAAGGACTACCGGCATGAGAACAAGCAGCGAGACAAGGCCTTCTTTGCCAAGATGGAGAGAAGCTACTCCAAGCGGTCTTTGTCTTCTTCCCTTTCATCAAGCTCAAGTGATGAGGAGATCGTGATCAGGAAGGGGAAGGACAAGGACGATCCGGCGGGCCTCTGCTTCATGGCCTTCAGGGACAAGCCAAAGAGCCACTCGCATCACCACCGAAGATCCCACAAGAGCTTCTGTTCAATGTCTCTTGGGGATAAGGAAGAGAAGGGCTCCCCCGACAAATCCGACGATGACGACGATGAAAAGGTATCCTCATATGAACAAGAAGTTGTTGATTTACTTGAAAAGAACCGTCAGGAGTTGAGGTATCGGGAGAAACTACTTAGAGGGGCTAAGAAGAGGATAGATGAGCTTGAGAGTGAGCTTGTCGTGGCCAATAGTGGGATTGAGAGTCTATCTTCTTCCCCTTGCTTGGGTGGTAGCAGTGAGTGCCCTAACTATGAGGTGCTATTGTGTGACCTGACGACTCTGAAGTCTAGGTACACAGAGAGGGTAGATGAAAGAGACACTTTGGCCACTGAGCTTGAGAGCGCTCAGCTGGAGCTGAAAGATGCTCATGCCACTGTCGTCATGCCCTGTGTTGACTGCCCATCCCATCTAGCTAGTTTAGCTGAGCTGAGAGCTAAGAGTGATGAGCAGTTGGGCAAGTTGGAGAGAGTCAGAGATGAGGTGGAGCAGACTAGGCTAGAGCTTGAGACATTATCAGTTCCACCCACTATTTGTGAGAACTGCTTATCCCATAGATTGGAGTTGATCAAGATGAAAGCTGAGAAGTCTGTCCAAGTCGATAGAGAGTGTGAGATCTGCTTGTCTTAGGTTGAGAAACCAAGGGTTGGTTTCGGTATTTTGTGATGAGTGATTGACTGGATTTTACCCTCTGTTCGAAGGGTACCTCCGAAGGGGCTTCAGAGGTGGTTCTCCGAAGGGTGTTCGGAGGTGGTTGCTTGCTGCAGCTGCGCAGTGGAGTGTGACTGTCGGAGGGGTCCGGCAGTACACGATGACTGGGTTCGTACCGATGGCTTCGGTACTTTGGGTGGTACAACAGAGTGTGTGCCGGAGGTTGATAACCCGGAGAGGTCTCCGGAGTACTGGATACACTTGTCTGCTTGTCTGTGGTGCGCAGGGACTTCGGAGGCGACGGACAAGGTTCGAGCCAGGTGAACCTGGGTCAGGCGAGAGGCTTGATGCCAGGGGAGCGGGGAGCTCCGTCACGGTGGCTGCGAAGGTGGTCCGGGTCGGTCCTCGGGTCGAGGCATGCCAGGTGAAGGCAGAAAGTGCGGAGCGTGGCTCCGGCTGAAGGTACTCCGAGACAAGTCCTCGGAGGCGAGGCACTTCGAAGGTACTCCGAATGGAGTGACTTCGGAGTTGGTGGACCAAGTCCTCTGCGGAGTCATGGAGTTCGAAGTGTGCTCCGGAGGGAGACACTCGAAGGTGCCCGACGAAGGTCTCAGAAGTCGAGGTGCATCGAAGGCATGGTCCGGGTGAGGCTCGTCGAGGAGTGTGCTCGGAGTGAGACACTGCGACGAAGTGCTCATGGAATGCTTCATGCGGAGGCCTTGGACGAAGGAGGGACTTCGAAGGGTGGAACTCCGAAGGTGGGCTTCAGAGTGAGGTTGACTTGAGGTGCTTCGGCCATGCATGGCTTTCGGTACACGGACGAACGGTGTTCGAGCTGGGAGTAGCTGCGAAGCCGTGGTGGTCCACTCCGGAGGTAGTGGTGCGAAGGCCCAAGGGGCTTTGATGGCTTCGGCTTAAAACCGTCAATGTATCGAAGGACTTCTTCGGCGGAGCGAAGGCCAACAGGCTGCAGACTTCTCGCCGAAGCTACCGCACCCTCCGGGGCGAAGGGAGGTTCCAGAAGTCAACACTGTAAAGGCTGACACTGTCTGTTCTGAAAAAGGCTGACACTGTCCCCTCTGCAGCTGACAGAGAAGCCTCCAGAATAAAGGTGGACTACCTTTTGTACCCCTTAGTTCTGAAGAGACAAATGAATGTAAACCCTAGGGGTAGAGTAGTCACTTCCTTAGGATGAATCCGTGGGCTATAAATATGGGGGCTCGGTAGGTAACATTTAACACTTTGAGCATTTACTGTTGAGCTCCTGTACACAGACCTCGCTGGTTTTCATCCAGAGTTCAATATATTTTGTGTTCCTTGTTCAAGCGGCGAAGCCCTGCTTCTTTGTGCTTTTGCTTGAGCTCGCTTTGCATACCTCGCTAGTTTTAGTTCACCGAAGCCTGTCTTGGCGAAGGGTGTTTTTCTCGCGAAGTGTGTTTTTCAGTGTGCTGTCGCTCTGTGTAACACGAGGCAAGACCTCGCTGCTTACTAGCGAAGCCCTAGTCATATCCCGTTTTGCTTCCTGTGTCGAAGCCCTTAGCGTAGTCCTTTTGTGTGCGTGTAGACCTTCGCGTACGAAGCCCAGCACCAGTTGCTGTCGCTAAGTACTTGGTCGAAGTCCTCAGAGGGCTGTCCACTCTTGCGAAGGGTGAAGTGCGAAGCCTGCTCGAAGCACCTCGTGTGCGGAGCCTGCACTGACTTAGCAGAGTAGATTTTCGAAGGGTGTTAGTGGAGCGAAGTCTTCTTGGCTTCGAAATTTTGATCCTCCGAAGCCTGTGTTCGAAGGTGTCGAAGTACCTCCGAACCAGACCTTCGAAGGTTGTGTTCGAAGCCTGTTCCGCAGAAGACAGAACAGAACCGAAGGCTAAGTTTTTACCCCGAAATTTTAAAAGCTCCCATTCACCCCCCCTCTGGTCGCCGTTTCCGGTCCAACAATTGGTATCAGAGCTTGGTTAAGATCACCAGTTGACCTTAACCGGTTTTGTGATCTGTTGGCAACATGGATAGAGGCAGTAAAATTCCTCTGTTCGATGGGACAGATTTTGCATACTGGAAGGTGCGCATGGAGGCTTACTTGTTAAGCCGAGGAAATGCAATTTGGGAGATTGTGGACTCACAATACTCCATCCCTGATACCCGCACCACTCAAACTGAAAAAGATCAGTACAATGCCAACTCGAAGGCAAGGAACATATTGTTCATTGGTTTGAGTCGGAGTGAGTTTGATAGGGTGCAGCACCTTAGGACTGCTAGGGAGATTTGGACAACACTCACTGTCTTTCATGAGGGCTCTGCTCAGATTAAGGCCAGGCGCCAAAGCACCTACAATCAACAGTATCAGCTGTTTGTGCAGGCACCTGGTGAATCCATAGATGCCATGTTTTCTCGCTTTGACGCGATAGTGAGTAACTTGCGATCCAACGGGACGCTTGCTTACAGTGATCACGATAGGGCTATCAAGCTTCTCTATGCTCTTGACCGTAGCATATGGGAAGTGAAGATATCCAGTATTGAGGAGTCCACAGGCTATGACACCTTGACCTGTGATGAACTCTTTAGCAAGCTGAAGTCCACAGAGATTGCCAAGGCATCTCTTGCAGTGCACAGAAGCTCTTTGCCACAGCCATTGGCATTGGTTTCTAGCACTAGCCGTGGCACCACTGCAGAACCAAGCACATTAGGCACTTGTGTTCTTGCAGATGGTTTTGCTTTGTCCTCCCTGGTCTCCGTCACAAAGGAGCAGGTGGACACTCTCGCTGATGATGAGCTTGCTCTCATTGCCCGGAGGTTCACCCGCTTTTATCATGAGAGACGGGATCAGAGGAGAAGTGGTTTTAGTGGCTGCTATGAATGTGGCGACACCTCTCACATTAAGGCCAATTGCCCCAAAGTCAAGAAGAGAGATGAGAGTGAGCGCCCCAAATACCACAAGAAGGAGAGGAAACCCTTTGTGAAGGGCAAGCGCGGCAAGATGGCTAAGAAAGTAGCCAAGGCCGCTTCCAGAGCCTTTGTTGCTGCTCTCAGCGACATCGACACATCCTCAACTGAGGAGTCGAGCTTTGAGGAGGAGGAGTCCCCAAGGAAGGAGGACAAGAAGGACAAGAAGGGACGTGACTTCATCGGCCTTTGCTTCATGGCCGACAGCGATCACAGCGGCGATGAGCTTGACTCATCTGAGGTAAACCTATCATCTGACCAGCTTCTAATTAAATTAGATGAGCTGAATGAAGTAGTGCTAGGTCAGGATAGATTACTTGTGCAAGCCGCTAGAGAAAGAAAAGACCTTAGACTTAGGCTAGAGAATGTGTCTACTGAATATGCCTTGCTTAAGTCTAAATTTGATGATGCTGAATGTGAATCATGTTCTGTTGTCATGAGTGAGCTTGCTCAGTTGCGTTCTGTACATGCTCAAACTCTCTCTGAGCTTGAGACTGCACAGAAGCAGCTTTTGGAGGTGGATTCTAGACCTCATGATGTTATTGATTGCATGAACTGCTCTTTATTACGCGATAGCATTAATTTACGTGATAAGCATGTTCATGATTTGGAGGCTAGATTGGAGAGGGCCGGTAGTTCTAAGGATGTGCAACCTGTTTGTGACACTTGCATTACCCTTAAGGACCAGCTAGGCACTGCTAGAGAGCGAGCTGAAAACCTCATGTCTGAAAATGAATACCTCCTGTACGTGGTTAACAAATGCACTGAGGGGAAGGGTAGGATGGATTTGCTCTTGGCCAAGACCAAGTTGTGTGCTGACAGAGCCGGGGTAGCTCTAGGTTTGGGTTTTGAGAGGATAGCTTCAGACAGTAAGACCAAAACTGTTTTTACCTCTCCCACCACCCTAGAGAAAGAGAGAGCTCTGTTGGACACCCCATCAGCCAAAAAGCCTACCCATTCACCAAAGAAAACCACTCCTCCTGCCAAGAAAAATCCTCCCAAGAAAACCACTCAAAAGAAACCCAAGGAGCCTGTGAGAATTGCTCCTATGACCCATGAGAGTGCCCCCAGGAGAGTGTTTCATTGTTCTTATTGTCAGCGGGCGGGTCATTTGATTGGTTTCTGTTTCCGTCGCATCAAGGATGAGCGACGTGCACAGGCGATGAGTTATCAGGACATGCATTACCCATCTTTAAGTATGCATGAGTCTGAGTTTTACTCTCGTCCTGTTTTCGAGGCTCCTCGTGCTTCTCGGAGAGGTTTTGCTCCTCGAGGTGTTCACCATGTTCCATATGGTGGTAGACCTCGGGCGAGTAGATTTGTACCTCGTCAGAGTAGGAGACCTCGTCATGCTTTGCGTTCTTTGCATGTAGGTAGACCTCGCACTTTGCATCATTCTGATTATTATGTGCGTAGACCATCTACTTTTACTGCGCCTACTACTCGTGTCACTCAGTGCTGGATGCCTCGTCATTATTTCACTCACCCCAGCACTGAGCGATCGAGACGTTCTTATCATGTGTAGGCGACAGGTCGAGGCTTGGAGGGCACGTGGATCATGGACTCCGGTTGTTCGCGCCACATGACCGGAGATGCAGCTTGGTTCTCCAGCCTCACCACAACCAAGCAAACGGAACATATCACCTTCGGAAACAATCGAAGGAGTAGAGTGAAAGGTAAAGGTGTGGTAAGAATTAATTCAAACTTCACTCTCAAAGATGTTGCTTTGGTTGAGAACCTGGGATACAATTTGCTGTCTGTATCTCAGTTGCTTGATGAGGGCTTCGAAGTGCGATTTCATCGCGATACTTCGCAAGTGCTCAATTCTGATGGCGCTGTGGTATGTAAGATCTTTAGGGTTGGGAGAGTTTTTGGAGCTGATTTTTCAGAGTCATCTGGTTCTTCTCATTGTCTTGTTGCACATTCGACTTCTGAGCTTTGGAGGTGGCATAGGAGACTAGGGCATATGAGCTTTGAGTTGCTCGCTCGTCTGAGCACCCTAGGCCTGATCCGAGGATTGCCCAAGCTCAAGTTTGAGAAGAATTTAGTTTGCGCTCCTTGTCGACATGGAAAAATGATTGCCGCTTCGCATTCGTCAGTCACCACAGTGATGACTGAACAACCCGGAGAACTTCTCCATATGGACACTGTAGGTCCTTCTCGGGTTAGTTCTTTAGGCGGCAAGTGGTATGTACTTGTTATTGTCGACGATTTCTCTCGCTACTCTTGGGTCTTCTTTCTTGCCAGCAAGGATGAAGTGTTTTCACACTTTCGGAGCTTGGTTTTGAGACTTTTCACTGAACTCCCAGGTGCATTGAAATTCATTCGAAGTGATAATGGCACCGAGTTCAAAAATAGTCTCTTTGTTGACTTTTCATGGAGCATGGCATAGAACATCAATTCTCTGCTCCACGGGTTCCTCAACAGAACGGTGTTGTTGAGAGGAAAAACCGGACTTTGGTTGAGATGGCTAGGACGATGCTTGATGAGCATAGGACTCCTAGAAAATTCTGGGCTGAGGCCATGAACACTGCTTGCTACATCTCAAACCGAATTTTCTTGCGCTCAATTTTAAACTTGACATCTTATGAGCTGCGTTTTGGGAGACAGCCCAAGGTTACTCATCTTCGAGTTTTTGGCTGTCGCTGCTTCATCCTAAAACGTGGAAATTTGGATAAATTTGAGTCGCGATCTTCTGACGGGATCTTTTTGGGTTATACTACACATGGTCATTCTTATCGTGTTTATAACTTGGAAACTAACACTGTCATCGAGTCATGTGATGTGACTTTTGATGAATCAACCCCCTCTGTTAGTTCTGCTCTTGAACAGGCAAATGAACACGACATGGAACAGACCTTATTCGAAGACGAAGATCCCGGAGAATTCGAGGATGAACCCCTACTACCCTCGACATCGACCCCCGAAGCTGACCCCGCTTCTACTACTTCGGCATGAGGTCCTGAAGCGACTACCTCAACATCGGTCATCTTGGACCACACCAACGCACGAGTTGAGGGGGAGACTGCATCTCGCCGCGAGGCTCCACATCATGTCCAAAGGATGCACCCTCCCGAGCAGATCATTGGTGAGCTTGATCAAAGGGTAACTCGTTCTCATGCCCATTTCACTAATGCTGCTTTTGTTGCTTCTTTCGAGCCCTTAGATGTTAGTCATGCACTTTCTGATTCTAGTTGGATCAATGCCATGCATGAGGAACTTGAAAATTTTGAGAGAAACCAAGTCTGGACTTTAGTTGATCCTCCACCAAATGTTCATTTCATTGGAACAAAATGGATTTTCAAAAATAAACAAGGGGAGGATGGAACAATTGTTAGAAATAAGGCTAGACTTGTAGCTCAGGGCTTTTCTCAACTAGAAGGGATTGATTTTACTGAAACTTTTGCACCTGTTGCTCGCCTTGAAGCCATTAGGATTTTGCTTGCCTTTGCGACATCCCGGGGATTCAAACTCTATCAAATGGATGTCAAAAGTGCTTTTCTTAATGGCTTCATAGGTGAAGATGTTTATGTAAAACAACCCCCTGGTTTTGAAAACCCCAAGTACCCACATAAAGTCCTTAAACTTCATAAGGCTCTTTATGGACTCAAGCAGGCCCCTCGGGCTTGGTATGACAGACTTAAGTCTTTTCTGCTTGAGCGAGGGTACTTGATGGGCTCTGTTGATAAAACTTGTTTACTCTCAAGCATGGCAAAGATTTCCTCCTAGTGAAGATTTATGTGGATGATATCATCTTTGGTGGCTCTTCTCATGCTTTAGTTGCCGAGTTTGCAGATACCATGAGCAGGGAATTTGAAATGTCAATGATGGGTGAACTCACCTTTTTCCTTGGTTTGCAAATCAAGCAAAGCAAACAAGGTACTTTTGTCCACCAGACAAAATACACCAAGGACCTGCTCAAGAAGTTCGACATGTCCGATGCAAAGCCCCTCGCCACTCCAATGGCTACATCTGTAGCATTGGACCCTGACGAAGATGGAGAAGCCGTAGACCAGAAGGAGTTCCGAAGCATGATCGGCTCCCTTCTCTACTTGACTGCCACGAGGCCGGACATACACTTCGCAGTGTGTCTGTGCGCTCGTTTTCAGGCTTCACCACGAGCTTCGCACCGCCAAGCGGTCAAGCGCATCCTAAGGTATCTCAAACACACCCTTGAATTTGGCATATGGTATTCATCGTCTTCATCTTTATGTCTTAGAGGTTATTCAGATGCGGATTTTGCTGGGTGTAGAATTGATAGGAAGAGTACCTCTGGTACTTGTCATTTTCTGGGTACGTCTCTGGTTTGCTGGTCTTCCCGCAAACAGTCTAGTGTTGCACAATCAACGGCTGAGGCCGAATATGTTGCTGCAGCTAGCTGTTGCTCTCAGATTTTGTGGATGGTTTCCACTTTGCGGGATTTCGGGTTAGATTATAAGAGTGTTCCACTTTTCTGTGATAACACTAGTGCTATTTGTATTGCAAACAACCCGGTTCAGCACTCCAGAACCAAACACATTGATGTACGGTATCATTTTCTCAGAGATCACAATGAGAAGGGTGATATTGAACTTCAATATGTTGACACCCAACACCAGCTTGCCGATATTTTTACAAAACCCCTCGATGCTTCTCGATTTGCTTACTTGCGTGGGGAACTTGGCATTTGTCACCCTTACGGCATTTGTGAGGGGGAGCTGATTTTAATTGACTTGCATATGCTCATTATGTGTGGAATTGCACTTACATCTTTTGCTATTATATGCCTGCTTTTCATTCAAAGAAATCATGACAGCTCAGCTCTATGAAATATGTCTGGAACATTGATTGTGCATGATGTTTTCTTTTCTAAAATCAAAACTTGCTCACTGCTCAATCGTGTATCTAGCTTGTTTAGGCAGGACTGCTTTTAGCTATCTTTTATCTACTTGACAACAAGACACTGTTCCTTGGATGCTAAACTTTGCAACTTGAAAAATGTGTTCTGAATTCATGGATATTCATCAAAATAACTTATTCATCTGAATCAAAATTAAAAATCCATGATTTGCCCGGGTTAAATGAAAAGATCCAGGAGGGTTTGTTTGTCGCACTACTCTATTCTAGACTGCTTACCATTGCACCTTGGTCTGAACTGGGATAGTGTAGTGTATGCCAAAATCGACGCCTTAAGCTTCAGATGGCTTTTATGCCTAGGCTTGGCTTGATTGGAAAGTATAAGGTGGACAAACAAATAACCCCTGGCATTAAGAAAAAGAACAACAAAATTAATTATTCATCAAGTTTGCTTTTAAAGCTCCTTTTTGAACAAGACTTGTCTGTCTAGTGTAGAAATTGTTAGCTTTGCGCAGTCCTTGCCTTCTCTTGTCTAGCTGCTGTGATTAAGTGGTGATGCTTTACTTCCAAAATGACAAAATCACATGCCATCATCTTGTTTCACAGATTTTTAAATTGAGCTGAGCACATGATCATTAGTGTTAATGTTGGCATATTTTTGCATTATATGTCCTTGCAATTCTATTCATTTCGAAGCTTTGCATCTTTTAACTGCTCCTTGATGCTTGCATTGCCAAAGGGGGAGATTTGCTGTGTTCTCTGCCGCAAGAAGGCATAATTTCGAAAAAGGGAAAGTTTTTTTTGACATAAAGGGGAAGAAAAATCTGCTTAACTCAGGGGGAGTTCTTATCAAGGGGAGATTTGCAAAAAGGACTTTTACTCCTTTGAGAAAGGGGGAGGGAGAAATTCTTTTATCAAGTGACATGCTTTGGCTCTTTTCTGAGTTTTTATGGTCACTTGTGTGCTGAAAGCTTTTCATTTTTCTTGAAATTGGATTTGGTTGTCAATGCACTCATCAAGGGGGAGATTGAGAAACCAAGGGTTGGTTTCGGTATTTTGTGATGAGTGATTGACTGGATTTTACCCTCTGTTCGAAGGGTACCTCCGAAGGGGCTTCGGAGGTGGTTCTCCGAAGGGTGTTCGGAGGTGGTTGCTTGCTGCAGCTGCGCAGCGGAGTGTGACTGTCGGAGGGGTCCGGCAGTACACGATGACTGGGTTCGTACCGATGGCTTCGGTACTTTGGGCGGTACACCGGAGTGTGTGCCGGAGGTTGATAACCCAGAGAGGTCTCCGGAGTACTGGATACACTTGTCTGCTTGTTTGTGGTGCGCAGGGACTTCGGAGGCGACGGACAAGGTTCGAGCCAGGTGAACCTGGGTCAGGCGGGAGGCTTGATGCCAGGGGAGCGGGGAGCTCCGTCACGGTGGCTGTGAAGGTGGTCCGGGTCGGTCCTCGGGTCGAGGCGTGCCAGGTGAAGGCAGAAAGTGCGGAGCGTGGCTCCGGCTGAAGGTACTCCGAGACAAGTCCTCGGAGGCGAGGCACTTCGAAGGTACTCCGAATGGAGTGACTTCGGAGTTGGTGGACCAAGTCCTCTGCGGAGGCATGGAGTTCGAAGTGTGCTCCGGAGGGAGACACTCGAAGGTGCCCGACGAAGGTCTCAGAAGTCGAGGTGCATCGAAGGCATGGTCCGGGTGAGGCTCGTCGAGGAGTGTGCTCGGAGTGAGACACTGCGACGAAGTGCTCATGGAATGCTTCATGCGGAGGCCTTGGATGAAGGAGGGACTTCGAAGGGTGGAACTCCGAAGGTGGGCTTCGGAGTGAGGTTGACTTGAGGTGCTTCGGCCATGCATGGCTTCGGTACACGGACGAACGGTGTTCGAGCTGGGAGTAGCTGCGAAGCCGTGGTGGTCCACTCCGGAGGTGGTGGTGCGAAGGCCCAAGGGGCTTTGACGGCTTCGGCTTAAAACCGTCAATGTATCGAAGGACTTCTTCGGTGGAGCGAAGGCCAACAGGCTGCAGACTTCTCGCCGAAGCTACCGCACCCTCCGGGGCGAAGGGAGGTTCCAGAAGTCAACACTGTAAAGGCTGACACTGTCTGTTCTGAAAAAGGCTGACACTGTCCCCTCTGCAGCTGACAGAGAAGCCTCCAGAATAAAGGTGGACTACCTTTTGTACCCCTTAGTTCTGAAGAGACAAAATGAATGTAAACCCTAGGGGTAGAGTAGTCACTTCCTTAGGATGAATCCGTGGGCTATAAATATGGGGGCTCGGTAGGTAACATTTAACACTTTGAGCATTTACTGTTGAGCTCCTGTACACAGACCTCGCTGGTTTTCATCCAGAGTTCAATATATTTTGTGTTCCTTGTTCAAGCGGCGAAGCCCTGCTTCTTTGTGCTTTTGCTTGAGCTCGCTTTGCATACCTCGCTAGTTTTAGTTCACCGAAGCCTGTCTTGGCGAAGGGTGTTTTTCTCGCGAAGTGTGTTTTTCAGTGTGCTGTCGCTCTGTGTAACACGAGGCAAGACCTCGCTGCTTACTAGCGAAGCCCTGGTCATATCCCGTTTGCTTCCTGTGTCGAAGCCCTTAGCGTAGTCCTTTTGTGTGCGTGTAGACCTTCGCGTACGAAGCCCAGCACCAGTTGTTGTCGCTAAGTACTTGGTCGAAGTCCTCAGAGGGCTGTCCACTCTTGCGAAGGGTGAAGTGCGAAGCCTGCTCGAAGCACCTCGTGTGCGGAGCCTGCACTGACTTAGCAGAGTAGATTTTCGAAGGGTGTTAGTGGAGCGAAGTCTTCTTGGCTTCGAACTTTTGATCCTCCGAAGCCTGTGTTCGAAGGTGTCGAAGTACCTCCGAACCAGACCTTCGAAGGTTGTGTTCAAAGCCTGTTCCGTAGAAGACAGAACAGAACCGAAGGCTAAGTTTTTAGCCCGAAATTTTAAAAGCTCCCATTCACCCCCCCTCTGGTCGCCGTTTCCGGTCCAACACAGGTGGAGGTACTAGCTTCCTTGAGAGAGGAGCTAGCCGATGCTTAGAATGAGAACTTTTACCTCCGTCAGATCCGGAGTTGGGTGAGTGCCAGAGAGCCACAGCTCGGCATGATGATCCAGCAGTTCAAGAGGCAGGATGGGTTTGGGGTAGGTTACACCTATACCAAGGCTGACTTTGAGAGTGCCATTAGCCGAGTAGTGGAGTGGAGTAAGATGACTCCTAAGAAGAGATATCCTAAGACTCATTCCACTAAGTCTTTCCAGGCTAGTCAGCCCAAGGATGGAGTGTTCCAAGAACAACCTAAAGCTCCACCCAAGAAGCCCATCTGGGTCCCAATGCCCAAGCATCTCCACACTTCTCTTGACTCTCTACCTAGACCCTCTCACACCAAAGAGTCTACACCCAACACCACCAAGCCCAAGAACCCCAAGCCTCAACCACATCCCAAGAAGCCTACCTATCATGGTGAGTTCTGTCAGAGAGATGGGCATATTGAGGAGTTTTGCTTCAGGAGGAAGCGGATTAAGAGAGTAGAGAGAGCTCGAGGTGGGCAAGAGCAGTTCTACCAACAAGGTGGTAGAATGGGAGTCCCTGGACACGGGGAGAGGCTAGAGGCCAGGCTGCATCGTGTAGGTGGTGGTAGAGGAGATGGCTTTCATGCTCGTGCTCCGGAGGGTGGCTTTTGCTCCGACAGAGCTCCAGGTCGTTCTGGATACGACTTTGGACCTCGTGGATGAGACTTTAGGCAGAACCGAGGACCGCACTTTGAGCCGCATTCTAGTCCGGACTTTTATTATTCTTTCTTCTTTCCTTCTTTTGAGAAGATGGCTCGACACTGGTTTAGCTCTTTTGCTAAACCTGGTGCCAGACCATTTGCTCCTACTTATGACCACTGATCGTGTAGGATCGAGGACTGGAGGACGTGTGGATCGTGGATTTAGGATGCTCTCATCACATAACGGGACATCGCAGATGGTTCTCCAGCCTCACTTCCCCGAGCTCCAAGGAGTACATCACTTTCGGGAACAGTGGTCAAGGGAAGGTATAAGGCATTGGCTCAATTCGCATCTCTGATCATTTCTCTTTGAAGAATGTTGCTTTGGTTGGAAACTTGAATTTTGATTTGATCTCTGTTTCGCAACTTCTTGAGGATGGTTTGGAGGTTCGATTTAAGAAGGGCATGTCTTCTGTTGTCGATTCTAGAGGATCTTTGGTTTGTCAGATCTTACCCTTTGGTAAGGTTTTTTGTATTGATTTCTCTAGTTCTTTTAGCCCTTATCGCTGTTTGATTGCTGGATCATCCACTGAGCTCTGGAAGTGGCATAGGAGGTTAGGTCATTTGAGCTTTGATCTACTAGTCAGATTGAGCTCTATGGACCTTATCCGAGGATTGCCTAAGCTTAAGATGGAGAAGGATCTAGTTTTCCATCCCTGTCGTCATGGGAAAATGGTTGCCGCTTCTCACGCACCTGTGACTCAGGTGATGACTTCGTACCTGGGAGAGCTGCTACACATGGACACTATTGGTCTAGCTCGGGTACGCTCAGTCGATGGAAAGTGGTACACACTTGTGATCGTTGATGATTTTTCTCGATTCTCGTGGGTTTTATTTTTGGAGTCTAATGATGAGACTTTTCAGTTTGTTCATGACCCGATTTTTAAGCTGAAGAATGAGAACAATGGTCGGATGTGAGCAATTAGCTCTAACAACGGCTCTGAGTTCAAGAACTGAGAAGCTCTAACAACAGCTCTGAGTTCAAGAACTCTCAGTTCGTTAGCTTCTGCAGTGATCAGGGTCTTGAGCATTAGTTTTCTGCTCCTTACACTCCCCAATAGAACGGCGTTGTGGAACAAAAGAACCGCACGCTGGTCGAGATGGCCAGGACGATGCTCGATGAGCATAGGACTCCTAGGCGCTTTTGGGCTGAAGCCATGAACATGGTTTGCTATCTGGCCAACCACATTTTTCTTAGAGCTTACATAGGTAAGACGTCATATGAGTTGCGGTTTGGCAGACAGCCCAAGGTGAGTCACTTGCGAGCGTTTGGCTGCAAGTGCTTTATGCTCAAGAAGGGAGGTCATTTGGACAAGTTTGAGTCTCGTTGTTGGGATGGAGTTTTTCTTTGTTATGCGTTGCATTCTCGAGGATTCCGTGTTTGGAACCTCGACTCCCAGTAGCTTGTTGAGACTTGTGAGGTTTCTTTTGATGAGTCCATTCCTTCGTTGAGTCCTTCTTTTGAGCTTTCTGGAGATGTTGAGCTTGGAGAGTCCATCTTCGAGGAAGATGACGACACTCTTGTTGTTGATGAGGGTGGGCCTTCTACACAGCCTACAGACCCCATACCTTTTGAGACTTCGACTGAGGACGAGGGCGGACCTTTGATCACTTCTTCCACTTTGATCGAGCCCCCTCAGTCGAGTCCAGAGGTGCTAGCTACTGACTCCGGTGAGGTGACTTCAGATCACCTAGGATCCCGAGCAGTTCATCGTGATAACCCCTCAGAGCTCATCATCGCTGATCTCTCTGAGAGAACTTTGCACTCTTTTGTTGATTCGCTCGCTGTTTTTGCTGAGTCTGTGTTTGTTGCCTCTTTTGAGCCCAGAGATGTTTCTCATGCTCTTTCTGATGCAAATTGGATAAACACCATGCAAGAAGAGCTTGAGAATTTTGTTCGCAATCGGGTTTGGACACTGGTTGACCTGCTACCTGGATGCAACCCCATAGGCACCAAGTGGGTGTTCAAGAACAAGCAAGGTGAAGATGGGGTTGTGGTGCGCAACAACGCTCGATTAGTTGTCCAGGGTTTATGCTAGAAAGAGGGTATGACTTTGAGGAGACTTTCGCCCCTGTTGCCCGTCTTGAGTCTATTCGCATTCTTTTGGCATTTGTTGCTTCTAAGGGTCTTAAGCTTTTTCAAATAGATGTCAAGAGTGCTTTTCTGAATGGGTACATAGAGGAGGAAGTCTATGTTAGGGAACCCCCTGGTTTTGAGAACCCTAAGTTTCCTCGACATGTTTTTAAGTTGCAGAAAGCTTTATACGGTCTGAAACAAGCCCCTAGGGCTTGGTATGATCGCCTAAAGCAATTTTTGTTGGGGAACGGCTTTGTGATGGGTTTTGTGGATAAAACTCTTTTCTTGCTCAGGGATGGCTCAATGTTCTTGATTGCTCAGATTTATGTGTACGACATTATTTTTGGTGGTTCTACTAATGAGCTTGTATCCAAGTTTTCTGAGTAGATGCACAACAAGTTTGAGATGAGCCTCATGGGTGAGCTCAAGTACTTCCTAGGGCTCCAGATCAAGCAGACCAAGGACGGCATATTCATCCACCAGATAAAGTACACGCGGGAAATGCAAAAGAAATTTGACTTTGGTGGAGAGCTGAAGCCTCAGATGACTCCAATGGGTACGTTTGGAGGCCTAGACAAGGATGAGAGCGGCATCAAGGTCAACGAGAGAGAGTATCGAGGGATGATCAGATCGCTGCTATACTTGACGGCGACGAGGCTAGATATTCAGTTTGCCGTGAGACTGTGCGCGTGTTTTCAGTCTTCACCACACGCGTCTCATCGGCAGGCTGTCAAGCGCATTTTCAGGTACCTTACCTATGCACCTGATCTAAGTCTTTATTATTCAGCATCATCGTTTCTTGATTTATCTGGCTTTTCTGACGCTGATTTTGGTGGGTGCCGGCTAGATCGCAAGTCGACTTCCGGTACTTGCCAGTTTCTCGATTCTTCGCTTGTTTCTTGGACTTCTCGGAAACAATCTAGAGTTGCGCTTTCTACCACAGAGGCTGAGTATGTAGCTACTGCTAGCTGCTGCTCATAGTTGGTTTGGATGATTTCTACTTTACGAGATTTTGGGTTGTTCTTCCCTACTAGAGTACCTTTGTTTTATGACAGTACTAGCGCGATTAGTGTAGGGAAAAACCCATGTCTTCATTCAAAAACCAAACATATTGATATGTGCTTACACTTTCTGAGGGATCAATATAAGAAAGGTGCCATTGACCTTGTCCATGTTGATACTCATCATCAGTGGCTGACATTTTCACCAAACCCCTAGATCAGTCTACTTTTGAGCGATTGTGAGGGGATTTGGGAGTCGTGTATCCTTTTTAGGATATTTTGAGTCAGTTTTTTCTTTCTTCTTTACTCTTTTCTTGAGTCTTTTTGTGTGTGTTCATATCATGCATATTCACATATCTTATCTTAGTTTGGACAATGCTTATCTTAGTAGATAACAACTAGCTTTTGCATCTCATGCTTTACCTTGCTTGTCGACTAGAAAATGTGGTGATGCTTTTGTTTTGGACAAATCGAAAAATGCGTGCTATTGACTTTCTTTAGATATCATCTGTTTCACTGATCATGTCACGTGTGTTAGATAGTATGTCTTTTGCTATACCTGCTAGATGTTGTACTTGCAGTCAATCATATCTGAGAAGCCTGCTTTTTTCACTTGACCTGCACCCCAATTGCATTCATTGCATATTTTGAGGGGGAGCTGCATTTCAGGGGGAGTTTGAGTCTGTTTCTTTTTAGAGTGCATTTAGTCTCGCTTGATGAGTCCAATTGTCATAAGGGGGAGAAATTTTGGGTTACTCGATCTTTTAGAAGAGTTTAGGGGGAGTTTTGGCTTTCTCTGGGATTTGTTTTAGGGGGAGTTTTAGTCTCTTTTGCCATTACTCTTTGGATATCCTTGTTGATTATTCTGAGATTGCACTCGTTTTTTTGAGTTTTTATTTTTGGTTAACATAATGACCGCTTTTTGGTTTTTGTTCGCCTTTTGTTCATTAGGTTAAACTTTTATTTTATTTTCTTCTTTCTATCTTCTTGTGTTTTGTTTTTCATGTTTCCACATGTGCTTGCAGGTTCTGAAGAGCTGATGAAGAGAGTGTTGACAATGCACTTATCAAGGGGGAGATTGATGAGCCATGATGAAGATCATGGGCCTCATGGCTCCAGATGTGATGAGTGATTGTCAACGGAAGTCAAGAGGACATGAAGAGAAGACCTGCTATGTCTGGGCCACATGTGACTCAGGTACACGGGCAGCGAGCGACTGCCGGGCAGAGGGGCCGTGGAGTTGGACTGGCCCAATCCGAGTACATGGGCCAGGAGCAGCAGAGGATCCACTGGTCTATTGACCGGGATTGACTCAGGTACACGGGCGGCGAGCGATTGCCGGGCTAAGGGAGCTGCGGAATCGGGTCGGCCCAATCTGGGTACCCGGTGCGAAGATGGTGTATGCTTTGTCAGTTTTGGCGCAAAACTGACGACCGCTGATCTCGGATCTGACCGTTTTGAGACGAAGCTGTAGCTGCTATGAAAGCTCCACATCAGGACAAGTTATCTGTATTTAGGATTTTACTATTTTGCCTTTAGGCCCACAGTCTGTTAGTTGAGTCTGTAAAAAATCCTAAGGGCATTTTGGTCTTTCCATTTTATTTCAGCGTCTCTAAAAACCCTAAGGGTCTTTTGGTATTTTTCCTAGTCTATTGGGCTGCCTATAAATAGGTCCCCAATCCCTAGGGTTAGAGTTAACTCACTTTAATCTAATCATCAGAGTTCATTCCCATGTTTCGCCTCTTTTGAGCGCTGCCACGGTTCTTCGTTCTGAAATCTGAGACTGCCACCGACTGATTTCTTTCATCTCTTAGTACGCTCGGCCACTAATGCAAGCATGCACAAGCAGGCGCATGGGGCCCTGTGCAGAAGTCCACTGACTGAAGCAGGTGTGTGTATTCCCATGGTGTGTTTCATTTTTGGCATTTAAAGCCTGTTTTGTTCCTGCGTGTTTCCCTGAGAAGGAGAAGCTCTCAGCGCAATTTTCACATGAGAATTTATCATCTGAGTTTTGATTTGCCTGCCTAAGTTAGACTGTTGTGTACACTAGCTGATGTTTAGCTATAGGACTGGTTACTTTTCAGTTCTTGTGCATCGAGTTGTTCTGCAGCTAACGTACAACTAGATCATAGCTTTTCTCGATTGTTGTGTGCTGGCTATTTTCGACCTTGTGCTAGACCTCACAGGGCTAGCTCTTAGCAGAGAGATTAGCAGTAGCAGAAGCATGCACATCAAACATATGGCGTGACGTTTCAAGGCTTCTGGCGTGCAGATCGAAACATTCAGCCGAACGAAGTCCCTGCTTTCTGTTTCTTTGTTTTCGCAGTCTACAGAGGAAATAGCGTGTTGTGAGGGCTTCGCTTGTTGGTGGAAGACTTAGCGAAGTCAGTCGTGTTACTTTGGCAAGGTGTTTTTGTCCAGACTTCGGCAATTGAGCGAGGTCAGGTGTGTAGACTGCGCGAGTGGACTTCGGTCTCTAGTCTAGGCTGGTGCATAGACTTCGGCTGCTAGGCTCTGCCGAAGCTAGCTTCGACAAGACAAAGCACAAGGTTCGCTTAGACTGTGCTGTGGTCATTTGTAGTTAGACTTCGTTGAACATCTAACAGAAAACATTTTTTTAATAGTAAATGTTCATCTTGTGTTTGCATGCACTTAAAATGCTTGTGTTTTGAATGCTCTGTTAATCTGCCTGTGAACACTATTTTGGGGTCTTTTCAACTAGGACACCGGTTGTTTTTAGGCTAGATTATTTTAGTACTTGTGATCACTTGCTACTTCTGTTGTTTGTCTGTTGAGGTGGGTTGGGTGTCTGGAGAAGGCCATTGATTCGTAAGAAGAAATGACAAGAGGATTCTCTATATAGATAGAAAAAGAGAAGAAAATTAGGATGTGGAAAACAAGATAGGAATTGTGTACAATGACTGTTGGAACAATTGCGTTAGTTCCAGCAGGTTTTCCTGTAGTGGTGTACGATGTGGAGAATGAACCTCGATGGGTTCTCTCAGAGGGAGAAGGGGTTTATACTGGTTCGGGCCTCCCCTAGGGGATAATAGCCCTACGTCCAGTTTGTGGTGGATTTGGCATGGTATGCCTTAGTGTGGAGAAGAGAACTACAGGGTCTCATGGCCCCTGGGGTGTCCCCTGTTACAAGGGCTTGGCCCTGCTTTTATAGGCACGCAGGCCAGAGGAAAAGACTGGGATGCCCCCTATGAGCCCTAGGCTCATAGGGGCAGAGAGGGGAAAAGGAGCTACCTACGGTACAAAAAGTGCCAGACAACTTTACAGCTTTACTGACGTGTCAGGCTGCACCAGGCTTTGACCAGCTAAAAGATATACCGAAGGTAGAGGCTGGGGGGAAGGCTTCGGAGTGCACCCCAGAGGGGAGCTTCGAAGCATGCTCCGGAGGGCAGTCTCCGGACGGGACTCTGGAGGGCGGCCTCCGGACTTGGCTCTCGGAGGGTGGCCTCCGGACTGGACTCTGGAGGGCGGCCTCCGAACTGGACTCCGGAGGACGGCCCCCGGACTTGGCTCTCGGAGGGTGGCCTCCGGACTGGACTCCGGTGGGCGGCCTCCGAACTGGACTCCGGAGGACGGCCCCCGGACTTGGCTCTCGGAGGGTGGCCTCCGGACTGGACTCCGGAGGGCGGCCTCCGAACTGGACTCCGGAGGGAGGCCTCCGAACTGGACTCCGGAGGGCGGCCTCCGGGCTTGGCTCTCGGAGGGAGGCCTCCGGACTTGGCTCTCGGAGGGTGGCCTCCGGACTGGACTCCGGAGGGCGGCCTCCGAACTGGACTCCGGAGGGAGGCCTCCGAACTGGACTCCGGAGGGCGGCCTCCGAACTGGACTCCGGAGGACGGCCCCCGGACTTGGCTCTCGGAGGGTGGCCTCCGGACTGGACTCCGGAGGGCGGCCTCTGAACTGGACTCCGGAGGGAGGCCTCCGAACTGGACTCCGGAGGGCGGCCTCCGGGCTTGGCTCTCGGAGGGAGGCCTCCGGACTTGGCTCTCGGAGGGTGGCCTCCGGACTGGACTCCGGAGGGCGGCCTCCGAACTGGACTCCGGAGGGAGGCCTCCGAACTGGACTCCGGAGGGCGGCCTCCGGGCTTGGCTCTCGGAGGGAGGCCTCCGGACTTGGCTCTCGGAGGGTGGCCTCCGGACTGGACTCCGGAGGGCGGCCTCCGAACTGAACTCCGGAGGACGGCCCCCGGACTGGACTCCGGAGGGCGGCCTCAGGACTGGACTCCGGAGGGCGGCCTCCGGACATGACTCCGGAGGGTGGTCTCCGGACTTGGCTCCGGAGGGCGGCCTCCGGACCTGGCTCCAGAGGGCGGCCTCCAGCCTCCTGCGCCCGGGGGGTGGCCCCTGGCGCCCTGCGCCAAGGCCCGAATTGGGGGCTCCGGCCGGACCTCCTGGTCTGAGGGCTCCGAAGCTACGGGCCCCGAAAGGCACCTTGGGACCTGGAAACAACACTTAGAGAGAAAACAGGCTCCGACAGTACCTGGCTCTGGGCCGAAGGCTGTCGGAGGCTGATGTCATTTGACCCCTATTTAAGGGAAATATATTTCCCCAACAATGACATTGTACAACAATTTGGAAAAGGGATGTAGCGTAGCTTGGTAGCGCGTTTGTTTTGGGTACAAAATGTCACAGGTTCAAATCCTGTCATCCCTACCTACCTATTACTTCTTCTCCTTTATAGTCAGTAGTCAGGAGATTCCGATCGATTGCATAAGACCCATGGTTCAGGCCAACAGTGGTGATCAAGGTCAGATGGATGAATTTGCCAACCGAAGCACATCTCATTTTTGGATATCGTTGCCGCGTTGGCCACCGGAAGTTCCTTTGTAGCCTAGATCGTGCTCAACTGGATAGGTTCAGACTTACAGATCGAAATAACATAATCTAGAAAGAGCTAGAGCCCTGCTGTTCTAAATCACCCCCTCTGGTTGCTACTTTCAGTCCTACAAGTGGTATCAGAGCCTGGTTAGGGTTTTTCCATACCTTAACTGGTTCTAACCCAAGGTAGTGAACATGACGTCTTCTGGAAAGGACCCGTCCATGGAAGCTTTTGGCTACACTTATTGGAAGACTCGCATGCGAGCCTATCTCATGAGAAACTCTTTCTCAAGGAATACACCATTCCGAGCGACATACACTTTGCCCTATTCTTTATTATAGAAATAGTATCATTTGGTTTTCTTAGGATATTCCACAAAGAAGCACTTGTCAGATTTATGAGTGAGCTTGTCAGACGTCAAACGTTTGACATACGCTTCAAAACCCAAAATCTTTAGAAAAGAAAAATTGGTACGCCTCCTAGACCACATCTCATACGGTGTCTTCTCTACTAACTTAGATGGAACTCTATTTATCATGAAAATGGAAATTTCTAGAGCATGTCCCCATAAGGATAATGGAAGATCATCATGACTCATCATAGACCGAACCATGTCTAACAAAGTGTGGTTTCTTCGCTTGGACACTCCATTCCACTAGGGCGTGCCGGGTGGAGTTAGATATGGAACAATTCCACACTACTTCAGATGATCACTAAACTTATGGCTCAAATATTCACCTCTACGATCAGATCGTAGAAATTTAATTTTCTTGCCCGTATAATTTTGTAATTCATTTTGGAACCCCTTGAACTTTTCAAAAGACTCCCACTTGGCTCTCGGAGGGAGGCCTCCGGACTTGGCTCTCGGAGGGTGGCCTCTGGACTGGACTCTGGAGGGCGGCCTCCGAACTGGACTCCGGAGGGAGGCCTCCGAACTGGACTCCGGAGGGCGGCCTCCGGGCTTGGCTCTCGGAGGGAGACCTCCGTACTTGGCTCTCGGAGGGTGGCCTCCGGACTGGACTCCAGAGGGCGGCCTCCGAACTGAACTCCGGAGGACGGCCCCCGGACTGGACTCCGGAGGGCGGCCTCAGGACTGGACTCCGGAGGGCGGCCTCCGGACATGACTCCGGAGGGTGGTCTCCGGACTTGGCTCCGGAGGGCGGCCTCCGGACCTGGCTCCAGAGGGCGGCCTCCGGCCTCCTGCGCTCGGGGGGTGGCCCCTGGCGCCCTGCGCCAGGGCCCGAATTGGGGGCTCCGGGCCGGACCTCCTGGTCTGAGGGCTCCGAAGCTACGGGCCCCGAAAGGCACCTTGGGACCTGGAAACAACACTTAGAGAGAAAACAGGCTCCGACAGTACCTGGCTCTGGGCCGAAGGCTGTCGGAGGCTGACGTCATTTGGCCCCTGTTTAAGGGAAATATATTTCCCCAACAGTAGCCCCTCGCGTGTAGGCCTTCGGGACGAAGGGGTGCGCGCGCCCTTAGGACAAATGACCTGAAAACATGACTTCAGAGGAAACATACCTTCGGAGCCTGGACCGGAGGTGACCTTGATACCCGGGGGTAATAAATGCCCGCGCTAGTCGGCAGAACGGCCTCGGGGAGGCCGAACGGCTCCGCAATGGTCAAGAAAGTTACCGTTACCTTGATCTGGGCTGGTTCGCCTTCGCTGGAGGCCCACCTGGCGGTGGGTTCGGCCCACGACGGTTGGAATTCTTACCGCGCCTATAAATAGGGACTTACCGCGTGCGGCTTCGACACACCTTCATTTGCTTTCTTCTCGTTGCCTTGCAACCTTCGCTCTGTTCTTCTTCTAGCTTCGCTCCAAGCCCCCTTCGCTAGTTTTAGCTCTTCGCGTCGAAGTCCCATCAACATGCCGAAGAAGGCGGTGGCGAAGCCTCTTGCTTTGGGCTCGAGCTCGGGCTCCGCCGAGGTGCAGGCAGCGGCGGCTGCGGCGGCGAAGACTGCGCCCAGGCGGATGGGGCCGAGGGACCTTCGGACGCCCTCCGACAAGTTCGAGCAGACCCTGGAGATGAGGGCCTCGATCTCCACGGAGGAGTCGGTCCGGAGGGCCTGCGAAGGGAAGATTGCGGCGAAGATCCAACTTCGGGTCCCGGAGAAGTCGGAGTCTGAGCCGAGGCCTCGTGCTGACGAGGTGGTGGTGTTCGAGGCCTTTTTTGAAGCCGGCCTCGGACTGCCTGCAGTGGGGATGTTGAGTGAAGTCCTCAAGGCTTACAACCTCGAGCTCCCTCAGCTTCCGCCCAACGCCGTGGCGAGGTTAGCCGTCTTTGAGTGGGCCATGAGGGCCGAGGGCTGCGAGGGCCGCGCGGACGTCTTCGTCGCCCTCCACGACGCCAACTGCCAACCGAAGCCGCGGGAGGGGACGGACCGCGTCAAGAGGGCGCTGGCCTTCGGCAGCGCCAATTTCCAGCTCCGGAAGGAGTACCAAGACGCCTTCCCGGCGAGGGCCGTCAACAACAAGTGGTACTCGAGGTGGGACCAAGAGTGGTTCTATGCCTCCGTCGGTGCCAACTCCCCCCTTCGGAGTACCAACGCCCATATTTTGTACCGGCGCGAAGGGGTGGTGAAGACCAGCGAAGACATCCTTCGCTCGAGGATCTCGCTGCTCCGGAGAGTGGCGGCGAAGATGAGCATGAGGGACCTCGCGGAGGAGTTCATCACCGTCCGGCTCAGCCCCCTCGCGCGCTCCTGGCCGGAGGGGCTCTTTCAGGCTTCGGGCCGAGGTGAACTTAGCGAGCTGGCCTTCGACCGCTTCTGTAAGGCTTCGAAGTCTCTCTACTTTTTAATACTTCGTAGACTTCACTTCTAACTCAAACTTTCCATGAAGCCGACCTCGAAATGAGGACCCCGGAGGAGGCCATCACGGCGGCGGATCGAGTCGTCGGGACTCCGACCCCCGAGGAGCAGAACCAGCGCCTTGCCCTGGTGGGGTCCTGGGAGCGCTGGAACAGAGTGTGGACCGCGCTTGACCTCGGAGGGCTCCCTGCTCTGCCAGACTTCGCCCACCTGACCACCTCGTCGGCCGTAGCCAAGAGGAAGCGGGGGGACGAGGACGAGCCGAATGCCTCGGGGGAGGTTGCGGAGAAGCCCGCAGCTACACCGCCCTCCAAGAAGGCAGCGAAGCCCCTGGCGGCGAGGCCTTCGGCGGCGGAGGCTGACGGGCACACTCCGGCTGCTAAGGAGGCCACGGGTGCTCTAGCGGAACCGACTTCGGGCGCGGAGGTGGATGAGCCAGCTTCGCAGCGAGGGAGCTGGAGGACGCACTTAGCCCCACCGGCCTTCCAAGAAATCTCTGACGAAGGTAAACCTTTTATGCAAGCTTTGCCCCAATATGCGGATTTTGACTTGGCTCCCTGCAGAGGACGAGGACGATGCGAGGCCCGCTAAGGCGAAGCCGACAAGCGAGGGTGGATCGAAGTCTGCCGAGGCGAAGCCCACGGAAGCTTCGAGTAGCAGCGGCAGCAGCAGCGGCAGCGGCTCGGAGTCCGAGAGTACTTCGTCCGACGATGAAGGCAGTGGAGGCCGCGAAGTCCCTCGAGGCGAAAAAGAAGTGGATGTGGTGGGCTTGAGCCCCGCCTCGCCGGAGCCCGCGGAGACGACTGTGGCCGTGATTCACCCTTTCAAGCCGAGGGGGGGCGTGACGGTGGCGGCGATCCGCAGTTTCCGCGAGGCTTGTGCTTCTGCGGAGGAGGGGGACTTGGTGGCCCAGCTTAGCCGTCAGGACCCCGCAGATCTCTTTGTCAGTTCGAGCGAAGTCCTCCTGCGGGTGAGCGAAGCCCCTTGCAGCTTTGAACAATACTTTGCCCTTCGGTTGATACTCAAGGTTTGTTGAATTCCTGCAGGCCTTCGCACTGAACGCGGCAGCTTCGACTGCTGCCAACAGGCGTATGGAGCGCCTCGCAGAAGAGAAGGAGGCCCTTCGCCGCGAGGTCTTGGAGGAAGCTGAGAAGCGGAGGCGGGCCGAGGCTTCGGCTGCTGAGGCGAAGGAAGCCTTGGCCTCGGAGACGGCTCGGCTCCGCGCGGAGCTCCAAGCTTCGAAGGACGCCGAGGCCCGTCAGGCGAAGGAGAACGAGGAGCTCCGCCAGCGGGCTCGGGATCTTGAGAGCTTCGTCGTGGCTAATCTCGGCGAGGCCACTCAGAGTCTGACCGAGGTCCTTGAGAAAATAGGGACCGAGTGCCGGACTCCGGATTTTGGCGATCAGGACCCGATTGGGGACCGCGCCGACTTCTTGAAGACTGCAGCTTCGGTGGCAGACGAAGCGCTGACGGGCTTCGCTCTTATGGCCGGTCGCGTCGCGGGCCAAGGGGTGTTGCACCTGCTCCATGCCGCGGGGTGCGACCACCTTCGGGCCGCAACCTCCGTGACCCCAGTGGCCTTCGGGGGTCCGCACTTGGTGACGCCTCCGGCCGAAGTTCGCGGAGCCTGGCGGCGGCTGCAGGACCCCTAGAAGGAGCAAGGCTACGAAGCAGTCCTCGACCTCCAGAAGGCCCTCCGACATCGCCGATCCAAAGCGCCTGTTGTGCCTGATCAGCCTTCGACTTCGGTACCTCCGCCTCCGAAGGTGTAGATCTCCTTAGGCCTTTTGTAATACTTAGCTGTAGCCTTGTAAAACTCTATCAGTTTATTAATATGAATGCGGGGGTTTTTTATACCTGCCCAGGCGCAGACTTCGAGCGCAGACCTCGAAGTCCTCGAGGACTCCGAAGAGCTTCAACAGCTGTGGGCAATCCTCGAAGTAGCTAGGTCCGAAGGCCCCCCTCGGTTTAAGCTTCCGAGGGGGCCTAACGGCGAAGCCATCTCCGACATAGCTCAGGATTTATTAGCCGCTGTGAAGACGGAGTACCTTCAGGGTCCTTCGTCTTTTTCTTCGCGTACGGCCTTAGCAGGCGACGAAGCCCTAGACTTTTCTGCCTTCGATACAGCACCGCCTGCTTCGCTAACTTGGAGCGACCTGCAAGGTGGAAGACGGAGCTTACGGGCTTCGGAGCCTGGACGGGCTAGTCGAGGGAGAGCGGGCTCCGACGAGGCGACGTCCAGCCGAGGTGGCCCTGGCCGAAGAAGGGGCAAGCGAGGGTCGGGGCCTCGCACACGGTTCTTCTTAGGCTTAGATACAGATTATACGTAGTTTTGCTTCCGAAGTATGTTTGTAACACACTTCTCAACATACAATGAATAGAGTTTGTTATCTTTGCACACTTCGTCTGTATGCTTCGTGTTGTTTGGCTTCGAATGCTTTAGCTTGTTACGCTCGTATTGCGTACTACATTCGCACACCTCGCATACATGCTTCCCCCCTTTTGCTCGTGGCAGTTAGGGACTTAGCCGTTGCTGGTGCGGGCAAAAGAATAAACGATGCGAAGGGTGCGCCTTTTGGCGGCTTCGACGTATGAATTTTATTTAAGCGAAGGCCTCCTTTGGGCTCGAACGCTTTAGTTTGGTGCGAAGCAGGGCTTCGGTTTTAAATAAGGCGAAGGCCTCTTTTGGGCTTCGAACGCGCTAACTTGGTGCGAAGCAAGGCTTTGACACAACCAAGCCTAGCGAGGCATGCTTTGGCATGCTAGGATTTGGATGCTGTGCGTGAGCGGGGCTCTGAAACGCACTTAGATTATGGCGAAGTATGACTTCGAGACGCTTAGGCGTATTATACACGAGCACGCGAAGCCAGGCTTCGGAGCGTGTTTAGATAATGAAGCAAGGCTTCGGAACTTGGTCCTGTAATGAGAAGGATATTTGGTGTGGATTCACCGAACCTGTGATAGTGTGAGCCACCTTCGACTCTGGGTCACCTTCGACCCTGGGATGCTTCGGGTGCCGAACGCGTCGGGCCAGTGGCCCGGAGTCCTTTTAGCCCACTGCTACGGGCCCGGGGGCACTGTGTAGCCTTCGGAGGGGTACTCCGGATTTTATAAAGCGAAGCAAGGCTTCGGTTTTAAATAAGGCGAAGCATGGCTTCGGGTTTAAATAAGGCGAAGCATGGCTTCGGTTTTTAAGTAAGGCGAAGCATAGCTTCGGTTTTTGAACAAGGCGAAGCAAGGCTTCGGTTTTTGAATAAGGCGAAGCATGGCTTCGGTTTTTAAATAAGGCGAAGCATGGCTTCGGTTTTTAAGTAAGATAGAGCGAAAAAATTGTATTCAAGGGCGAAGCAGGGCTTCGGCTTTAAGGCGAAGCAAGACTTCGAGCTTATGTTAATGTAACTGCAGATTGGTGCATCGGAGTAAGGCTTCGGGCGGTACTTACCTTGTAGCCCTCGGGGCTTCGATGACCTTTGAAACGTGGAGCGGAGCCCCTTGCCGGAGAGTGGGCTCCGGTATGCGAAGGATGGAGGAAGGCGAAGGTGGCCTTCGATCTGCACCCGAAGCCCCTTGCCGGAGGGTGCGCGAAGCGAGAAAGTCTCGATGCTCCCCCCTCAGGCGCACTTCGGGTTGCAGGCAGTGGTAGAGAACTTAGCTTCTAGGACTAAGTTCCCCACGGACGGCGCCAACTGTTGGAACAATTGCGTTAGTTCCAGCAGGTTTTCCTGTAGTGGTGTACGATGTGGAGAATGAACCTCGATGGGTTCTCTCAGAGGGAGAAGGGGTTTATACTGGTTCGGGCCTCCCCTAGGGGATAATAGCCCTACGTCCAGTTTATGGTGGATTTGGCATGGTATGCCTTAGTGTGGAGAAGAGAACTACAGGGTCTCATGGCCCCCTGGGGTGTCCCCTGTTACAAGGGCTTGGCCCTGCTTTTATAGGCACGCAGGCCAGAGGAAAAGACTGGGATGCCCCCTATGAGCCCTAGGCTCATAGGGGCAGAGAGGGGAAAAGGAGCTAGCTATGGTACAAAAAGTGCCAGACAACTTTACAGCTTTACTGACGTGTTAGGCTGCGCCAGGCTTTGACCAGCTAAAAGATATACCGAAGGTAGAGGCTGGGGGGAAGGCTTCGGAGTGCACCCCAGAGGGGAGCTTCGAAGCATGCTCCGGAGGGCAGTCTCCGGACGGGACTCCGGAGGGCGGCCTCCGGACTTGGCTCTCGGAGGGTGGCCTCCGGACTGGACTCCGGAGGGCGGCCTCCGAACTGGACTCCGGAGGACGGCCCCCGGACTTGGCTCTCGGAGGGTGGCCTCCGGACTGGACTCCGGAGGGTGGCCTCCGAACTGGACTCCGGAGGACGGCCCCGGACTTGGCTCTCGGAGGGTGTCCTCCGGACTAGACTCTGGAGGGCGGCCTCCGAACTGGACTCCGGAGGGAGGCCTCCGAACTGGACTCCGGAGGGCGGCCTCCGGGCTTGGCTCTCGGAGGGAGGCCTCCGGACTTGGCTCTCGGAGGGTGGCCTCCGGACTAGACTCCGGAGGGCGGCCTCCGAACTAGACTCTGGAGGGAGGCCTCCGAACTAGACTCCGGAGGGCGGCCTCCGAACTGGACTCCGGAGGACGGCCCCCGGACTTGGCTCTCGGAGGGTGGCCTCCGGACTGGACTCCGGAGGGCGGCCTCCGAACTGGACTCCGGAGGGAGGCCTCCGAACTGGACTCCAGAGGGTGGCCTCCGGGCTTGGCTCTCGGAGGGAGGCCTCCGGACTTGGCTCTCGGAGGGTGGCCTCCGGACTGGACTCCGGAGGGCGGCCTCCGAACTGGACTCCAGAGGGAGGCCTCTGAACTGGACTCCGGAGGGCGGCCTCCGGGCTTGGCTCTCGGAGGGAGGCCTCCGGACTTGGCTCTCGGAGGGTGGCCTCCGAACTGAACTCCGGAGGACGGCCCCCGGACTGGACTCCGGAGGGCGGCCTCAGGACTGGACTCTGGAGGGCGGCCTCCGGACTTGACTCCGGAGGGTGGTCTCCGGACTTGGCTCCGGAGGGCGGCCTCCGGACCTGGCTCCAGAGGGCGGCCTCCGGCCTCCTGCGCCCGGGGGGTGGCTCCTGGCGCCCTGCGCCAAGGCCCGAATTGGGGGCTCCGGGCCGGACCTCCTGGTCTGAGGGCTCCGAAGCTACGGGCCCCGAAAGGCACCTTGGGACCTGAAAACAACACTTAGAGAGAAAACAGGCTCCGACAGTACCTGGCTCTGGGCCGAAGGCTGTCGGAGGCTGACGTCATTTGGCCCCTGTTTAAGGGAAATATATTTCCCCAACAATGACATTGTACAACAATTTGGAAAAGGGATGTTGCGTAGCTTGGTAGCGCGTTTGTTTTGGGTACAAAATGTCACAGGTTCAAATCCTGTCATCCCTACCTACCTATTACTTCTTTCTCCTTTATAGTCAGTAGTCAGGAGATTCCGATCGATTGCATAAGACCCATGGTTCAGGCCAACAGTGGTGATCAAGGTCAGATGGATGAATTTGCCAACCGAAGCACATCTCATTTTTGGATATCGTTGCCGCGTTGGCCACCGGAAGTTCCTTTGTAGCCTAGATCGTGCTCAACTGGATAGGTTCAGACTTACAGATCGAAATAACATAATCTAGAAAGAGCTAGAGCCTTGCTGTTCTAAATCACCCCCTCTAGTTGCTACTTTCGGTCCTACAAGTGGTATCAGAGCCTGGTTAGGGTTTTTCCATACCTTAACTGGTTCTAACCCAAGGTAGTGAACATGACGTCTTCTGGAAAGGACCCGTCCATGGAAGCTTTTGGCTACACTTATTGGAAGACTCGCATGCAAGCCTATCTCATGAGAAACTCTTTCTCAAGGAATACACCATTCCGAGCGACATACACTTTTCCCTATTCTTTATTATAGAAATAGTATCATTTGGTTTCCTTAGGATATTCCACAAAGAAGCACTTGTCAGATTTAGGAGTGAGCTTGTCAGACGTCAAACGTTTGACATACGCTTCAAACCCAAAATCTTTAGAAAAGAAAAATTGGTACGCCTCCAAGACCACATCTCATACGGTGTCTTCTCTACTAACTTAGATGGAACTCTATTTATCATGAAAATGGAAATTTCTAGAGCATGTCCCCATAAGGATAATGGAAGATCATCATGACTCATCATAGACCGAACCATGTCTAACAAAGTGTGGTTTCTTCGCTTGGACACTCCATTCCACTAGGGCGTGCCGGGTGGAGTTAGATATGGAACAATTCCACACTACTTCAGATGATCACTAAACTCATGGCTCAAATATTCACCTCTACGATCAGATCGTAGAAATTTAATTTTCTTGCCCGTATGATTTTGTAATTCATTTTGGAACCCCTTGAACTTTTCAAAAGACTCCCACTTGTGCCTCATTAAGTATACATAACCATATCTACTAAAGTTATTAGTAAAAATGATAAATTACTAAAAACCACCTCTTGCGACATGGCTCATTGGTCTACATACATCAATATAGACAATGGGCAATAGCTCACCCGCCCTCTCACTTTGACCAATAAAAGGTGTCATTGTCATTTTGCCAAGTAAGCAAGACTCACATGTGTCATATGATTCAAAATCAAATAACTCCAAAAGTCCATCTCTACAGAGCTTCTACACGCGCTTATCGTTTATATGACCCAAATGACAATGCCATACGTAGGTAGGATTCAAATCATTGAGTCATTGTTTCTTTGTACTAATTTTATAAACATGTGCATCTTCAAGACTCAGAATATATAATACATTCACTAATGGACAAACACCATAGAGCATACCATTCAAAAATATTGAACAACACTTGATTTTTATTATGAATTCAAAATCGTCTTCTTCTAAACATGCACTACTACAAAGCAACACTGTAGCGGCGGGCAAAAACGACATATAGTGGCGGGCATCCAGTCTGCCACTACTCTAATGCCACTGCTATCCCTGGTTAGCAGTGGCGAGTGCCCGCCACCGCTCTATCAATAGCAGTGGCGGGCTCGCTGACATCATCTGCCCGCCACTGCTATTGCTAACAGCAGTGGTGGGCAGATGAGGTCAGCGCGCCCGCCACCACTGTGTCAACAGCAGTAACGGGCGCGCTGACCTCATCTGCCTGCCACTACTGTTAGCAATAGTAGTGGCGGGCAGATGATGTCAGCGCGCCCGTCACCACTGTGTCAACAGCAGTAACGGGCTCGCTGACCTCATCTACCCGCCACTGCTGTGTATATCCCATTACACAGAATGTTGTGAACCTTAATTCACACAGTCCCACAAACCAAAACACAGAAATTATATGCTTCACACAACCATCCACATACACAGCAGCAAAACATCCACATATCCACATACACATCCACAACAGCAACACATCAACAACCCATCTCATCAATTTACAAATTTACAAAGTTTACATTATATGCTTCACACAACCATTTACATACACAACAACAAAACATCCACATATCTACATACACATCCACAACAGCAACACATCAACACAACAACAACCCATCTCATCAATTTACAAATTTACAAAGGTTACATTTCATCACACATCTAGTTTAAAAAGTTTACATCTATCAAAATTTCAAAATTAACCATTGTTTCACAAATACATGCTCATGCAGTTTATGTTTTCTTGGAAGGCCAACTCATATCTTGCGCATCTTTTTTTTGCTTCTCAGCTTCAAAATTCTTATCGATTTGTTGTGCTTGCCTTTTCATTCTTCCGGACCAATCATACAGAGTTGGATGCTTGGCCACTTCACTCTCAGGATCGAACAATACTCCACGCTCATGAAAAACCTCATGCATCATGAAGCGGCACATCCTTGATACGATTTCGTACATTTGTGATGCTGAGAGTTGGCTCTTCTGGGCAACAGTTGATGGACCTGACGCCTGCATACGTAACATATAAGTATATACGCTGCAAGTTATATTAGATTAACACACAAGAAATCAACTTACTTCTTTAGTATCCTCAGATACTGTCCGCGAAAACTTTCCTAAGTTATTGCTCATGAAATCACAAGTATAATAGCCGCAATGCACCGAACCACGAGATTGTTTGTGACACTTCAAAATAGACAAAGTTAGAACGATATATAGTTTGGCTTTATCAATTGAATTAAGAAATTTAAAAATATAATATTACCGGATAGTTGGTTCTGATAAGCATATCTTTCGGCCTCTATGAATCATGGGGCCACCTAACTTTTCCACGTAGTATTTGTATGCACTCTGAATAACATTTAATATATCTTGATATTCTTTTTTGATTTTGTCGAGTGAGTCGAGCATATAAACCCTTGAGCTCTTCGGGTATATCAGAAGTGCAATCCAATGATCACTATCGAAAGAAGTAATATATGATTATGTTAGTTTCATAATTGATAAAATGTGATTAAGTGGATATAGTTGGTAAAGTTATATGCCCCACTTATCATTTCTCTATCCTTCCATTGATCTATGCACCGCGCAATATACAACGCGACACAATTCCTTTTCTTCTTCTTAAGTGTGTCTTGGTCTTTATTGAACATCTTCCTTTGAAATTTTTTCTGACCCGCAGTCCAGCACTTGCCATCGTTCTGGTTTAGTGTCGGGTTCAGTGCACTTTGGCTTATGAATGATGGGTTCAAGTACCCATACATATTAGACGCGTCACAACATGAATTCAAACTGCATATGTTATGAAACAATAGTCAATATAAGATATGATTGATTTTTTGCTTTGTATTGACAAAGTATAAAGTACTTACATGCACTAGAGCATCATGCTTGTGATGTTGGTTCACTGCAGACGAAATATCCAATGGAAATCGTCGAAAAATAGTGTAAGCTTAAACTCTGGGCAGTTGAATATTTCTTTTGGAACCTTCAGCTCTATTTGTGTAACTCCTAATGAAGACACTTCGAGGTACCAGTCATGAAATGTTTTCATCCGCCAACACATACTCTTAAGTACTCGTTGGGGTAATAATGGTTTGCCTGGTTCGTATTCGATATAATCCTCGTCTCCGTAGGTCCATTTATCAACAGAAAGTGAGCCCGCCTGCTTTTGTACTGGAGCCTTTATGGGAGCCGCTTCGGACGTAGAACGCGTTTGCCCCATAGTAGTAAAAAATTTATGCATCTCAGATTTCGGCGCAGAACACTGCCCAGCTTGAACAATTATCTTGTGGATTGCTGGCTTTGGGCGTGCATCTTGTTTTCAGGCTCGGCCACTAGCACTGGCACTTTTGTTATGTGCTCGGCCACTGGCACTTGAGGCTCGGCTGGAACTGGCCCTAGCATTTGATCTGGCTCTGGCACTTTTGTGTTGGGCTCATCAGTGGGCTCAAGCACTGGCACTGGCTCTGTCACTTGATCAGGCTCAGTCACTTTCGATTCTGTCACTTCTGCCACTTTATCGGGCACTGGATCTTTCTCTGCCTCTTCCTCTATCTCACGCTCATCAACAGGTGATAAAGATCCTATATTTTGCACATCCTGAGATGAAAGATATGTGGGGGATTGTGATGAGACAATAGGAGATTTATTATGAGAACTTGTCTGCAGTAATTTGATATCTCGGCTCACCCATAGGACAAAGTTATTCAGCGCATCTCCGATTGTCTCAATCCCCTCATCAGGCATTGGAAGATCCAAGGGGTCATTAATAAATCTGTCGTTGGTGATCTCATTGACCTGAACCTTGGTATACTCAGCAGGAATAGGCCGATTGTGAAATAAATCCCCAGGCATAGCAATGCCTGGTGCAACCTCTTGGGAATGCCCTTTGCGCCCTATCGGTACATGCAGGCTGCATGGTGTGTCCTTTTTAATATAATTTACAGGAAATTTTTCTTGTACTGAGCCAACACTGCTTGGTACGTCGAGTCGTACCTCTGGCACAATTATTTGTCCTACTGCAGCCTACATTATGTTTGGATTCTCATTAATAAATTCAAAAAAGTTTCGCTCCCACTGTGCACGGCACTCTGCGGCATCGTCTGTGCGTGCTTGAGGCTTCTTCTATGTGGCACCCTCCTGTTTCTTGAAAGTATTTTTACAGGATGCTATAGAAGAGTGTAGGACCGAAGGTAGCGACCAGAGGGGGGTGAATGGGCGCCTAAAAATTTCTTACTAAACTATATTTTAATCCCACCACCCAAAAAAAACTTAACCAGACAAATAATATTTGCAAAGAAAATTTTTGGAATTAAAGTTTTCTAGCAAAAAAATGACCGGTGTCCTAATTAAAATGATGTTAAAAATAATCTAAGTAAAAATACTGCAGTAAATAAAGACACCTAGAAAACAATCACGAAATCTTGATATTTCAGTCTAGAAATAAAATGCTAATCAAATGAGTAGAACATGAATCACTAAAAATTAATTTAGAATTAAACCGAAAATATTCCAGGTAAAGAATAGAATAAAAATCTAACTACGACTAATAAATTTTTCTTTACTTTTATATGAGCAGATCAAACAAAAATAATAATACGAGATAACAAATAAAAAATTAACAGATTAAATTAACAACGAATTTCTAAATAGATTTTCAGGCTATTTATTAATAGATGATTATCTATAAAATTGATCTACCTAAAAATAGTAGATTAAAATTTAACGACAAGATTAATTTTTTATACTAATAAAAGGACTAGCAGATAAACTTAACTACAAATAAAATACTGGATTTAGTCCAACTAGAAACTAGGAGATTAGATCTACTTACCTGCATGCCGAACGAATAACCTGCGCTGGAGAAAATTATCTCGTTTGACCGCGCGCCACAGGAGAAGAAAATTCTTCACCGTGAGAAGACCGGCCTTGGGGCCCGCTGAAGCACGGCAAGGATTTTGCCTGTCGGGTTCTGCTGTGCGCATCTTTTTGGAAGAAAAGCCTGAGGCTATGAGATGGAAACAACACGGCAGTGCATGCTTGGTTGGAACACCAGCGGGGCCCGCGCCTATACCTCTGCTGCCTTGCTCAAGAAAATGTGAACCGTCAACGTGCTGTTGTGCTAGCCTGTGAACTTTGGCAGAAAACGCAAGCACCTCGTCGGCGGGAAGGATGTACTCGGAATGGAAAACGGTGACGCGGACTAGAGGAAAAATAGTAGATCAAAACTACTCGGTGCACTGGAAAAAAAACTAATCTTCGAAAAAATAACAGTCATCTATCCCCAGGGTGATAGGGGCCTATTTATAGGTGACTCCTAATACATAAAAAGACTAATTTACCCTCGGGTAAAATTAAACTGACTCTAAAATAAATTCCGAAAATTACTAAAATATTGTTAGAAAAATCACCTACTCAAATAAAAATATTCTAAACTTAACAACTGAATATTAATATCCTAAAAACGAATTAAACATAGATTGTCAGTTTTATGCCGAAACTGACAAAGCGTCCACCGTCTTCGCACCGGGTACCTGGATTGGGCCGACCCGACCCCGCAGCTTCCTCAGCCCGGCAATCGCTCGCCGCCCGTGTACCTGAGTCAAACCCAGTCAATAGATCGGTGGACCATCTGCCGCTCCTAGCCATGTACCCGGATTGGGCCAGCCCGACTTCGCGGCTCCTCTGCCCGGCCATCTCTCACTGCCCGTGTACCTGAGTCACATGCGCCTCAGACTCGGCAGGTCTTCATATTTCACTTCCTTTGACTTCCGTTGACAATCACTCATCACATCTGGAATATCAAAACCATATTTTTCAACATGGTTTCTCAATCTCCCCCTTGATGAGTGCATTGTGAACACCCTTTTCAGCTCATCTCTAGAACCTGCAAAAACATGTGAAAACAAGAAAACAAGGACATAAGAAAATAGAAGAAAGAAAATAAAAGTTTAAACCTAATGACCAAAAGCCAAACAGAAGCAAGAAAAATGGTCATTATGGTTAACCAAAAAATAAAGACTCAAAAGCAAGTGCAAATCTCAGAATTACCAACAAGGAACTCCCCCTGAAATAAATCATAGAGAAAGCCAAAAATATATCCAAAATTTCTCCCCCTTGTTGACAATTGGACTCATCAAGTGAAACTAAAAGCACTCTAAAGAGACATAGACACAAACTCCCCCTAAAATGCAGCTCCCCCTCAAAATATGCCATGAATGCAGATGGGGTGCATGTGGAGTGTAAAAAGCATGCTTCTTAGATATGATTGACTGCAATTACACCATCTAACAGGTATAGCAAAAGATATACAGTCTAAGATACATGACATGATCAGTGCAACATATGATATCTAAAGAGAGTCATTAGCACGCATTTTTCGATTTTTGCAAACAAAAGCATCACCACATTTTCTAGTTGACAAGCAATGTAAAGCATGATATGCAAAAGCTAACTCATATCTACCAAGATAAGCATTGTCCAAATCAAAGTGCTTCAGCAAACTCGTCATCTTTTTAAATTTTTCAGACTGATTCTTTTTCCTTTTTATTTTTTCATTTCTGCCAGGGGTTATTTGCATGCCAAACCTTATGCTAACCGACCAAGTCAAGCCTAGGCCAGAACTAGACCATCAAAAGCTTAAGACATTGGTCTTGGCATACATTACACCGTCCCAGTTCATACCAAAGTGCTATGGTAAGCAGTCTAGAACAATGCAATGCGACAAAGCAAACCCACCTGGATCATTTCTAATAATCATAAAAATGCGTAAATTTTTCATTTTTCTGAATTTTTATCATTCTTAAAGCACATTTTGCATATTTAAAGCATATAAATGTCCAAGTTGCATATCAGCATCTAAGTAAGGATCTAGCTACAAGGCATGTAAAAGATAGCAAGCGCATTCAGCCTACACATGCTAGTTACTAGAAGCAATGGTGATTATTTTTCAATTTTAAAACATAAAAACCATGCATATGACAAATATCAGATATATCATGTGAACTGAACCAAAACATGATCATTGACAGGTAATCAAAAACATATACTAGCTAGAGAAAGTAAAGCAGATTAATCATATAACAGAAGCAAGCTCAAAATGTGATAGATGATTATGCATGATATGAACGCACACAAAAAACTCAATAAAAAAAAGAAAGTAAAAACAGACTCAAAGTATCCTAGAAAGGATACACAACTCCCAAATCCCCTCGTAAACGCTCAAAAGTAGACTGATCTAGGGGTTTAGTAAAAATATCAGCCAGCTGCTGATGAGTATCAACATGAATAAGATCAATGACTCCTTTCTCATATTGATCCCTCAGAAAGTGAAAGCGCACATCAATATGTTTGGTTTTTGAATGAAGACATGGGTTTTTTCCTACACTAATTGCACTAGTGCTATCACAAAACAAAGGAACTCGCGAAGGAAAGAACAACCCAAAATCCCGTAAAGTAGAAATCATCCAAACCAACTGAGAACAGCAGCTAGCAGCAGCTACATACTCAGCCTCAGTAGTAGAAAGCGCAACTCCAGATTGTTTTCTAGAAGACCATGAAACAAGTGAAGAACCAAGAAGTTGGCAAGTATCGGAGGTAGACTTGCGTTCCAGCCGGCACCCACAAAAATCAGCGTCCGAAAAACCAGCTAAGTCAAGAGACGATGATGCAGAATAATAAAGACCTAAATCAGGAGCATAAGTAAGATACCTGAAAATACGCTTCACAGCCTGCCCGTGAGATGCGCGTGGTGAAGACTGAAAACGCGCACACACACCTACGACAAACTGAATATCCGGTCTCGTCGCAGTCAAGTATAGCAGCGATCCGATCATCCCTCGATACTCTCTCTCATTTACCTTGACACCGTCCTCATCTTTGTCCAGACCTCCAGATGTGCCCATTGGGGTCATCTGTGGCTTTAGCTCTCCACCAAAATTAAATTTCTTTAGCATGTCCCATGTATACTTACCCTGGTGGATGAAAATGCCATCCTTGGTCTGCTTGATTTGGAGCTCTAAAAAGTACTTGAGTTCTCCCATGAGACTCATCTCAAACTCACTATGCATCTGCTCAGAAAACTTGGATACAAGCTCATTAGTAGAACCACCAAAAATAATATCGTCCACATAAATCTGAGCAACTAATAAATATGCGCCATCTCTAAGCAAGAAAAGAGTCTTATCCACATAACCCATCACAAACCTTTCTGCAACAAGAACTGCTTCAGGCGATCATACCAAGCCCTGGGGTCCTACTTCAGACTGTATAAAGCCTTCTGCAACTTGTAAACATGACGTGGAAATTTAGGGTTCTTAAAACCAGGGGGTTGCTTAACATATACCTCCTCCTCTATATACTCGTTTAGAAAAGCACTCTTGACATCAATTTGATGAAGTTTAAAACCTTTAGAAGCAGCAAAGGCCAAAAGAATACAATGGACTCAAGGCGAGCAATAGGGGCGAAAGTCTCTTCAAAGTCAATACCTTCTGTTGGGGAGAAAATACTCCATCTTCAGGGTTATTGCTGTAACAAGATCAAGACATGATTTAATCAAAGGTTTCCAGCAGCTAACTCCGGAAGTGTATTGGATCAAGTTCGAAGGATGGTTGCGAACTCTAGTTCGGAGTATATCTTCGAACATTGACTCTTCTAAGGACTGCTTTGCCAGCTAGGATGGAAGACTTATCTTCTTTATCATTAGATTAGTCTTTTACCGTTTTGGCCCTATTAAGGGTACCGAATAGTTTCCACTATGTCGGTTGTAACAGAGGGGTAAAAGGGTCTTTTCCTTAATATTTGGGCCTATAAATACGCCTCGTTTCACCTTGTAATAGGGATCGGATATCAAGTTATTCAATACACATCTTCGAACTATTTTGAGTTATTATCCACTTCGGAGGCTCGAAATAGTTTATTTCGCAAACACTTCGTTTGTTAGTTTCTAACTTCTAGAAACCTGTTAGCGTAATCTTTTACGCCAACAATTGGTGCCGTCCGTAGGGAACTTAGTCCAAAAAACTTCGTTCTCTACTAAGTTATCAAACCATGCCTCCCAAGCGGAGTTCAGGTGGTAGTCCTACTCGGAGGTCCCCTCGGACCTCTGGAGCAAGATCTTCAAACACAGTTGAGGTCGGAGGACCTTCGACTTTTCCTCCACCTCAGACCCTGGAAGGGATTCCCCTTCCTCGAGCATACGGAGTTCCTCCCCCAACTCCATCCATACTTCGGCCAACTGGAGTTCCTCTTCCACCTCAAGTTCCACTTCGAACTAATGCATACAGTTCTCAAGACCCGGAAGGTCCTTCCAGAGGAGATGAAGACGGTCTTGGCGATATGGCCGCTCAAATGGCAGTCTCCAGGCTGAAGTAGCAAGGTGGCGACAAGAAGCCGCGGATAGGCTTCATTCTCAGGCCACCCCAATCATCCCCGAAGTACTCGAAGACGACAAACTTCCTTATCCCGAAGCCCCGGAGAACGCTTCATTCGACACTGAATCTCCGCTGCATCCTGAATTGCAGAAAGTGCGCTTTGACCCTAAGTTCAAAACTTCGAAGCTTTGTAAATATTCCAGAGATGAAGATCCTGGAGAGTTCTCCCGTTCGTATGCATTGGCAATTGAGGCCAGTGGGGGAGTGCGAGACACCATGGCCAAATGTTTCCCTTTAGCTCTTGAAGGAGTGGCGCTGCGGTGGTTCTGGTCGTTGAAGCCAGGGTCAATCAGAACATGGGAGCAATTGAGGAAGAAGTTCATAAGCAATTTTCAGGGTACCTTCGTACCCCCAATGTCAACAGGAAGTCTTTTCCAGGTGAAGCAGCTCTTCGGATAGACCTTAAGACAGTATTTCAAGCGCTTCGCTCATACGAAGTCGCAAATCTGAGGGTTAACTACATCTTCTGTAGTTGATGCAGCTCGAGAGGGAGTTACCCATGTGGGCCTCCTTGATAAACTTCACAGGAAATAGATATCTTCTGTTGCTCAGTTGATGTCTTATTTCGAAGAGTATGCAAGGTCAGAAGAGGGGTGGCTTCAAAGAATTGCCGCAACTCCGTCAATCTTGCAAGAAGTCAAGCTGGAAGTAAAGACTTCAACACAGCCGCAGGCACCTAGCTTCGAAGCTCAACACGACAGGCGTCAGGGGCAAAAGCATCCTCGTTCAGAAGTCTTGAACATTGCACCCCCGCAGAAATTTGCCCCAAGGACTTCGCAGCCTTCAGGAAGCAAGACCAGCGGCTGGAGGCCGCCAGGGAAGCCGGCTGGCAAAACCTAGGCCTTCTTCTGTTGTGTCCATGGTGAGAATCGAAGTCACGCAACTGATGTGTGTAAGTCTATACTTGCTTTAAGAGGCGAGTACCTGGAAAGAACTTCGGGTCGAGGCACTACTGACCGAGTTCCGACCAAGGTGTGTCCGGAGCCTGTTCAGGCTGTGGCGCGTATAGAGAACTTCGACCCTGCAAGAAGGCCTTCGGTGGTTAATGTTATGCCACCTCCGAACAGGAAGATGGTCAAGATCGAGCGAAAAGAGTAGTCCTCCCCATCTTTGGCGGAGGGACCCTCGGAAGCATGTCAAAGAGGCAGAGAAGAGAATATGTTCGAGAAGTGGGCCATATTGGAACTTCTTCGTCTGCAGTTGCTATGCCTGAATGGTCCCATGTGCCAATATCTTTATCTGTAGATGATGCAGCGGGCATAAAATTTCCACATGCAGACCCACTTGTCATCACTTCCGACATAGCAGGGACTGAGGTCCGGAGAGTGCTGATCGATGGAGGGAGTTCAACAGCATGCCCCCGTGACCCCTACCCCATGCCCCTAATTGATCAATTGGTTGACTCTACTGCTGGTTCGGAGTTATTAAGCTTCCTCGACGCGTACTCCGACTATCATCAAATCAAGACAAGCTTTGTAACTCCTTCGGGAGTCTTCTGTTATGTAAGAATGCCCTTTGGCTTAAGAAATGCCGGGGCTACTTTTTTGAGGTTAATTGCTAAGGCTCTAGGTCATCAATTAGGTCGCAATGTAGAGGCCTATATGGATGATATTGTAATAAAGAGTGCTCTAAAGCACCAGCATAGCCTAGACTTAGCAGAAACATTTAATAGCCTTCGGGCATGTGGGATCCGTCTTAACCCCGAAAAATGTATCTTCAGGGCGTAGGCTGGAAAATTGTTAGGGTATCTAGTTTCAAGTAGAGGGATAGAAGCTAGCCCCACTCAAATAACTGCGTTGCAAAGGATGGCTCCCCTAGAGAATTTAAAGCAAGTGCAAAAGCTGACTGGCCGTATTGCAGCACTTAGCAGGTTTTTGGCAAGGTCTGTGGAGAGAAGTTTGCCCATTTTCAAAGCATTGAAGGGGTCCCAAGATTTTGAATGGACACCGAAGTGTCAAAAAAGCTTCGAAGATATTAAGAATTATCTCAGTAACCTTGCTACACTCACGATGCCTATTGCGGACGAAACCCTACTCCTCTACCTTGCAGCTACTGGCTCTGCTGTCAGTGCAAGTCCTTGTTAGAGAGGTTGATTTCAATGGAAAGTTGGTACAAAATCCAGTCTATTTCGTATCCAAAGCATTGTCCAGAGCAAAAACAAGATATTTTGAGCTTGAGAAGTTCACTTATGCTCTGATAATGGCTTCGAGAAAGTTAAGGCATTATTTCTTGGCGCATAATGTAATTGTACCAACTTGTTATCCCTTGGGGGATATGCTCCGAAGTAAGGATTCCACAGGAAGAATTGGGAAGTGGGCTGTTGAATTAGCACCCTTCGACATATCTTTTGTGGCAAGGACAACAATTAAGTCACAAGTGTTGGCAGACTTTGTGGCAGAGTGGACTCCCCCTGCAGCATGGGCTCCGGAGAAGCCAAGTGAAGGAATTTGGACCATTTATTCTGATGGAGCTTTCCAGGCATCTGGAACAGGCGTTGGAGCAGTGATAATTTTGCCTTTAGGGCAAAAGGCAATGTACTCCGCAAGACTCAACTTTAAGTCTACCAATAATACAGCGGAGTATGAAGGAATTTTGCTAGGACTTCGAAAGGCACGTTCTTTAGGGGCTACAAGGGTTGTTATTAAGACAGATTCTCAAATTGTAGCAGGGCGCGTAGACAAGAGTTTTCAAGTTCGGCATCCACAGCTTAAAAAATATTTAGAGGAGATCCGTAAGATTGAAACATCATTTAAAGGAATTTCCATTCGAAGTATACCCAGAGCAGAAAATGCGCAAGCTGATATTTTGGCGAAAGCTGTAGCTGGAGCTATGGACATTCCAGAAGAAGCATTTTACGAAGAACTCAGTACACCTTCGGTGCCACAGATCCCTTCTGCGGAAGTCTTTTGCATTCCAAGCACAGATTGGCGAAATTCAATTATGGAATTATTGCAAGGAGAAGCAAATTTGTCTGAAGGGCCGCAACTTTCGAGGTTGAAGCTTAGAATTCGAAATTATCATATAATCAACGGTATTTTGTACAAGGGCGGAGTATGTTCCCCTCTAGTCCGATGTATATCTCAATCTAAAGGTCAAGAAATTCTTCGAGAAATTCATGAAGGACTTTGTGGTAGCCATCTGGCCCCTCGTGCTTTGGCAGGAAAAACACTTCGCCAGGGGTTTTATTGGCCTACAATAGTAGCTGATGTGGAGAACTTAGTTCGCACCTGCCAAGGTTGTCAGTGGATGGGACAAAGAAGTCATCGCCCGCCAACAGCTCTGCAAGTCATTGCTCCAGTATGGCCCTTGGCCAGATGGGGCATGGATCTTATTGGCCCCTTCCCCGTAGCAAAAGGAAATTTGAAATTCACAGTGGTAGCAATTGAGTACTTTTCAAAGTGGGTCGAAGCAGAGCCCCTAACATCTATTACTTCAAATAATGTACAAAAAATTTTCTTGAAGAATATCATATGCCGGTTCGGAGTGCCTCGACAGCTGACAGTTGACAATGGAACACAATTCGATGCAGAACCCTTCAGGAAATTTTGTGAAGATCTAGGCATCCAATTATGCTTTGCTTCATTGCGACATCCTCAGTCTAACGGAGCTGTGGAGAGAGCCATTGGTAATATCTTGTCAGGGCTGAATCGAAGAATAGTGGGATTGGCAAAAGAATTGTGGACCGAAGAGCTCCCGAAAATTCTATGGTCCATTCGGACAACTCAGACAAGGTCTACGGGTTTCACTCCGTTAAGACTATTATTCGGAGACGAAGCTATGACGCCGACAGAGCTTAAAGGAGGATCCCTTCGCAGCACCGAACCAGAAATAGAAGCATAAAGGCAAACTTTGCTTGATTTAGCAGAAGACACAAGACTTCGATCTGTCGCCAATTTATCAAAGTATCATCAGCAGACGAAGACTTGGTTTGATCCGAAGGTCAAGCTTAGCAAACTTAAGTCGAGTCATCTTGTTGTGCGAAGTGTTATAGCACCAGAGAAACTAGGGAATAAGTGGGAAGGTCCATATATAATTCTCCGTTCAGGACGCCCTGGTTCTTTTAAGTTAGCTACTTTAGAAGGTGAAGAGCTAACGCATACATGGCACGCGGAGCACTTAAAGCGATATTTCGCATAGGGGCTCTTTGTAATCATTTGTAAACACCTTCTGAATGAATAAAGTTCATGGTTCAGATAATGCCTACCCCCAACACTTCCTGCTTCTAGTGGACGCACTGGAAGAACGAAGTTCGCTGGGAGGGAAGTGTCATTAATTTGAATCATTTTTTTTGGACATCAGACCACTGGTTCGAAGCTTCCGACTAGGTGGGAAAGTCACTGAAAAATGGATTCCAAGCCACCGGCTTGAAAGCATCTGTAAAAAGAGTCGAAGGAGACCAAATAATGCGGATTCCAAGCTTCGGCTTAAAAGCATTCGTAAAAAGAGTCCAAGGAGACCACTGCGAATTCCAAACCACCGGTTTGATAGCATTCGCAAAAAGAGCCGAAGGAGGCCAAAGCAAAACAGAGTTTGTGCTGATGAGCTTTGAATATCTGTGAAAAGAGTCCAAAGTGACCAATCGTTTGGGACACTAAAGTGTCCGGAAAGTTGTCCGAGGTGACTTCTTACAAAATAAAAGGTACTAAGTTACCAGTTTTCAGACTTCAAGTAGTCGAAGACACTTTATAAGATTTTAATCAATATTTAAATTGCTGAGGGGCTCCGAGCCTCCAAATTGTGCTCCTAAGTTTTTTCTTTGCGCTTAACCATCTTTGACTATAGTTCGAAGTTTCTTACGCCCAAAGAGGCACTGGGAAGTAGGGAGACAATTTTAAAAATCGATATTTATTATTCGAACAAATTACAATTACATTACGAGAAATCGGTGTCTATGCCGAGAAGGAATCGAAGACCCCTTCGATCTCTAGAGTTACCACTAAACTCGGAACGACTAGTTCTAGAGCTGGGAGTTCTAACAACTTTGTGTGTAACTCTTCTACCTCCCTTCGAAGCTCTAAAATCTTTCTGTTCTTGTGGAAGTTCGGCCCAAGTTCGAAGTCGTTCGGGGCTCCTTTCCTAGCTTCGAAGTTCTTCAAGTTTTTTCCCCTGAGCTTCAGCAATACCTTCATCTTCGGACCATGCAATGTCTTTAGAAGACGAAGTTTCCAAGTTAACTTCTTCTTCTTTTTTAATATAAGATAATATATCTTTACACATTTCGGGCGCAATTGCACCGGAACTATCTCGAGGAATTAAAAATCGAGGTCGTTTATGAAGTTTTAAAAGATCAAAGGTAGCCCATAGCAGGCAGAGTTCTTCGGTAACGTTTAACACTTCGACATCATCCATTCGAGGTTGAGAAGCCTAAAAACATGATAACTAAATTTTAATTCATAATGTATGAAAACATAAGTTTTTACATAGTTGGGATCCTAAATCAAAGCTAACCTACAGGTTCGGCGGAGGCTGGCTGCTCGAGGCTTGATACCGAGCTTGCTTCTGGCGTTGTCCTTCATCGATCCAAGCCTTGATCGCAGTGCGACCTTCGGCTCTCCACGAAGCTTGGAAGGCTTGCCAAGCTACGGCCACGTCTTCAGAGGGATT
>JAAALK010000284.1:28638533-28648746 GCA_019279435.1 Zizania palustris
AGATACTTGCAAGGAAGATGGCCTCACTCTCCGGACTCTCTAGCATATCATCCAAAGATAGTAAATGTGGGTATTCAAAGTCATCCATAGATTCGTAAGCATACCACACTATGCAGTCGCTGACAAAACCACAGTATAATGCTTTGAACCATCGGTCTAGGAGGTCGACGGACATTCTCACGCCCGGTCGACAGGCGGCCTCCACGCCTAAGGATAGGCATCGGCGAGTGGTCGGTGGGGCGAATTCACAATGATCGGAAGGGAAACGGAGATCAAAGAAGTGCCAGAAGAAACTTTGGCCATATATACATTAAGCCACAATTGGAGGAACCACCAGGGACCACCAAGGTGACCTACTGCATCACCGACTGATAATCAGATCGATACCTGATGGAGGAGATAGTAGGGAGACAAGGAGGCATTAGCCGAGGGGGATCACACCGTTAGTGGCAAGTTGCTCCGCTAGAAATTGAAGATGACATGAGCCCAAGGGTAGACCTGTAGAAGAAAAACCTTTCGAGCCAAAGGTTAAGAAAATCAATATGTTCTCGCTCACCAACAGGGTCGGTCTTCTTATTGTGATTTGCAATATATTTGGCCCAACCACCTCTATATTTAATGTCAAAACAGTGGGAGGGCTTGGAGTGGAAAAAAGGGATCGACTGTGGAAGTGATGTTGAGAGAAGTCAAGACGACAATATCGAGGTGGTTGGGGCTCATTAACCCATGGCCAAAAAGAAATGCATTTAATGCATCGGACTAGAAATAGCAAGAAGATGCTAGCATCAGCTCATTTTTGTAAGGGAGAGCAAGGGAGAGGTCGATGTATTATGCTATGTCGGTCTGCTCCGAAGAGCCGTGCTCCGACGTGGCAACTCAAAGATACCAGTCATGCCAACTAGGAAGTAGAGAAGGAGAAGCTCTAAAACTTTGGATCCAGTCGGAGGAAAGCATTTTCGAGTTTTTGAAAGTGATGTGTTGGGTCTCGGCATTAATTAAATCAGTGGGATCGGGGTTGCCCATCGGACCCAAAAATAATCAAGATGGGTGGTTTGCAATGGGGATCAAGATTTGGTTCTTCAGGTTCTACAAAAGAAAGGCAAAAAGAAGCAGTAAGAAAGGGAGGCGGAAAAGCCAAGAAAAATCGAAGAACAACAAAAGGAAGAGAATGCCAAAAAACATAACTCAGGGATCACATCATTGGTGGCTATTGCGATTGGTACCAGAGTATGGGGCCAGCAAAGAAGACAAAGAACAATAGTCTGCTTAACTCTAGTGCAGGTCCTACAATCTTAAAAAAGGGTTCTGAGCATGCCAATTCGTTTGACCCTACAAATGATAAGGAAAAATAAAAATGACGTTAGTAGCAAAGCCGAACGGCTATTGAGACGATGTCCATGGTGAGAATAAAACAATCACGGGTGAACGCGCCAATCGGCCATGGGGCGAATGACCACGACAATGCTATCGGGACTAAGTACGCCATCGACCGACAAGGTAACCTATCGACTTGTACTCCAATAGAAACTAAACTTAGCATACCAAACAACGTATCTGTATTATCAAATCATCATAACAACAAGATAGGACCTAACCAAGACCGTTGCTAATCACGAGAAATCAATAATACTTCAATATATCAGGCACACTTTATTTAGATGAATGGTATACAACATGAATCAGATACAATAGAATGAGATGTCGGACCTAACTGATGAAGCCTTGAACTATGACACCTAACTCACATCAATCCAAGAGATCAAAGTGATGCAGCCCTAGACCTAGCAAATACACCAAGATAAACTGGCGATCACACTAATCGGGTCGATGCCACAAGAGATCGACATGATGTAGCCTTGATGAACACTGACCTAGCCGATGCGATCGTCGGGTTGGTGGGACTCACCTTTTCACCGGAGATCGGAACGATGCAGCCCGGTTCCGAGTGCCAAGTCCCGCCGGGATTAACCTTGGGAATTCCAAGGGTGGAGATGCGCCGAAAGAGTAGTTTTTGTTGTGGTTTATTGTGTCCTCTAAAACTAGCTAATTGGGTACATATTTATAATCTGGAGACTTGTCATCCAAGTAACATCCATTGTAACCGATTCTAGATTATCTTTATCTTCTTTTATCTCCATCGGCTTCCTCTTATCCGGCCACTTGCAATAGGACCTCCTTGACTTTTGTTAACCATGAGACATTCTTAGTGTGTCTGGGCTTTGCCAAATCTTGACATTAACACATGGGTAGGGGGTGCATCGGTTGGGGATGTATGGAGATGGTGGGGAGAGGGCATGGCGTGCGACGATGGTGTGGGGGTCTATCCACAGGTTGTTGGCAGTGACATCGAGTTTGGCTGAGGGCACAATAGAAATATTGGGAGCAAACATCAATTATTTTTGTATGCCCTAACCGATTAGATTTGGCTATATTTAGCCGTTTGCCGAGTGTCAGATCAGGCAACGCTTGACATACATCTTGGGTGTGCCAAGGAAAATGTTTTTCCATTTTTTCCATTTTTATATTTTTCACTAATGTTTGCCGAGTGCTAGATCTAGTGGCATTCGCCGAACAATTTTTTTCCAATTGTGTTTTCTAGTTTTTCTATAAAAATCTTATTTTTTTGGAAAAATTAATCATGAAATCTAGGTATCATATCATCACACCACGACATGTATCGTATTTTTTAGACTTTGTATGATTTTTTAAAATTAAAAAACCAATAATTAAGGTGCATGGTGTTGATCGAGTGTCATCACCTAGATATCTTGAAGTTTCTTTCAGTTTAGTAGGTAAATCCTAAAAATGGAAAAAATATGAATATGATTTTTTTGGATAATTTGGTTCATTAGATCATGCACTTGCGGTTGAAATTTGACACATTTCAATTTGAATCATAAAAACATGTGTAATTAATTAAAAATAACGAACTCAATTAGATATTTGCCAGTTTTTTTGCATTGGGTATGATACACTATATTTCAAACTATTAAGCTGATGGATATGCCCAAGAAAATTTTGTGTATCAGGAAGTTCAGATAGCTAGTATCGGAAGTTCCCATTATTTCCTAGTCTCGAGCAAAAGTTGCTTCGGTATGGTATTCGAAGATCCGACGAGCCGGAAGTTTCGATTTGGAATTGGGGAATATTGTACTGATCGGAAGTTCTGATATATGTATCGGATGTTCTGAGGTGGGCGAAAATAGATTGGATATGTTGCGTGTCATACTGAATCGAGAGACCTAAATACCCTGTCGGAAGTTCTGATCTAGGATCGGAAGTTCCAACGTGGGCAAACAGATTGGATTTGTGAGAAACCAAGTTGAAATGTGCCTTGGTTTCAAGTCTGTGATGAGTGATTGACAAGTCACCTTCTGGTCGAAGGGGTGCCTCCGAAGGGGTTCGGAGGTGTTTACCGAAGGGTTCGGTGTTTACTGGCTGCAGTTGTGCAGCGGAGTGTGTCTTTCAAAGGGATCCGGCAGAACATGATGATGAGTGTACCAAAGGGCTCGGTACTTTGGGCAGTGCACCGGAGTGTGTACTGTAGGTTGTTTACCAGAGAGGTCTCTGGGGTACTAGAAAATCTTGTCTTCTTGTCCGTGGTGCGCAGGTGACTTCGAAGGCGATAGATGATTCACAGCGAGTGAACCTGGGTCAAGCGGAAGGCTTGATGCCAGGTGAAGTGAGGAGCTCGGTCACAAAGGCTACGTGGGGTCAAGTTCGGTCCTCAGGTCAAGGTGCGCCAGGCAAAGGCAGAAAGTGCGGATGGTGACTCCGACTGAAGGTACCCCGAGGCAAAGTCCTCGGAGGCGAGGGACTTCGAAGGGTTCTCTAGAAGGAGTGACTTCGGAGTATGGTGGAAAAAGTCCTCAGAAGTGAGGCAAGGCATTCGAAGTGTGCTCCGGATGGAGACACTCGAAGGGACACCTGACAAAGGTCTCGGAAGTCAAGGTGCGTCGAAGGCATGACCTGGAGAAGGGTCTTCGTAGAGTGTGCTCAGGGCTGAGACACTGCGATGGGGTGCTTATGGATATGCTTCATGTGGAGGCCTTGGACAGAGGGACTTCGAAAGGTGGTGAAGGTACTCTAAAGGCGGGCCTTCAGAGTGTGGCTGACTTGAGGTACTTCGGCCATACATGGCTTCGGTACACTGAACTGACATAGTTCGAGCTGGGAGTAGCTGCGAAGCCGTGGTGGTCCACTCCGGAGGTGATGGTGCGAAGGCTCAAGAGCTTTGACGGCTTGGGCTCAAAACCATCACTGTATCGAAGACTGACGTCGGTGAAGCGAAGGCCATCTGGTTCAAAGCTTGACACCGAAGCTACTGCACACTTTGTGTGCGAAGGGGGATTTAGAAGATTCCACTATGCAAATGCTGATCGTGTCTGCTCTGCAAAAGCTGATGTTGTCTTCTCTACGAAGCTGACAAAAGAAGCCTCCAGAAAAGTAGACTACCATCTATACCCCCTTGTCTGGCTAAGACAAAAATAGTGTAAACCCTAGGGGTAAAGTAGTCTATTCACTCGGCTGAGTTGTGCCTATAAATAGTGAGACTAGCTAGGTCTAGGTAACACTTTGAGCAACCATTTTAGAACTCCCAAAGCTAGCTGCCACATCCATGTACTCAGTACTATGAGTCTTTTGTGTTCCCTGTTCATGCAATGAAATTTACTCTCTGTTTTCTGTCTATTGCTTGAACTTGTATTCTTGTTTTTGCACTATGTGTGGTGAGTTCTTTGTGCTACACCTCGCTCCGTTTTCAGCCAGAATTTTGGTTATGTCCCCTCTCTACGAAGTGTGCTTGCATTGTGTTTGTGCTTGTGTTGTGTGATTTTCAGTGTGTGTTTGATCTGTGTAAACTGGAGGCAAGTCCTCTCTGATTACTAGCGAAGTACTGAGTAGAGTTGTGCTAGAGGTTGTTTTCTTTCCTCAGTCGAGGTCCTCAGCGAAGTCGGTGTTGTCTGTTTTTAAGCCTTCAAAATATGAAGCCTAGTACTAGTTGCTAGTGTGAGTATCTAGTCGAAGTATTTAGAGAGACACCCACTCCTGCGAAGGGTAATGTGCGAAGCCTGCTCGAAGGCACCTTGTGTGCGGAGCCTGCACTATCCTAGCAGAGTTGTGTTTTTAGGTTTGTGGGTGTGAGCGAAGTCTTCTTGACTTCGAACTTTTACTCTTTGTGAAGCCTGATTTCGAAGCTATAAAATACCTTCGAACCAGACCACCTAAGGGTGTGTTCGAATCTTGTTCCGTAGGAGACTATTTTTAAAACAGAAGGCGAGTTTTTGCCTGAAATTTTAAAGGTTCCCATTCACCCCCCTCTGGTCACCCATTTCGGTCCAACAATTTGTTACGAACACGAATTGGTTGTAACCAATTTGTGGGATTTCGAGATGTGGACGACTAGGGGCTCTCAGCCCTATATAAAGAGAGGAGGAGGAGGTCTTGAATAACAAGTTTAAGCATAGATTAGACCTAGCTACCATAGACTCCTCTCCTCCCTTTCTCGGTCGCAATTGTTGAGATCGAGGCTTCTCCGTCTCTCACGTGCAATGATAGCATGCGTACTCCATCCCTGTATGTGTGGATACCTTGGAGGCGTTCCTCCAACGGCAACGCTCGTGGACTTCTTCACGTGAAAAACTACGTCGTCTTCACTGTTCGGATTGGCGAGGAACGACCATGATGAAGCGAGTATAGGCTTGACACACTACTCCGATATCTTCTTCCGCTGCACCTAGCGTGTCTCGTGCTATAAGGTAATGACCTATGATCTCACACGCGCATGGGTCTTGGGCCTAAGGTAGAAATTTTGAATTTGTTGGCTAGCACAGCTCCCCTATTCCCCAACATAAGCTCATTGTCCTAACTTAGATTTTCCAAAATTTCTTTACATTCAGTACATAAGACTAAAAATGGACTAAAGAACATGAATATTTTTAAAAATTTTGGAGTATTATTAAGAACATGAATGATTACCAAGTGTATATGTTTGTCTAGTGTTTTTAGTTGGCACTCGATGAATAAGTGAATAACTCTCTCCGTCAAGTGTCCGAGAGAATGTATTGGGAAAACCCATGTGCACTCGACAAAAAACTATTTTTCCATATTGGCAGGCTGCCCCCTATCCATCGTTGATTGCATCCCACTCCTAGTTGTAGCCATCGTCGCTCGCCTCCTATCCACTATCATTTCCTGCATCTTGTCCACCATCGTTGCCTATACCTCCCTATCGCTTTCATCGTCGTATCCTGATCATGGAGGAGGTGCATTAAGCAGTGACTGAGGATGCCCTGATCATGTGTGGTACCATTTAGCGGTACTAATAGTACAAAGGTGGCCAAGAAATTTCTAGCAGGATCGGAAGTTCCGATTATTTTCTGAATTAGAAACAGAGAGCTCAAATTGGAAGTTCCAATATGGTATTAGACGTTCCGGTAATTTATGGTTTACAAAACTGAGAGCTCAAATTGAAAGTTCTGATTTGGAAACGTAAGTTCCAATTATTTCTTATTTAGAGACAGAGAGTTCAAACCAGAAGTTTCGATTTGGAATCGCTTGATCGAAAGTTTCGATATGTTCTGGTTTGGAGATCGAAAGGCCTGATCGGACGTTCCAATAGGGGTATCAGAAGTTTTGATGCGGGCTTAGTTACAGATCGAAAGTCTTGATCGGAAGTTCTGGTAGGGGTATCGGAAGTTCCGATCAGGACATAACAGATTGGATCTGTTAGAGATCTGATTGTAGTTAAAGGCCCACACATTGGCACTATAAATAGGGAGGAGGAGGAGGTCGTGGAGATAGATTTTCACAAGACCCAAGTGCTCCACCCTAGCCACCACACCTCTCGTCTCTCTTCCTTCTTGATATCAAGAGATGAGATTGAGATTTCTCTAGGTTCTCCCGAGCGGTGCTAGCACATCGGCATGCGAGAAATCCTTTCCTATACGTGTGGACTCCATGGAGTTGTTCCTCAAATAGCGACGCTCATCATCTTCCCCACGTGGAAATCTCCTGTCTTCGCCGATTAGATCACCGGGGAATGGGCAGAGCGAGACGATGATAAGCGAGGATGTGCTTCCCCAACATCTTCAGCTGTGCTAGCACATCTCGTTTTAGAAGGTAACGATTCATGATCCCTCATGTGCATGGTTCTAGGGTTCAGGGGAATTTTTTTGAAATTTACGGCTAGCGTAGCTTCCTAATGACAGAGCAGTGGTATCAGTGCCTACATGTGTAGTGTTCGATCTGGATTCCTCATGTATGGAGATACATGGTGGAAAAACATATTAGATTTGTTTCTGACCGCAGAATTTCGGAAGTTCTGATGCTTGATCAAAAGTTCCAAAGCTTGTCGGATCGGAAGTTTCGATGTTTGATCAGAAGTTCTAATGCTGGACAAGATTTGCGACAGAGGAGATAGATCAGAAGTTCTAATGCCAGATCGGAAGTTTCGATCTTGACAAAACTAGAAATTTCGAGCCTATTGAGCTGATATTTTCAGATCCAGATATCGGTCATTTGTAGATTTTTTGCCTAACTTTGTTTTGTAGAGAATGTTGTGACTAGTATGGCCTTGTTTAATGTGATGTATGAGATGCATGCATTGAATGGAAATTAAATATGGCATGTGTGTCATGATTATTTGTAGCCCAAGGCTGGTGTACATTCATAGGACCTACGTGTCGATTATCGATGCTTCGGCTCATTTAACTAGTATATGTGCTATTTTGATAGGCTAGTACAAGTTCATGGAGGTCAAAAGCACACACTCAATGAAGAGAGCTATGAAGATGGACATCACAATGTGAAGGGGCCATACTATGTCACAATCAATGTGTTGTCTATGGTGCTTACTAATGTTTCTATCATACTATTATTGCATGTTTCGTGTGCGCTAGGGACATCATCTTGCTAGAATAGATTTCCCTCAAAAAATTAAGTATTGATGCTCTTTCCAATAGCTACACCCACCAAGGATCTCAATCATCAATAGTGGGTCTGCCAAAGCAGAGTGTTGTCTTTTATCTTGACTAGTTGGGGTAGAAGTCGGACTTCCGCACGCATAGTATTAGTTTGCTTAACGAGGCTATCAAAATGGTTTTGGGCCTTAGGGCATGGAGTTGGACGCCGTGCATTGGATGCCACTCCAACGAACAAGAGTCGCATACGATGTGATTATCAAAGTGTTGCTTACCTATGTTAGTTAGCTTCTAGCAGTGATGCCAAAGCTCACTAGGAGTTAATTGAATATGGATCTTATCACACTATTAGTCATTAGAGGGAAAGTGACTGGTTTTAATTGTGATACATCTTTTATTGGATAGAAGATAAACATAGCATAGTGTTGAACCTTGCATTTAATCTTGTAGATCATGGCACCAACTACTACTGTTAAGAGCACTTCAGTTTTTAATTTGCTATCTATTCTTGAACAAGAGAAATTGTCTAGAACGAATTTTATGGATTGGCACAAAAACTTGAGAATTGTTCTCAAGCGGGAGAAAAAGGATTATGTTCTAGAGGAACCCTACCCTGATGAACCAAGGGAAGATGCCTCTATAGCAGATAAGCGTGCTTATGAGAAGCATGCTAGTGATTTTGTGTATGTCAGTTGCCTGATGTTTTCCTGCATGTCCTCTAAGTTTCAGAAACAATATAAGGACAAATATTCTTATGATATGATCGTAGGCCTCAAGGGAATGTTTTACAACTAAGCATGGGCTGAGAGGTACTATGTATTTAAGTCCTTGTTTGGGAGAAGGTTGGTAGAAGGGAGCCTAGTGAGTCCTCTTGTGATCAAGATGATTGGTTACATTGAGTGATGAAGACATGAGGGCTTGCGTGTCCATAAATATAGCCGAACTCAATTAAATTAGGATTTCATATTAATGTAGGACTTCGTATTAAAGTAGGACCCCTAGTTAGAGTAGGACTCCACCTCATCATTGAGACCTTGGAGAGAATGGGTTCTCCACTAGATCCATACTTGGCCATTGATGTGATTCTTCGGTTGCTCCCCTTCAGCCTTCAAGCCGTTCATTATGAACAACAATATGAATGGACTAGAGAAGACAATGGCCAAGTTGCATGGGATTTTCAATACTACTGAGGAGAGTATCAAGAAATCTCCCAATCATGTGATGATGTTTTAGAAAGAGGACAAAAAGTGAAAGTGGAAGGGCAAGCCTAAGACTTTAGATATGATCTCTAGTGCGTAGCCTAAACCAACTAGAAAGTCCAAGACAGGTCTTGCTAACTCTAATGTTTGCCACCATTGCCACAAGCCTAGGCATTGGAAGCGCAACTGCAAGGTGTATCTGGAAGAACAAAAGAACAAGAAGGGAAGTGTGACTTCCGCTTCAGGTATTAATGTTATAGAAATTAATCTTGCTACTCGTCCAAATGATTCATGGGTATTTGATACCGGTTCAATGATTCATACTTACAAATGATTGAGGGGCCGAGTAGGACAAGAAAGTGTGCCAGTGGCGAATTGGATGTCCGCGTTGGAAATGGTGCAAAAGTTGCATTGTTGGCCGTCGACGTTTATTCAGTTTTGCTAACTTTAGGATTAGTTTTGGAATTGAATAATTGTTATTTTATTCCTGCCTTAAGCAGAAACATTATCTCTTCTTCATCACTACTACAAATCATCATTGTAGTGGCGTTGGGCAAAAACACTGTAGTGGCGGGCCATTAGATGCCCGCCACTACAGTTGCTGGTGCTGACGGAAGCACTAGCGCCCGCCACTACTATTGGTAAAGTAGTGGCGGTCGGTGCTGACGTCATCCCGGACCACCACTAATTTACCAATAGTAGTGGCGAGCGCTGGTGCTGCCCGCCGCTGCTAAGCTGTCTGCCACTAAAGTATTGATGACATCACTTGCGACTGCCACTACTATTCTAGCTATAAATGCACAGCTTCTTCCTCCCCGAGCTCTACCGGAGTTCGCATTTAATTTTGTCCGTACAATGGCGACAAAAATCTAGATAAAGAAGGATTTCATGATAGAGGGCTACACGACTGAGGAAGACATTGAGTGCTACGCAGATTACATAAGAAATGGAAGACCAATAGGAGTTCCCGTGTCCCGGCACCATGGAAGACTCACCGGTAAAGGAACTAAAGGAAGGAAAATCATACGAGACAATAGCTACCAAACAATAAGAGAATCACATTACAGTGTAATGCATCAGTTGGTGATATGAGAC
>JAAALK010000284.1:28649746-28668404 GCA_019279435.1 Zizania palustris
AATATCTCCCTTCTCATCGTGGTTTCTTAAGAAATGATAACGCACATCAATGTGTTTGGTCCTAGAATGTTGTACTGGGTTGTTTGCTAAGATAATCACACTATTGTTATCACAAAATATGTGCGCAACAACTAGCCGCAGCTACATACTCAGCCTCTGTTGTAGACTACGCAACACTAGACTATTTGCGAGAATACCAACACACAAGAGAAGAACCTAGAAAGTGACAAGTACTAGAGGTACTTTTTCGGTGAATTCGACAACCAGCAAAATCGGCATCTGAGAAGCCTCTCAAACAAAAAGAAGATGATGCAGAATACCAAATGTCAAATTCAAGAGTATGCTTAAGGTACCTTAGTATGTGCTTAACAGCTTGACGATGTGAAGCCCTTGGATAAGCCTGAAATAGCACACAGACATACTGCAAAGTGTATGTCCGGCCTCGTAGCCGTCAAGTAGAGGAGGGAGCCGATCATGCTCCGGAACTCCTTCTAGTCCATTTCTTCTCCATCTTCATCCTGGTCTAGTGCAACTGAGGTAGCCATTGGGGTGGCAATTTGCTTTGCATCGGCCATGTCAAAGCATTTTAGCAGGTCCTTGGTGTACTTTGTCTGATGCACAAAAATGTCAGCTCACCCATCATCGACATCTCGAATTCCCTGCTCATAGAATCAGCAAACTTGGCCACAAGTGTATGAGATGAGCCACCAAAAATTATATCATCAACGTATATCTAAACAAGTAGGAAATCTTTGCGATGCATCATAGTAAACAAGGTTTTATCAATAGAGCCCATTTTGTACCTGTGCTCAAGCAAGAAGTTCCTAAGCAGTCATAACAAGCCCTAGGAGCTTACTTGAGCCCATACAAAATTTTATGAAGTTTAAAGACTCTATGGGGGTACTTGGGATGTTCAAAGCCTCGAGGTTGTTTGACATACACATCTTCTCCTATGAAACCATTAAGGAAAGAACTTTTGAGTAACCTAGTGAGGATCTTCACTGGGGTTCAAGGTTATGATGAGTGATTGATGGGGTTTTGCCATGAGGTTCATGTATGGATGCTTGGAAGTGTATGTGTGTCTGTGCTTGTCTCGTGTGTGTAGGGTTGAGATACTCGTCAACTGTCGATGGCAAGGGATCAGGGTTAGATGGAGAGTCTAATGCTAGATGGCTGAGGATGTCAGTCGAAGTTGAGAGTGACCTCAGATGTACGCATGGAGATCAAGCAGGACTTGGGATGATGGTTGATCAAGACGAGGTGTCGTTCAAGTCAGTGAAAGGGAAGCCAGTACAAGTGACAAGGTGGCTCGAGGGATCGAGAGCGGCAGAGACTTGCTGGCAGTTGAGTTCGTAGATGGACGACGATCGTCGATGATCGAGGAGGCTTTGTCAGTTTTTGCTAAAAACCGTCTCATCTCTAAATGTTTTAAATTCAATAATTAGGAGACTTTTTGTGTTTAGTATTTTAGAGTAAGTGTAAACTTTTAGTATTTTTCGGGAATTCCAAATTTCTGAATATATATTAAATGAGTAGAGTCAAGTTGTAATAAAAGAAAGCAGAGTCTAATGTGGGTATTTTTCAGAATATACAATTCTGAAAATACTCCTTCTCTTTTTGTTATTCTAAAAACTTGATGGTATTTTTGTAAAGCTCCCACCTAGGGTATCCTTATTTAAAGGCCTACATACCCTAGGGTTGGGCTGCCACTTTTTAATACAAATCTTTTTGCCTTTACAAGTTGTATGGTTGTCTTTTGATGGGAGGATTGAGCACCTAATCCAAAAACTCCAAAAATTTCCTACTCCCTTAGCCGTCAGCTTCTGATTTCCAGGGATCTACTCATCTTGTCGATTGGGCTACATGAGATGTCCAAGAGATGAATTGCTGATCATCAAATACAAAAGGTGTGCCTCTTTTCATTTTTCCTAGAAATCGACACTACTATTCATCATCTAGAATTTATGCATACTGTTATTTTTGTCATCCGATCTGTGTGTTTCGGCTGGAACTGTTGTTTTTTTGTTTATCTTATGTTTTGCTACAACACTGCTAGGAGACTTTCAACTTGATTCTTGATGATTCTGTTTTGCTGATCTTGTTGGTGCATAATTTTAGTGTCTAGGACTAGTTTGTGTGCTGAGAATAGCTTTTGTTGATAGAAGGAGTTGAATTACAAGTTGAAGTTCTTGGTTCTGTATCTGATTTGCTACAACATCTCAGATGCTTATTGTTCTGATGGTTCACTGATACTTTATGTTCTGAAGTATTTTACCTGAAGCTTTGTTCAGACTACAAGGTCAAGATCTCTTTGAGTTTAATTTCAATGTTTGATCATGGTTGATCTCTGAAATTGAAAAGTAGTTACAGTCTCTGTTTTCCTGATTTACATCCAACATATTGCTGAATACTGACTAAATTGGAGAAGAGTTTTTGTTGTAGTTGTATGCTATCAATATATGTGTTCCAACTTTGCTTTGATAAAAAGTGCAATTGAAAGTATAGAGCCTTCTCTAATACACTATTGAGTTTCATTCAAGTTTCAGTTCAGAAGTTAATCTGAAATCAAGAGATTCAGTTCAGCTAGTTTTTGTTTGTATTGATCTTCCATGTAATCTCTGTTCAACATAGTGAGATTTCTCTGAATTCATTATTTGAAGGATTGCAATCTTTACCTGAAAGGCATTTTGCTGGAGTTGAGTGAACTGCTTAAGAATACTGTTATCAGGACATAAGCAGCACTTGACTCATTGTTTTGAGTATAGTCTTTGGGTTCTGTCTATTCCAGGATCAGACCTCTATTGAGAATTTTTCTAAAGTATTCTTGTCTGAAATTGAATAGTGATATTCTACAACTCTGGTGCTATTGAAAACTTCTGGTCAAGCTTTTCTAATCAGGAGTTTACTCTTCTTGTATTTGTGTTCAGATAAGAACTGAATTTACTGTGAACATCTTCTTCAAATATTACTGTAATCAGTTCATCCATTTTCTTCAGATTTTACTCCTTTTCAGAATCAGTTGTCAAGGGTCTGTTCTAGATTACAGTTGTAATCTATCATTTTCTTACAGTACTCATACAGTAGATACAAAGTGAACTGCTTACTACAAATATAATTGTTCATTTGAAATATTGTACTGGAAATTTGCTGAATTTGAGTACAATCTTCTAGAGTTAAAAACAATACTGTTTTACTTAGTTGGGACTGTTCTTGACTGATTGATTCTGAATTTTCAATGTTGAAACTGATTGATTGATGAATCTTGCTTCAATGATTCCTGAACTGAATTGACATTAATTTTAAAGGTGTAATACAAGTTCAAAATATCATTGCAGATCTGATTGCTTAAGAGCTAATTGTCTAGATAACTATTCTGCTTATCTACTTTTGTACATGTTTCTGTTCTGAATTTTCAATACTGACATTCTGTGTTGAAATCACTGAATTTGCAAGTTGATGAAGGATTTGAATACTCTTGCTTGGTGCTTCTCTTCTGAGAAAATGTTTCTGAATTAAAGTAGATTGATTTCAAGTGTGTGATATGTGTAGGACCGAAAGTAGCGACCAGAGGGGGGGTGAATGGGCGCCTTAAAAAATTCTTTCGAATTAATGGCCTGTTCCCAATACCCAACGCACCTCAAAAGACTAAGCAACAGAAAATAAACAGAAGGCCTAAGTCTAAAGGTTTCTAACCTAGAAGCAACTAAAGTCAAACAAAGAACTATTAAAGAAGTGCAACTAGGCAGATGAACTACTGTATATCAGGCCTAAACTTCCCAATGAAATGATCCAAGTACATGTAAGGTGAAATAAGAAGTTACTGTCCAAATTTGTCTCCTGTTCGGAACTTGGCGAAGCCTGCTTCGCCTGTCGAGGTCAGCTTCGGAGATGATTGTCGAAGATTGCTTCGCTGGTCGAAGCCTGCTTCGGAGGTTGGTGACGAAGCCTGCTTCGGAGGTCTGTTGCGAAGCTTGTCGAAGATGCCGAAGGTGTTTTGGTCTAGCCTAGTTCGAAGAGGCAGGAAGCGAAGAATGCTACGAAGCGAAGTATGACAAAGTCGGAGCCTGCTTCGAAGTATGTACTTCGAAGGCAAGACTTCGAACACAGCTTCGAACCAAGTACTTCGAAGCCAAACCTTCAAACAGAAATACTTCGAACACAACACACAGACGGACTACCTTTGAACAAAGAAGCGAAGCCTGTCACACGACAGAGGGACCAAAGACGAAGCCTACACTCTGCCTTCGAAAAGAACAAGCTTCGAAAAGAGAAGCGAAGGCTGACATGCAGCAAAGAAACCAAAGCAAAGCCTAGCCAACCGACAAGCTTCGAAGACAACTTCGAAACCTATCGAAGTGTGGACTTCGAACATCTAGAGCCGGAGTACCTTCGCACTGTCATTCGAAGTATGCGATGCTGTCCGTTCCAAAAGTACTTCGAAGCTAACAATACAGGACACAGAATGAAGTTCGAAGTTCGAACGAAGCCTTTGAGTATGTCAGATCGAAGCCTGCCTCACGGAGCTGAGGGGCTTCGAACAGAGAGGATGGCTTCGCCAGAAAACAGACAGAAAAGTTTCTAGAGCCTGTGCAACTTCGATCAAAAAGCTGTGCAGAAGAAAGTGAAAAGCTGTCACAGAGCACTGTAGCTACAGTATATCAGTACTACTTGCAACAGCAAGAACTAGTACTACTTGCGTGAAGAACACACCCAGCCGAAGCTTCTGAAGCCTCAAAAATCATGGGAAAACTTGCTGTGCAAATAAAACGAAGCCATTAAAACTCTGATGTTGCTGCACATGATTTGGGAAGAGAAACTTCACTTGAACAATAAATGCAAAACAGCAACAACAGGAGCAAAACTCTCTGGCGGCGCAAGCAAGAATAGGATAGGAGAGAGGCAAGGCAAGAGACAAAAAGTGACCCAAAGGAGTAGAATTGATTTCAGCCAAAAGGGTAGTCCAAACCCTAGGGATTGGGGTCCTATTTATAGGCAGCCCAACACTAGGAATATTCTACCAGCCTCTTAGGGTTTTTACAGACTCAAGAATAAAGGAAAAGACTCTACTACCCTTAGGTATTTTTACAGACACGACTGACTGACTGTGGGCCTAGAGATACAGATGACTTATCCGGAAGCTCAACTTTCGTAGTGACTACGGCTTCTCTTCTGGACAGTCAGATACAAGATCGACGGTTGTCAGTTTTGCAGCCGAATCTGACAAAGCCTCCACCGGCTTTGCACCAGGTACCCGGATTGGGCCGGCCCGACTCCGCAGCTCTCTCAGCCCGGCAATCGCTCACCGCCCGTGTATCTGAGTCAGTCCTGGTCAACAGCCCAGTGGGTCTTCTACTGCTTCTGGCCCATGCACCCGGATTGGGCCAGCCCGACTTCGCAGCCTCCTCTGCCCGACAGTCGCTCAGCTGCCCGTGTACCTGAGTCACACGCGGTCCATGAAACAGCAGATCTCTTCTTCTTCTGTCCTCTTTGACTATCGTTGACAATGACTCATCACTTCTGGAGCCATGATGCCCACGCTATTCAGCATGGCTCCTCAATCTCCCCCTTGATGAGTGCATTGTCAACACTCCTCTTCTTCAGCTCTTTAGCACCTGTGAGCAAATGTGGAAACACGAAAACAAAACACAAGAAAACAAAGAAGAAGAAAAAAAAAAGGTAAAAAGTTTAACCCTAATAACCAAAAGCCGAACAAAAGCAAGAAGCGGTCATTATGGTTAACCAAAACGTAAAAGCTCAAAATGAGTGCGATTTCAGAACAACAAGGATATCAACAGAGTAAGAACTCCCCCTTAAACTCTGATCCCAAATTTTCTCCCCCTTGTTGACAAGTGAACTCATCAAGCACTCAATAGAGACACACTCCCCCTGAAATGCAACTCCCCCTCAAAATATGCAGTGAATTCAACTGGAGTGCATAAGGAGTGTACAAAGCATGCTTCTCAAATATTATTGACTGCTAGTTACAACATCTAACAAGTATAGCAAAAGAGATACTGTCTAAGACACATGGCATGATCAGTGCAACAGATGATATCTAAAGAAAGTCATTCGCACGCATTTTTCAGTTTTCGCAAACAAAAAGCATCACCACATTTTCCAGTAAAACAAGCAAGGTAAAACATGAGATGCAAAAGCTAACTGATATCTACCAAGATAAACTTTGTTCAAAAAACAAAGTGCTTCAGCAAACTTGTTATCATTTCAATTTTCAAGCTTTTTCTCTTTCCTTTTTCATTTTTGCCAGGGGTTATTTGCATGTCAAACCTTATGCTGACTGACCAAGTCAAGCCTAGGCCAGATCTGGACCATCAGAAGCTTAAGACATTGGTCTTGGCATACACTACACTGTCCTAGTTCATACCAAAGTGCTATGGTATGCAGTCCAGAACAAATGTAATGCGACAAAGCAAACCCACCTAGATCTTTTCAAGTTATGCACAAAAAGGCATGGAATTTACATTTTTCTTGATTTCTATCATTTTTAACGCATATTTCCATGTTTTAAAGCAGAAAGATGTCCAAGTTGCATGTTTGCATCTAAGTCAGGAACTAGCTACCAGGCATGTTAACAGATAGCAAGAACATTCAGCCTATGCATGCTAGTTACCAGAAGCAATGATGATCATTTTTTAATTTTAAAGCATAAAAGCCATGCATATGACAGATATCAGCATATCAAATGAACTGAAGCAAAGCATGATCATTGACAAGTAATCAAAAGCATGTACCAGCTAGAATGAGTAAAGCAGTTCAATCATATAACAGAAGCAAGCTTAAAAGTGTGATATGTGAATATGCAAGATATGAACACACACAGAAAGACTCAAGAAAAGAGTAAAGAAGAAAGAAAACTGACGCAAAATATCCTAAAAAGGATACACAACACCCAAATCCCCTCGTAAACGCTCGAATGTAGACTGATCTAGGGGTTTGGTGAAAATATCAGCCAACTGATGATGGGTATCAACATGAACAAGGTCAATGACACCTTTCTCATATTGATCCCGCATGAAGTGAAAGCGCACATCGATGTGTTTGGTTTTGGAAAGGAGACACGGGTTTTTCCCTACACTAATAGCACTGGTGCTGTCGCAAAACAATGGAACACTGGTAGGAAAGAACAACCCAAAATCTCGCAAAGTGGAAATCATCCAAACTAACTGTGAGCAGCAGCTAGCAGCAGCTACGTACTCAGCCTCTGTGGTCGAAAGAGCAACTCCAGATTGCTTTCGAGAAGACCAAGAGACAAGAGAAGAACCAAGAAACTGGCAAGTACCGGAAGTCGACTTGCGATCCAACCGGCACCCACCAAAGTCGGCATCCGAAAAGCCAGATAAATCAAGAGATGATGATGCTGAATAGTAAAGACCGAGATCAGGCGCATAAGTGAGATACCTGAAGATGCGCTTGACAGCCTTGCCGATGAGACGTGCGTGGTGAAGACTGGAAGCGCGCGCACAGTCCCACGGCGAACTGTATGTCCGGTCTTGTTGCCGTTAAGTATAACAGCGAACCGATCATCCCTCGAAACTCCCTTTCATTGACCTTGACGCCGCTCTCGTCCTTGTCCAGACCCCCAGATGTGCCCATCGGGGTCATCTGCGGCTTCAACTCACCACCAAAGTCAAATTTCTTAAGCATGTCGCGAGTGTACTTACCTTGGTGGATGAAGGTATCATCCTTGGTCTGCTTGATCTGGAGCCCTAAGAAGTACTTGAGCTCACCCATGAGGCTCATCTCAAACTCACTGTGCATCTGCTCAGAAAACTTGGACACAAGAGAATCAGTAGTACCGCCAAAGATAATATCGTCCACATAAATCTGAGCGACTAAGAAATCTGAAGCATCTCTGAGCAAGAAAAGAGTTTTATCCACAGAACCCATCACAAAGCCCTTCCCCAACAAAAATTGCTTCAACCGGTCATACCAAGCCCTGGGGGCTTGCTTTAACCCGTATAAAGCTTTGTGCAACTTAAAAACATGTCGAGGAAACTTAGGATTCTCAAAACCGGGGGGTTGCCTAACATAAACCTCCTCTTCTATGTACCCGTTCAGAAAAGCACTCTTAACATCCATTTGAAAAAGCTTAAAACCCTTCGAAACGGCAAAAGCTAGAAGAATACGAATGGACTCAAGACGGGCAACAGGAGCAAAGGTTTCTTCAAAGTCAATACCTTCCTTCTGGCAAAAACCCTGGGCAACTAGTCGAGCCTTGTTGCGCACCACAACCCCATCTTCACCTTCTTTGTTCTTGAATACCCACTTGGTGCCTATGGGGTTGCATCCTGGTGGCGGCTCAACTAATGTCCAAACCCGATTACGGACAAAATCTCAAGCTCTTCTTGCATAGCATTAATCCAATTAGAATCAGAAAGAGCATGAGAAATGTCTCTGGGCTCAAAAGATGCAACAAACGCAGATTCAACAAACACAGCAAGAGAGGCAGAAGAACGCAAAGTTCTCTCAAGTCAAATCACCAATGATGAGCTCTGAGGGGTGATCACGTTGAACTGCTCGGGTTCCCTGGTGATCCGAAGTCACCTCACCGAAGTCAGCAGCTGGCACCTCTGGACTCGACTGAAGGGGCTCGATCGTAGTGGAAGAGGTGATCAGAGGTCCGCCCTCATCCTCAGTCGAAGTCTCAGAATGTGTGGGCTCTGCGGGGGATGCAGAAGGCCCACCCTCATTAGCGGCTGGAGTATCCTCATCTTCCTCGAAGATGGATTCTCCGAGCTCACCATCAGAAGGCTCAAAAGAAGGAGTCAAAGAAGGCAAGGACTCATCAAATGAAACCTCACAAGTCTCGACAAGCAGCTGGGATTCGAGGTTCCAAACACGGAAGCCTTGAGAATGCAAAGCGTAGCCAAGAAAAACACCGTCCCAGCAACTGAGACTCAAACTTGTCCAAATGCCCTCCCTTCTTGAGCACAAAGCACTTGCAGCCAAACGCTCGCAAATGGCTCACCTTGGGCTGTCTGCCAAACCACAGTTCATATGATGTCTTACCAAGGTAAGCTCTAAGAAAGATGCGGTTGGCCAGATAGCAAGCCGTGTTCATGGCTTCAGCCCAAAAACGCCTAGGAGTCCTGTGCTCATCGAGCATCGTCCTGGCCATCTCGACTAGCGTGCGGTTTTTTTCGTTCCACAACGCCGTTCTGTGGGGGAGTGTAAGGAGAAGAAAACTGATGGTCTAGACCCTAATCACTACAGAAGCTGACGAACTGAGAATTCTTGAACTCAGAACCGTTGTCGGAACGAATTGCTCGCATCCGACCATTGTTCTCATTCTTCAGCTTCAAAATCAGGTCATGAACAAACTGAAATGTTTCATCCTTAGACTCCAAAGAGAAAACCCACGAGAATCGAGAAAAGTCGTCAACAATTACAAGTGCATACCACTTCCCACCGACTGAGCGTACCCGAGCTGGACCTACAGTGTCCAAATGTAAAAGCTCGCCCTAATATGAAGTCATCACCTGAGTCACAGGTGAATAAGAAGCGGCTACCATTTTCCCATGACGACAGGGATGACAAACTAGATCCTTCTCCATCTTAAGCTTGGGCAATCCTCGAATGAGGTCCATAGAGCTTAACCTGACTAGCAGATCAAAACTCAAATGACCTAACCTCCTATGCCACTTCCAGAGCTCAAAGAAGATCCAGCAATCAAACAACGAGAAGGGCCAAAAGAACTAGAGAAGTCAATTCGAAAAACTTTACCGAAAGGTAAAATCTGACAAACCAAAGACCCTCTAGAATCAACCACAGAAGAATTGCCCTTCTTAAAATGCACTTCCAAACCATCCTCAAGAAGTTGCGAAACAGAAATCAAGTTGAAGTTCAAATTTTTAACCAAAGCAACATTCTTCAAAGAGAAATGATCTGAAATGCGAATTGAGCCTATGCCACATACTTTCCCTTGACCGCTGTTCCCGAACAGTGATGTATTCTTTGGAGCTCGGGGGAGTGAGACTGGAGAACCATTTGCGATGTCCCGTCATGTGGCAAGAGCATCCTGATTCCATGATCCAAACATCCTCCAGTCCCCGGTCCTGCACAATCAGTGTCTGTAAGTGGGAGCAAATGGTCCGGCACCAGGTTTAGCAAAAGAGCTAAACCAGTGTCGAGCCATCTGCTCAAAAGATGGAAAGCGAAAACCATCAAAAGAGTTTGGACCAAAACGCGGCTCAAAGCGCGGTCCTCGGTTCTACCTAACTCTGCGGCCACGAGGTCCAGAACCATAGCCAACACGGTCTGGAACTCTGCCGGAACGGACACCACCAACTGGAGCACGGGCAAGAAAGTCGTCTCCTCTACCACCACCTACACGACGCGGCCTGGCCTCCAGCCTCTCCCCGCGTCGAGGAACACACAGTCTACCACCCTACTTGTAGAACTGCTCTTGATCACTACGGGCCCTCTCTGCTCTCTCAACCCGCTTCCTCCTGAAGCAGAATTCCGCAAGATGCCCGTCTCTCTGACAGTACTCACAATGATAGGTGGGCTTCTTGGGATGTGGTTGAGGCTTGGGATGTTTGGGTTTGGTAGTGTTTGGTGTGGTCTTCTTGGGTTGAGAGGGTCCAGGAAGAGAGTCTAGAGAAGAGTGGAGGTGTTTGGGCTTAGGAACCCAGATAGGCTTCTTGGGTGGAGCTTTGGGTGGTTCATGAATCACCCCATCCTTGGGCTGACAAGCCTGGGAGGACTCAGTGGAGTGAGTCTTGGGGTATCTCTGCTCAGGAGTCATTTTACTCCACTCCACTGCCCGGCTAATGGCACTCTCAAAGTCAGCCTTGGTGTAGGTATAACCTACCCCAAACCCATCCTGCCTCTTGAACTGCTGGATCATCGTGCCAAGTTGTGGCTCTCTGGCACTGATCCAACTCAGGATAGAACGGAGGTAAAAGTTCTCATTCTGAGAGTCTGCTAGCTCCTCTCTCAAGGAAGCTAGAACCTCCACCTGAGACAAGTAGGTCTCACACTCACTCTCCACTTGGACAGACTTTTCGGCTTTCAGCTTGATCAACTCCATTCTAAGAGACAGACAGTTCTCACGGACAGTGGCTGGAACTGACAATGTCTCAAGATCTAGCCTAGTCTGCGCAAGCTCAGCTCTCAACCTCTCCAAATCACCCAACTGTTCATCGCCCTTGGATTTCAGCTCAGCTAAGACAGCTAGATGAGATGGGCAATCAACACAGGGTGCGACGACAGTGGCTTGAGCATCTTTCAGCTCCAGCTGAGCACTTTCAAGCTCAGTGGCCAAAGCGTCCCTCTCATCAACCCTTTCTGTGTACCTGGACTTCAGAGTCGACAGGTCACACAGAAGCACCTCACACTTCGGGCACTCACTGCTATCACCCAAGCAAGGGGAAGAAGATAGACTCTCGATTCTGCCGTTGGCCACGACAAGCTCACTCTCTAACTCATCTATCCTCTTCTTAGCCCCCCTAAGCAGTTTTTCCCGATATTTCAACTCCTGACGATTGCTCTCAAGTAAATCAACAATTTCTCGCTCGTAAGATGATACCTTGTTGTCGTCAGTCGTCGGAGTCGTCGGAGGAGCTCTTTTCTTCCCTATCCCCAAGAGCCATTGAGCAGAAGCTCTTGCGGGATCTTCGGCGCTGGTGTGAGCGACTCTTCGGCTTGTCTCCGAAGGCCATGAAGCAGAGGCCCGCCGGATCGTCCTTGTCCTTCCCCTTCCTGATGGCGATCTCCTCATCGCTTGAGCTCGATGAAGAGGAAGAAGACGTGGACTGCTTGGAGTAGCTCTTCTCCATCTCGGCGAAGAAGGCCTTGTCGCGCTTCTTGTTTTCTCGCCGGTAGTCCTTCAGGGCCTTCTTGAAGAATCAGGTCTTCGGCTTGCCCTTGTTGAAGGATGAGCTCTCAGTGCTTGCCGGAGTCATGGAAGCTGCCACCGGTGCCCTTCTTGTATCCATTGCGCTTGGGGCAGTCGACGATGAAGTGTCCTGGATCACCACACTCAAAGCATCCGGATTTTGTGCCGTGTCTTTTGAACATTCTCTTATCATAGACACGACACACCCGGTTGTTAAAAAGACACAAATCATCATCTCCCAATAACTCTAGCTGGTCCTCAGTGATAGACATCAAAGAGAACCCAGCACAACTCACAGAAGAGGGATCAACAGAAGGTGTAGCAAGGGCCAGGGATTTTGATCCAGAACCAGTGAGATTTGATCTCAGCTGGATATCTACCTCAGTGGCCTTCAGCTTGCTAAACAACTCAGAAATGGTCAAGGTATCGTAAGAAGTGCTCTCAACGATAGAGGATACCTTGATCTCCCAGATCTTTGGGTCCAAGGTATGGAGAACCTTGAGCGCCTGCTCGTGATCTAAGACTAATTGAGCACCCTCAGCCTTGTTGTCCCGAAGCTTGTTAATTATCGATTGAAAGCGACCAAACAAAGCTTCAACAGATTCACCCGGCTTCTGTGTGAAATTCTCATATTCACGCCGGTAGGTCTGATAGAGCCGAGCCTTGACCTGTGCTGTTCTCTCATGGTGTGCCTTGAGGGTAGCCCAGATCTCTCTCGCAGTGGAGAGATGACTCACACGCTCAAACTCAGTGGGACCTAAACCAGAAAACAAAATGTTCACAACCTTACTGTTGCTCAGATGCTGAGCAATGATACCAGCAGTACCCTGCTCAGTAACTGGCAATATGACAAATGTGGTGTGAACGCAAATATCCCAAATGTCCGAACCCTAGCTCATAAGATAGGCTCGCATGCGAGTCTTCCAATAATTATAGCCATAGGCTTCCAAGGACGGGACCTTGCCAGGAGACGTCATGGTCACTACTGGGGTTTAGAATCGGTTAAGGTATGGAAAAACCCTAACCTCACTCTGATACCACTTGTAGGACCGAAAGTAGCGACCAGAGGGGGGGTGAATGGGCGCCTTAAAAAATTCTTTCGAATTAATGGCCTGTTCCCAATACCCAACGCACCTCAAAAGACTAAGCAGCAGAAAATAAACAGAAGGCCTAAGTCTAAAGGTTTCTAACCTAGAAGCAACTAAAGTCAAACAGAGAACTATTAAAGAAGTGCAACTAGGCAGATGAACACTGTATATCAGGCCTAAACTTCCCAATGAAATGATCCAAGTACATGTAAGGTGAAATGAGAAGTTACTGTCTAAATTTGTCTCCTGCTCGGAACTTGGCAAAGCCTGCTTCGCCTGTCGAGGTCAGCTTCGGAGATGATTGTCGAAGATTGCTTCGCTGGTCGAAGCCTGCTTCGGAGGTTGGTGACGAAGCCTGCTTCGGAGGTCTGTTGCGAAGCTTGTCGAAGATGCCGAAGGTGTTTTGGTCTAGCCTAGTTCGAAGAGGCAGGAAGCGAAGAATGCTACGAAGCGAAGTATGACAAAGTTGGAGCCTGCTTCGAAGTATGTACTTCGAAGGCAAGACTTCGAACACAGCTTCGAACCAAGTACTTCGAAGCCAAACCTTCGAATAGAAATACTTCGAACACAACACACAGACGGACTACCTTCGAACAAAGAAGCGAAGCCTGTCACACGACAAGAGGGACCAAAGACGAAGCCTACACTCTGCCTTCGAAAAGAACAAGCTTCGAAAAGAGAAGCGAAGGCTGACACGCAGCAAAGAAACCAAAGCGAAGCCTAGCCAACCGACAAGCTTCGAAGACAACTTCGAAACCTATCAAAGTGTGGACTTCTAACATCTAGAGCCGGAGTACCTTCGCACTGTCGTTCGAAGTATGCGATGCTGTCCGTTCCAAAAGTACTTCGAAGCTAACAATACAGGACACAGAATGAAGTTCGAAGTTCGAACGAAGCCTATGAGTATGTCAGATCGAAGCCTACCTCACGGAGTTGAGGGGCTTCGAACAGAGAGGATGGCTTCGCCTAGAAAACAGACAGAAAAGTTTCTAGAGCCTGTCAACTTCGATCAAAAAGCTGTGCAGAAGAAAGTGAAAAGCTGTCACAGAGCACTGTAGCTACAGTATAGTAGTACTACTTGCAACAGCAAGAACTAGTACTACTTGCGTGAAGAACACACCCAGTCCGAAGCTTCCGAAGCCTCAAAAATCATGGGAAAACTTGCTGTGCAAATAAAACGAAGCCATTAAAACTCTGATGTTGCTGCACACGATTTGGGAAGAGAAACTTCACTTGAACAATAAATGCAAAACAGCAACAACAGGAGCAAAACTCTCTGGCGGCGCAAGCAAGAATAGGAGAGGAGAGAGGCAAGGCAAGAGACAAAAAGTGACCCAAAGGAGTAGAATTGATTTCAGCCAAAAGGGTAGTCCAAACCCTAGGGATTGGGGTCCTATTTATAGGCAGCCCAACACTAGGAATATTCTACCAGCCCCTTAGGGTTTTTACAGACTCTAGAATAAAGGAAAAGACTCTACTGCCCTTAGGTATTTTTACAGACACGACTGACTGACTGTGGGCCTAGAGATACAGATGACTTATCCGGAAGCTCAGCTTTCGTAGTGACTACGACTTCTCTTCTGGACAGTCGGATACAAGATCGACGGTTGTCAGTTTTGCGCCGAAACTGACAAAGCCTCCATCGGCTTTGCACCAGGTACCCGGATTGGGCTGGCCCGACTCCGCAGCTCTCTCAGCCCGGCAATCGCTCACCGCCCGTGTACCTGAGTCAGTCCTGGTCAACAGCCCAGTGGGTCTTCTACTGCTTCTGGCCCATGCACCCGGATTGGGCCAGCCCGACTTCGCAGCCTCCTCTGCCCGACAGTCGCTCGCTGTCCGTGTACCTGAGTCACACGCGGCCCATGAAACAGCAGATCTCTTCTTCTTCTGTCCTCTTTGACTATCGTTGACAATGACTCATCACTTCTGGAGCCATGAGGCCCACGCTATTTCAGCATGGCTCCTCAATATGTAAGTTACAGTGTCATCAATCTCCAATATGGCTTATTTGTACCATCTCTGAAATTTGAGTGTAATTATTCAAATCTGAAAGTTTACTTGTTGATTCAATTGAAATGAGAAATCAAGACTGAATGTTCAAGCTTGTTTGATGGTTGTTGTGATTGAATACTCAACATTGCATAACATGTTATATCACCAACTGTTTTGAATTCAGTTTTGAATTGATAGTTGTGAAATTTGATTCTCTGAACATTGTCAGTGTTCCAACTGTCGATATCCCTCTGTCGACCATTGAGTTGCCAAATAGATTCTGAATTTCGGAGCTTCAGTTACCTACAGTGTGAATCGACTAATCAAACTGTGATATTGACTAAAACTTTGTTTGATGCTGAATTATGTTCTAGTGTTGCTTTGAAAGTCACAATTTTTGTTTGAGTAAGTTTAGAGGTGTGTTGGGGTGTTCTAGATAGGCCTTCATTGAATTTACAAAAATTAGTCGAGGTGCCTATTCACCCCCCCTCTAGTCACCAAATCCGATCCCACAATTGCTATCAAAGATGGTTAGATCACCAGTTGACCTTAACCGGTTTATGATCCTTGTGGCGACATGGATAAGAACACTAAGATTTCGATGTTTGATGGCCGAGATTATGCTCATTGGAAGGTGCGCATGGAGGCTTATCTAGTAAGCCAAGGAAGTGCTATTTGGGACATTGTTGATTCTCAATATGTGATCCCTGAAACTCGCACTTCAGAGACTGAGAAGTTACAGTACGATTGTAATAGCAAAGCAAGAAACATATTGTTCATCAGTCTGAGTCACAATGAGTTTGATAGGGTCTAGCACCTTAGAACTGCACGTGAGATTTGGACTACTTTGAGAACATTTCATGAGGGCACTTCTTAGATTAAGGCTAGGAGGCAAAGCACTTATAACCAAGAATACCAAGTGTTTGTGTATGGCCCCGGCGAATCTGTAGATACCATGTTTGCACGTTTTGATGGAATTGTTAGTAACATGCGCTCCACTGGAACATTAGCTTACTCGGATCATGATAGGGCGATCAAACTTCTCTATGCTCTTGATCGTAGCATATGGGAAGTAAAGATCTCAAGTATTGAAGATTCCATGAGCTTTGACACTTTGACTTGCGATGAACTTTTTAGTAAGCTTAAGTCCACCGAGATCGCCAAGGCATCTTGTTTTGGAATTGGGAACTCTTTGCCACAATCCATGGCACTAGTTTCTAGTTCTAGTAGTGGCACCTCATCTTGAGGTAACTTGTCTGGAGTTTGTGCTTTTTCTGGAGGTTTTGCCTTGTCTTCTTTGGTCTCGATCACGAAAGAACAATTGGACACATTGGACGATGAGGAGCTTGCTCTCATAGTCAAAAAGTTCACTAGATTCTACAATGATAGAAGAGATCAAAGAAGAGGAGGCTCTCGAGGATGTTTTGAGTGCAGTGATCTCAATCATATCAAAGCAAATTGTCAAAAACTAAAAACAAAGAATGAACATGAACACAAACCCCAGAAAAGAGACAAAAAAAACCTTCTTTAAAGGAAGAGAGGAAAAGTGGCAAAAAGAGTGGCTAGAGCATTTATGGTTGCACTTAGCGACATCGACAACACCTCAAGTGAAGAGACAAGCTCTGATGAAGAAGAACCATGCAAGAGCGAAGAAAAGAAGGAAAAGACAAAAGTCTTCAATGACCTCTGCTTCATGGCCAATGACAAGCACAACATCAATGACCTAGACTCATCTGAGGTTAGTTTATCTTATGACCAGCTTCTTGTTCAAAACGATGAATTACATGATGCAATCATTTCACAAGATAGACTACTCAAACTTGCTACTAAAGAACGAAAGGAACTAAAACTAAAAATTGAATCTCTCTCTACTGAACTTGCTTTGTTGAAGTTTAAGTCTGAAAATGCTGAATGTGAGTCATGTCTTGTTGTAATGAATGAACTTGCTCAAAATCTTGAAAAACTTGAAAATGTTCAGAAACAACTTTCAGAGGTGGATTCTAGTCCTTGTGTCATCAATGAATGCTTAAATTGTTTTTTACTTGTTGAAAGCATTAATTTGAGAGATAAGCATGTTGATGAACTTACGGCTAGATTGGAGAGTGTTGAGTGTTCTAAGGATGTGCAGCCGTCATGTTCCACCTGCATTATCCTTAAGGATCAACTCAACTTTGCTAGAGAGCAAGTGGAAAAACTTAAGTGTGAGAATGATTATCTACTTTCCATGGTAGATAAGTATACTGAAGGGAAGGGTAAATTGGATTTGCTTTTGGATAAAACAAAAATGTGTGCTGACAGGGAAGGGTTAGCTCTTGGGTTGGGTTATGAGAGAACTTCACCAAATAACCCAAGCAAAACTGTGTTCACTCTACCTACTACCCTTGAGAAAGAGAGAGCCCAGTTAGACACCCCTCAGAAAGCCAAAAATCCAACCCAACCTAAAAGGATAATCATTTCACCACCCAAGACAGACTCCAAGCAAAAACCAAGAAAAACTGTAAGGTTTGCACCAGAAACGTATGAACCTACACATGAGAAAGTTTTTCATTGTTCTTATTGTCATCCTGTAGGTCATTTGATTGCTTTTTGTTATTGTCATATGAAGGATGAACGTCGTTCTTATGCTCTGAAATTTCATGATTATTCATCATTTGATTTGCATAAAAATGGTTATCATACTTATTCTGAATTTGAGGCTCCTCATAGTTATATGTGTGACTAAGCCCATCGCGATTTACATCATGCTTCATATGATGTTAGACCACGTAGGGGTTTTGGTCCAAATCATTTTAGGAGATCTCAACACTTTGCAAGAAGACCTCATTTTTAGTATGATTCTCCTCCTACATAGTCTCTTGTCTTACCTAACTCTCGAGTAGTTCAGTGCTGGATACCTAGGCACTATATTTCTAAACCCAGCACTGAGTAATCGAGGTATTCCGTCTCTACTTAGGGAAGGCATGGAAGCCTGGAGGACAAGTGGATTATTGATTCCAGGTGTTCACGCCACATGACCGGAAAGTCATCATGGTTCTCCAGCTTCACTTTAACCAAGCAACGAGAACACATCACTTTTGGAAACAATCACAAAAGTAGAGTGAAAGGCCAAGGTATGATCAAAATCAATGAAAGTTTTCTCTCTCTAATGTTGCATTGGTTGAGGACTTAGGCTAATACTTACTTTCTGTTTCTCAATTGCTTGATGAGGGTTTTGAGGATCACTTTCGTCATGATGCCTCTCATGTGCTTGATTCTTCTGGCGCATTCATTTGCAAATCTTGAGAGTAGGGAGAGTGTTTGGAGCTGACTTCTCTGAGTCATTTGGATCTTCTCATTGCCTTTTAGCTGAACCTTCATCTGAGCTTTGGATGCGGCATAGGAGACTAGGGCACATGAGCTTTGATCTTCTTGCGAGATTGAGTGCCCTAGGACTCATCCAAGGATTGCCCAAGCTCAAATTGAGAAGAACCTGATTTGTGCTCCTTGTCGTCTTGGAAAAATGGTTGTCGCCTCACATTCACCCATAAACATGGTAATGACTGAGCAACCTGGAGAGCTTCTTCATATGGATACTATCGGTCCATCCTGGGTTAGCTCATTAGGCGAAATTGTACGTTCTTGTTGTTGTTGACGATTACTCTCATTACTCTTGGGTTTTATTTCTTGTGATCAAGGATGAAGTGTTCATACACTTTCAGAGCTTAGAATTGAGTCTATTCAA
>JAAALK010000284.1:28669404-28773488 GCA_019279435.1 Zizania palustris
CGACACTAAACCAGAATGATAGCAAGTACTGGACTGCGGGTAAGAAAAAATTTCAAAGAAAGATGTTCAATAAAGACGAAGACAAACTTAAGAAGAACAAAAGGAGTTGTGCCGCGTTGTATATTGCGCGGTGCATGTATCAATGGAAGGACAGAGAAATTATATGTGGGGCATATAACTTTAAGTAAGTATACCCACTATATCCACTTAAACACGTTTTATCGATTATGAAACTAACATAATCATATATTACTTCTTTCGATAGTGATCATTGGATTGCACTTCTGATATACCCAAAAAGCTCAAGGGTTTATGTGCTCGACTCGCTCGACAAACCCAAAAAAGAATATCAAGATATATTAAATGTTATTCAGAGTGCACATAGATACTACGTGGAAAAGTTAGGTGGCCCACATGATCCACAGAGGCCGAAAGAAATGCTTATCAGAACCAACTTTCCGGTAATATTATATTTTTAAATTTGTTAATTCAATTGATAAAGCCAAACTATATATCGTTCTAACTTTGTCTATTTTGAAGTGTCACAAACAATCTCTTGGTTCCGTGCATTGTGGCTACTATACTTGTGATTTCATGAGCAACAACTTAGGAAAGTTTGGGCGGACAGTATCTGAGGATACTAAAGAAGTAAGTTGATTTCTTGTGTGTTAATCTAATATAACTTGCAGCGTATGTACTTATATTTTACGTATGCAGGCGTCAGGTCCATCAACCGTTGCCGAGAAGAGCCAACTCTCTGAATCACAAATGTACGAAATCGTATCAAGGATGTGCCGCTTCACGATGCATGAGATTCTTCATGAGCTTGGAGTATTTTTCGATCTTGAGAGTGAAGTGGCCAAGCATCCAACTTTGTATGATTGGGCCGGAAGAATGAAAAGGCGAACCAATTAAGATATGAGTTAGCCTTCCAAGAAAACATAAACCGCATGAGCATGTATTTGTGAAACAATGAATTGTGTTGATGGATGGTTATTGCGAAACAAAAACCGGAAGAATATAATATTGTGAATTTTTGAAAATTGATGAGATTGATGGTTGTTGTGTTGATGTGTTGTTGTTGTGGATGTGTATGTGGATATGTGGATGTTTTGCTGCTGTGTATGTGGATATGTGGATGTTTTGCTGCTGTGTATGTGGATATGTGGATGTTTTGCTGCTGTGTATGTGGATGGCTGTGTGAAGCATATAATTTCTGTGTTTTGGTTTGTGGGATCACAGCATTCTGTGTTATGGGTTATACACAGCAGTGGCGGGCGTGCTGACATCATCTGCCCGCCACTGCTATTGATAACGGCAGTGGCGGGCAGATGAGGTCAGCGCGCCCGCCACTGCTGTTGACATAGTGGTGGCGGGCGTGCTGACATCATCTGCCCGCCACTGCTATTGATAACGGCAGTGGCGGGCAGATGATGTCAGCACGCCCGCCACTGCTGTTAACACAGCGGTGGCGGGCGCTCTGACCGCCACTGCTAACCAGCGATAGCAGTGGCGTTAGAGCAGTGGCGGACTGGATGCCCGCCACTATAGGTCGATTTTGCCCGCCGCTACAGTGTCGCTTTGTAGTAGTGTTGGTTGAGGACATAGGCTATAACTTACTTTCTGTTTCTCAATTGCTTGATGAGGGTTTTGAGGATCACTTTCGTCATGATGCCTCTCATGTGCTTGATTCTTCTGGCGCATTCATTTGCAAAATCTTGAGAGTAGGGAGAGTGTTTGGAGCTGACTTCTCTGAGTCATTTGGATCTTCTCATTGCCTTTTAGCTGAACCTTCATCTGAGCTTTGGATGCGGCATAGGAGACTAGGGCACATGAGCTTTGATCTTCTTGCGAGATTGAGTGCCCTAGGACTCATCCAAGGATTGCCCAAGCTCAAATTTGAGAAGAACCTGATTTGTGCTCCTTGTCATCTTGGAAAAATGGTTGTCGCCTCACATTCACCCATAAACATGGTAATGACTGAGCAACCTGGAGATCTTCTTCATATGGATACTATCGGTCCATCCCGGGTTAGCTCATTAGGCGGAAATTGTACGTTCTTGTTGTTGTTGACGATTACTCTCATTACTCTTGGGTTTTATTTCTTGTGATCAAGGATGAAGTGTTCATACACTTTCAGAGCTTAGAATTGAGGCTATTCAATGAACTCCCCGGTGCAATGAAATCCATTTGAAGTGACAACGGCACCGAGTTCAAGAATAGTTGTTTTGCAGATTTTTGTCTTGAACATGAAATTGAACATTAGTTTTCTGCACCAAGATTCCCTCAACAAAATGGTGTTGTTGAGAGGAAAAATCGCACACTTGTGGAGATGGCTAGGACGATGCTCAACGAGCATAGGACTCCTAGAAAATTTTGGGCTGAAGCCAGGAGTACAGCATGCTACATCTCCAATAGGATCTTTTTGCGCTCCTTGTTGAATGTGACTTCTTATGAACATCGTTTTGGGAGGAAGCCCAAGGTCACTCACTTAAGAGTATTTGAATGTCGATGATTCATCCTAAAGCGAAGTAATTTGGACAAATTTGAATCACGCGCATCTGATGGAATCGTTTTGGGCTACTCTTTGCATGGTCACTCTTATCGTGTTTTCAATCTTGAATCTAACACTATAGTTGAATCTTGTGATGTGTCATTCGATGAAACATCTCCATGTGTTAGTTCTGATTTTGAGCTTGCGAGTGAGCGCGATATGAGTGAAACTCTTTTTGAGGAAGAAGTTCCATCAGATGGTGAAGATCATGATGTTGTACCACTACCTCACTCTATGGCTTCTCTAGAAGCTTCGTCTACATCAACAAGAGGACCTGAAGATTCTACTTCTGGAAGCTTGGAGCAAACTTCGGCAAGAGTTGAGGGGGAGATTTTGTCGCAAAGAGAAGCACCGCTTCATATTCGGAGAATGCATCCTCCTGAAAAGATCATTGGCGAGCTAAATAAATGAGTAACTCAATCTCATGCTCATTTCGTTGATTCTGCTTTTGTCGCAAATTTTGAACCGTTGGATCTTAGTCATGCTTTGTCTGATGCGAGTTGGATCAACGCCATGCCTGAGGAACTTTAAAATTTTGATAAAAATCAAGTTTGGATTCTCGTTGATCCACCCCCTAACATTCATATCATTGGAACAAATGGATTTTCAAAAACAAACAGGGGGAGGATGGGGCTATAGTGAGAAACAAGGCTAGACTTGTGGCTCAAGGGTATACTCAAGTCGAGGGGGTTGATTTTTGAGAAACATTTGCTTCAGTATCTCGACTTGAGGCCATTAGGATCTTGCTTGCTTTTGCATCATCTCATGGCTTTAAACTCTTTCAAATGGATGTAAAAAATGCTTTTCTTAATGGTTTCATAGGAGAGGATGTGTATGTCAAGCAGCCTCCTGGCTTTGAAAATCCCAAGTACCCAAATAGAGTTTTTAAACATCACAAAGCTTTATATGGGGTCAAGCAAGCTCCGAGGGCTTGGTACGACCGCCTTAGGACCTTCTTGATTGAACACGGGTACAAAATGGGCTCTGTTGACAAGACCTTGTTCACTCTCATGCATGGCAAAGATTTCTTACTCGTTCAGATTTATGTTGATGACATAATCTTTTGTGGTTCATCTCATACTCTTGTGGCCGAGTTTGCTGAATCCATGAGCAAGAAATTCAAGATGTCGATGATGGGCGAGCTGACTTTCTTGCTTGGTTTGCAAATCAAGCAAAGCAAACAAGGAACTTTTGTTCATCAAACAAAATACACTAAAGACCTGCTAAAACACTTTGACATGTCAGATGCAAAACCACTTGCTACCCCAATGGGTACTTCAGTTGCACTTGATCCAGATGAAGACGGAGAAGAAGTGGACCAGAAGGAGTTCCGGAGCATGATCGGCTCCCTTCTTTAATTGACGGCTATGAGGCCGGACATACACTTTGTTGTGTGACTATGCCCTCGTTATCAGGCTTCTCCTAGGGCTTCACATCGTCAAGCTGTCAAGTGCATTCTAAAGTATCCCAAGCACACTCTTGAATTTGACATTTGGTATTATGCATCATCTTCATTATGCTTGAGGGGTTTTTCTGATGCTGACTTTGCCGGATGTCGTATTGATCGCAAGAGTACTTCTGGGACGTGTCATTTTCTAGGTTCTTCTCTTGTGTGTTGGTCTTCACACAAACAGTCTAGCGTTGCACAGTCTACAGCTGAGGCTGAATATGTATTTGCCGCTAGCTGTTGCGCATAGATTTTGTGGATGGTTTCTACTTTGTGGCATTTTGGGTTGGATTTTAAAGGAGTTCCACTGTTTTGTGACAACACAAGTGCAATTAGCCTAGCAAACAACCCAGTACAACATTCTAGGACCAAACACATTGACGTGCGTTATCATTTCTTAAGAGATCACAATGAGAAGGGGGATATCGAATTACGTTTTGTTGATATCCAGAATCAGCTTGTAGATATTTTCACCAAGCCTCTTAATGCTTCTCGATTTGCATTTTTGAGGGGAGAGCTTTTGGCATTTATCATCCTTATGCATCATGTGAGGGGGAGTTGTGTACTTTTGCATATGCTTCTGTAATATGATTAATTGCTTTCAGATGTACATGCTTTAGTGTGCCTTTTACAATTATTTCTTATACTCCTGTTGATTATGCTTAGATTGAATACATCTAACTATATGTCTTGAGCATGACTTTTATTTGTGAAAATTTGAAAATAGTCACTACATAGTCTGGAAACTAGCATGAATAGGCTAGGGTGCTTTTTCTATTCATTACATACATGATAGCTTTGTCCTTTTCACTTGGATGCTTATACGCAACATGATCCTGTTATGCTCAAATTTAAAAAAAAATGAAAAATGAAAAATGAGAATGATGAATGATGAAAATGAAACAAAAAATATTTATCTTGTGATAAAATTGAAAAGATCCAGGTGGGTTTGCGTAGTCGCACTACTTTGTTCTAGACTGCTTACCATTGCACTTTGGTATGAACTGGGACATTGAAGTGTATACCATGATCAATGCCTTAAGCTTCTGATGGTTTATCCTAGGCTTGGCTTGGTCGGTTAGCATAAGGTTGACTTGCAAATAACCCCTGACACTTAAAACAAAAAGGAATAAAAAGTTTAATTTACTCGCATATCAAGTTTGCTACAACTCCTTGTAGTGGGATGTGCTTATCTAGTTTGTTTTTTACTGTCTTTTGTATCTCTTACCTTGCCATGTCTAGTATGCTAGTCTGAGTAGTGATGCTTTTATTTTCTAAAACATCAAAATGCTTGCTCTTACTGTTATTTAGATTGTATACATTCGAGATTGTCATACAGTTGGTTAGGACAGTTTGTGAGGCATAAGGATTGTGTGTACTGTTATTGGACTTAATTATATTCCAGAAGCATTGCATGTACACTTTACTCTCACAACTCATGGAGCTATCTTGATGTCTGCATTGCCAAAGGGGGAGAGTTCATAAACTGTTTGTTGCTTTTGTTGTCCATTGAGTTTTTGAGGTAGTTTTGTTGTCCATTGAGTTTTTGAGGTAGTTTTGTTCTTAAGCTTTGATCTATCATCCATCCTTTTCAAGTGACATGTCTCTTTTTTGCTCATTCTAGAGCTTTCATGGTCACTTGTGTGCTGAACTTGTGTTTTAATCTTCTTTTGATCTTGAATTGTCAATACACTCATCAAGGGGGAGATTGAGGAACATAGTGAGGATCTTCACTGTGGTTCAAGGTTATGATGAGTGATTGACAGGGTTTCGCCATGAGGTTCATGTATGGATGCTTGGAAGTGTATGTGTGTCTGTGCTTGTCTCGTGTGTGCTGGGTTGAGATACTCGGCAACTGTCGATGGCAAGGGATCAGGGTTAGATGGAGAGTCTAATGCCAGATGGTCGAGGATGTCAGTCGAAGTTGAGAGTGACCTCAGATGTACGCATGGAGATCAAGCAGGACTTGTGAGAAACCAAGGGTTGGTTTCGGAGTCTGTGATGAGTGATTGACAGATTTTACCCTCTAATTCGAAGGGGTCCCTCCGAAAGGGTTCAGAGGTTGGTTCTCCGAAGAGGACTTCGAAGGCTATTTCACCGAAGGGTTCGGTGGGTCTGGTTGCTGCAGCTGTTGCAGCAGAGTGTGCCTGTCGGAGGGGTCCGACAGTACACGATGATTGGCTGTACCGAAGGTCTCGGTACTTTGGGCCGTACACCGGAGTGTGTGTCGAAGGCTGCTTACCCGGAGAGGTCTCCAGGGTACTGGATACACTTGTCTGCTTGTCTGTGGTGCACAGGGGACTTCGGAGGCGATGGACGGTTCACAGCAGGTGAACCTGGGTCAAGCAGGAGGCTTGATGCCAGGGGAGAAGGGAGCTCCGTCACGAAGGCTGCGAAGGGGTCTAGGTCGGACCTCGGGTTGAGGTGCACCAGGAGAAGGCAGTAAGTGCGGAGCGTGGCGTGGCTCTGGGTGAAGGTACTCCGAGACGAAGTCCTTGGAGGCGAGGCACTTCGAAGGGTACTCCGAATGGAGTTACTTCGGAGTATGGTGGAACAAGTCCTCAACAGAGGCAAGGTGTTCGAGGTGTGCTCCGGAGGGAGACACTCGAAGGTTACCCGACGAAGGTCTCAGAAGTCGAGGTGCATCGAAGGCATGGTCCAGGTGAGGTTCGTCGAGGAGTGTGCTCGGGGAGAGACACTGCGACGAAGTGCTCATGGAATGCTTCATGCGGAGGCCTTGGACGAAGGAGGGACTTCGAAGGGTGGAACTCCGAAGGTGGGGCTTCGGAGTGAAGCAGGCTCCGGAGCGAGGCTGGCTCCGGAGTGAGGTTGACTTGAGGTACTTCGGCCATGCAAGGCTTCGGTACACGGACTGACAGAGTTCGAGCTGGGAGAAGCTGCGAAACCGTGGTGATCCACTCCGAAGGTGTTGGTGCGAAAGCCCAAGGGCTTTGACGGCTTCGGCTCAAAACCATCACTGTATCGAAGGCTGACTTCGGTGAAGCGAAGGCCGTCAGGCTCAAGGCTTCTCACCGAAGCTACCGCACCCCTCGCGTGCGAAGGGGGGCTTCAGAAGGATCCAATACTGTAAAGGCTGACAGTGTCTGCTCTGCAAAAAAGCTGACGCTGTCCCCTCTGCAAAGCTGATAGAGAAGCCTCCAAATAAAGTAGACTACCTTTTGTACCCCTCTATTCTGATGAGACAAATCCAATGTAAACCCTAGGGGTAAAGTAGTCAATTCAAATGGGTGAATAATGCCTATAAATAGTGGAGGCTGGGTAGGTCACATTTAACACTTTGAGCATTCATTGTAGAACTCCTGTGCTAGCCACCACACTCTGTATTTATCCTGTGAGTTCAATTCTTTGTGTTCCCTGTTCAAGCATCGAAGTCTTGATTCTGAGTTCATTTTCTGCTTGAGCTAGTTTGCATACCTCGCTGTATGCTTTGATCTCTTGTGTGTCACTTCGATTGACTTGAGGTAGTGCACCGAAGCCTGTTTGGGCGAAGTGTGTTTTGAGCGAAGTGTGTTTTTTAGTGTGTGTTCGCTCTATGTAAACTGGAGGCTATACCTCGCTGATTACTAGCGAAGCACTGATCGAAGCCCGTTTTTCTTCCCGTGTCGAAGCCCTTAGCGAAGTCTGTTTTGTGTGCGTTTTGACCTTCGAAGTACGAAGCCCAGCACCAGTTGTTGTCGCTGAGTATCTGGTCGAAGTCCTCAAAGGGAGGTCCGCTCTTGCAAAGGGTGAAGTGTGAAGTCTGCTCGAAGCACCCTGTGTGCGGAGCTTGCACTGACTTAGCAGAGCTGATTTTCAGGGTTGTGGGTGGAGCGAAGTCTTCCTGGCTTCGAACTTTTGCTCCATGCGAAGCCTGTTTTCGGAGTTGTAAAATACCTCTGAACCAGAACTTCGAAGGGTGCGCTCGAAGCCTGTTTCGCAGAAGACAGAATTAAAACAGAAGGCTATTTTAGTCTAAAATTTTAAAAGCTCCCATTCACCCCCCTGTCTGGTCGCCGTTTCTGGTCCAACAATTGGTATCAGAGCAGGTTCAGATCATCAGTTGACCTTAACCGGTTTTGTGATCTGTTGGCGACATTGACAGAGTTAGTAAAATTCCTCTGTTCGATGGGACTGATTTTGCATACTGGAAGTTGCACATGGAGGCTTACTTGCTGAGCCAAGGAAATGCAATTTGAGAGATTGTGGACTCACAATACTCCATCCCTGAAACTCGCACCTCTCAAACAGAGAAGGATCAGTATAACGCCAACTCCAAGGCAAGAAATATATTGTTCATTGGTTTGAGCCGGAGTGAGTTTTATAGGGTGCAGCTCCTTAGGACAGCTAGGGAAATTTGGACCACTCTCACTATTTTTCATGAGGGCTCTACACAGATTAAGGCCAGGCGCCAAAGCACATACAATCAACAGTATCAGCTGTTCGTGCAGGCACCTGGTGAATCTATAGATGCCATGTTTTCTCGCTTTGATGCAATAATGAGTAACTTGCGGTCTAACGAGACGCTTGCTTACAATGATCATGATAGGGCTATCAAGCTTCTCTATGCTCTTGATCGTAGCATATGGGAAGTGAAGATATCCAGCATTGAGGAGTCCGTAGGTTATGACACATTAATCTGTGATGAGCTCTTCAGCAAGCTGAAGTCCACAGAGATTGCCAAGGCATCTCTTGCAGTGCATAGGAACTCCTTGCCACAGCCATTGGCACTGGTTTCCAGCACTAGCCGTGGCACCACTGCAGAACCAAGCACATCTGGCACTTGTGTTCTTGCAGATGGTTTTGCTTTGTCCTCCCTGGTCTCCGTCACTAAGGAGCAGGTGGATACTCTGGATGATGATGAGCTTGCTCTCATTGCCAAAAGGTTCACCTGTTTTCACCATAAGAGACGGGATCAGAGGAGAAGTGGTTTTAGTGGTTGCTTTGAGTGTGGCGACACTTCTCATATCAAGGCCAATTGCCCGAAACTCAAGAATAGAGTTTTTCATTGTTCCTACTGTCAGCGGGTGGGTCATTTGGTTGGGTTCTGTTTTCATCGCATCAAGGATGAGCGACGCTCTCAGGCGATGAGTTACCAGGACATGCATTACCCATCTTTAGGTATGCATGAGTCTGAGCTTTACTATCGTCCTGTTTTTGAGGCTCCTCGTGCTTCTCGGAGAGGTTTTGCTCCTCGAGGTGTTCACCATGTTCCATATGGTGGTAGACCCCGGGCGAGTAGCTTTGTACCTCGTCAGAGTAGGAGACCTCATCATGTTTTTGGATCACTGCATGTAGATAGACCTCGCACTTTGCATCATTCTGATTATCCTGTGCGTAGACAGTCTACTTTTACTGTGCCTACTACTCGTATCACTCAGTGTTGGATGCCTCGTCATATTTTCACTCACCCTAGCACTGAGCGATCGAGATTCTCTCATTATGTGTAGGCGGTAGACCGAGGCTTGGAGGGCACGTGGATCATGAACTCTAGTTGTTTGCGCCATATGACCGAAGATGCAGCATGGTTCTCCAGCCTCACAACAACCAAGCAAAGGGAACATATCACCTTCGGCAACAATCGAAGGAGTAGAGTGAAAGGTAAAGGTGTGGTAAGAATTAACTCGAATTTCACTCTCAAAGATGTTGCTTTGGTTGAAAATCTGGGATACAATTTGCTTTCTGTATCTCAGTTGCTTGATGAGGGCTTCGAAGTGCGATTCCATCGCGATACTTCGCAAGTACTCAATTCTGATGGCGTTGTTGTTTGTAAGATCTTTAGAGTTGGGAGAGTTTTTGGAGCTGATTTTTCTGAGTCATCTGGTTCTTCTCATTGTCTTGTTGCACATTCTACTTCTGAGCTTTGGAAGTGGCATAGGAGACTAGGGCATATGAGCTTTGAGTTGCTCGCTCGTCTGAGTGCCCTAGGTCTGATCCGAGGATTGCCCAAGCTCAAGTTTGAGAAGAATTTAGTTTGCGCTCCGTGTTGACATGGAAAAATGATTGCCGCTTCGCACTCGCCAGTCACCACAGTGATGACTGAACAACCCGGAGAACTTCTCCACATGGACACTGTAGGTCCCTCTCGGGTTAGTTCTTTAGGCGGCAAGTGGTATGTGCTAGTCATTGTCGACGATTTTTCTCGCTACTCTTGGGTCTTCTTTCTTGCCAGCAAGGATGAAGTGTTTTCACACTTTCGGAGCTTGGCTTTGAGACTTTTCACTAAACTCCCTGGTGCATTAAAATTCATTCGAAGTGATAATGGCACTGAGTTCAAAAACAGTCTCTTTGTTGACTTTTGCATGGAGCATGGCATAGAACATCAATTCTCTGCTCCACGGGTTCCTCAACAGAACGATGTTGTTGAGAGGAAGAACCGCACTTTGGTTGAGATGGCTAGGACGATGCTCGATGAGCATAGGACTCCTAGAAAATTCTAGCTGAGGCCATGAACACTGCTTGTTACATCTCAAACCGAATCTTCTTGCGCTCAATTTTAAATTTGACATCTTATGAGCTACGTTTTGGGAGACAGCCCAAGGTTACTCATCTTCGAGTTTTTGGCTGTCGTTGCTTTATCCTAAAACGTGGAAATTTGGACAAATTTGAGTCGCGTTCTTCTGACGGGATCTTTTTGGGGTACACTACACATGGTCATTCTTATCGTGTTTATAATTTGGAGACTAACACTGTCATCGAGTCATGTGATGTGACTTTTGATGAATCAACCCCCTCTGTTAGTTCTGCTCTTGAACAGGCAAATGAACACGATATGAAACAGACTATCTTCAAAGAAGAAGATCCCGGAGATTTTGAGGATGAACCCCTACTACCCTCGACATCAACCCCCGAAGCTGACCCCGTTTCAACCACTTCGGCACAAGGTCCTGACGCAACTACCTCGACATCGGTAATCTTGGACCACTCCAACGCACAAGTTGAGGGGGAGACTGCATCCCGCCGCGAGGCTCCACATCATGTTCAAAGGATGCACCCTCCCGAGCAGATCATTGGTGAGCTTGATCAAAGGATAACACGTTCTCATGCTCATTTCATTGATTCCGCTTTTGTTGCTTCTTTTGAGCCCTTATATGTTAGTCATGCACTTTCTGATTCTAGTGGGATCAATGCCATGCATGAAGAACTTGAAAATTTTGAGAGAAACCAAGTCTGGACTTTAGTTGATCCTCCACCAAATGTTCATTTCATTGGAACAAAATGGATTTTCAAAACAAACAAGGGGAGGACAGGACTATAGTTAGAAACAAGGCTAGACTTGTAGCTCAGGGTTATTCTCAATTAGAAGGGATTGATTTTACTGAAACTTTTGCATCTGTTGCTCGTCTTGAGGCCATTAGGATTTTGCTTGCCTTTGCGACATCCCGGGGATTCAAACTCTATCAAATGGATGTCAAAAGTGCTTTTCTTAATGGTTTCATCGGCGAAGACGTTTATGTAAAATAACCCCCTGGTTTTGAAAACCCCAAATACCCACATAAAGTCCTTAAACTTCATAAGGCTTTTTATGGACTCAAGCAGGCCCCTCGGGCATGGTATGACAGACTTAAGTTTTTTCTGCTTGAGTGGGGGTATTTGATGGGATCTGTTGATAAAACCCTGTTCACTCTCAAGCATGGCAAAGATTTCCTCCTAGTTCAGATTTATGTGGATGATATCATCTTTGGTGGCTCTTCTAATGCTTTGGTTGCCGAGTTTGCAGATGCCATGAGCAGGGAGTTCGAGATGTCCATGATGGGCGAACTCACATTTTTCCTTGGTTTGCAAATCAAGCAAAGCAAACAAGGTACCTTCGTCGACCAGACGAAGTACACCAAAGACTCGCTCAAGAAGTTCGACATGGCTGATGTGAAGCCACTCGCCACTCCAATGGCTACATCTGTAGCATTGGATCCTGACGAAGATGGAGAAGCCGTAGATCATAAGGAGTTCCGAAGCATGATCGACTCCCTCCTCTACTTGACTGCTACGAGGCCGGACATACACTTCACAGTGTGTCTGTGCGCTCGTTTTCAGGCTTCACCACGAGCTTCGCACCGACAAGCGGTAAAGCGCATTCTCAAGTATCTCAAACATACCCTCGAGTTCGGCATTTGGTATTCAGCGTCTTCCTCCTTGTGTCTTCGAGGTTATTCTGATGCAGATTTTGCTCGGTGTAGGATTGATAGGAAAAGTACCTCTGGTACTTGTCATTTTCTAGGTAGTTCTCTAGTTTGCTGGTCTTCCCGCAAACAGTCTAGTGTTGCACAATCGACGGCTAAGGCCGAATATGTTGCTGCAGCTAGCTGTTGCTCTCAGATTTTGTGGATGGTTTCCACTTTGCGGGATTTCGGGTTAGATTATAAGAGTGTTCAACTTTTCCGTGACAACACTAGTGCTATTTGTATTGCAAACTACCCGGTTCAGCACTCCAGAACCAAACACATTGATGTGCGATATCATTTTCTCAGAGATCATAATGAGAAGGGTGATATTGAACTTCAATATATTGATACTCAACACCAGTTAGCCGATATTTTCACAAAACCCCTCGATGCTTCACGATTTGCCTACTTGCGTGGGGAACTTGGTATTTGTCACCCTTACGGCATTTTGTGAGGGGGAGCAGATTTTGATTGACTTGCATATGCTCATTGTGTGTGAAATTGCATTTACATCTTTTGCACTTATATGCCTGACTTTAATTCATGAAATCATGTCAACACAACTCTATTTAATATGTCTGTAACATTATGTGCATGATTCTTCTTTCCAAAATCAAAACATGCTCACTGCTTAGTCTTGAAACTAGCATTTTTAGGCCGGACTGCTTTAGCTATCTTTTATCTGCTTGATAGCAAGACACCGTTTCTCTGGATGCTAAACATTGCAACTTGAAAAATTGTTCTACATACTCATGTATATTCGTCAAATGCTAAAATAATTTGTTCACTTAATCAAAATTCCAAAAATCCATGATTTGCATGTTTCAAAGCAAAAAGATCCAGGTGGGTTTGTTTGTCACACTACCCTATTCTAGACTACTTACCATTGCACATTGGTCTGAACTGGGATAGTGTTGTGTATGCCAAAATCACCACCTTAAGCTTCTGATGGATTTCATGCCTAGGCTTGGCTTGATTGGAAAGTATAAGGTAGCCAAACAAATAACCCCTGGCATTATGAAAAGAACAACAAAATTCATTGATCATCAAGTTTGCTTTCAATGCTCCATTTGAACTGGACTTGTTTTGTCTAGAATTGAAATTGACTAGCTTTGCGCAATCCCTGCTTTTACTTGTCTAGTTACCTTGATTAAGTGGTGATGCTTTTATTTCAAAATGATAAAATCACATGCTGTCATCATGTTTTTAGAGAATGTTAAATTGAGCTGAGCACATGATAATTGGTTTTAATATTGGCATATTTTTGCTTTATATGTCTTTGCAATTCGGCCCATTTCAAAGCTATGCATCTTTTACATGCTCCTTGATGCTTGCATTGCCAAAGAGGGAGAAACTTTTGAGTTCTCTGCAGCAAGGGGGTAAAATAACTCAGGGGGAGTTTTTATCTTGCTAAGGGGAGATTTGCCGAAGGGGCTTTTACTCTTTTGAAAAAGGGGGGAGGAAAATTCTTTTGTCAAGTGACATGATTTGGCTCGTTTCTGAGTTTTTATGGTCACTTGTGAGCTGAAATTTTTCAAATTTTCTTGAAATTGAATTTGGTTGTCAATGCACTCATCAAGAGGGAGATTGAGAAACCAAGGGTTGGTTTTGGAGTCTGTGATGAGTGATTGACAGATTTTACCCTCTGATTCGATGGGGTCCCTCCGAAAGGGTTCGGATGTTGGTTCTCCGAAGGGGACTTCGGAGGCTGTTTCACCGAAGGGTTCGGTGGGTCTGGTTGCTGCAGCTGTTGCAGCGGAGTGTGCCTGTCGGAGGGGTCTGACAGTACACAATGATTGGCTATACCGAAGGTCTCGGTACTTTGGGCGGTACACCGGAGTGTGTGCCGAAGGCTGCTTACCCGGAGAGGTCTCCGGGGTACTGGATACACTTGTCTGCTTGTCTGTGGTGCGTAGGGGACTTCGGAGGTGATAGACGGTTCGCAGCAGGTGAACCTGGGTCAAGCGGGAGGCTTGATGCCAGGGGAGCAGGGAGCTCCGTCACGAAGGTTGCGAAGGGGTCTAGGTCAGACCTCGGGTCGAGGTGCACCAGGAGAAGGCAGTAAGTGCGGAGCGTGGCGTGGCTCCGGGTGAAGGTACTCCGAGACGAAGTCCTCAGAGGCGAGGCACTTCGAAGGGTACTCCGAATAGAGTGACTTCGGAGTATGGTGGAACAAGTCCTCAGCAGAGGCAAGGTGTTCGAGGTGTGCTCCGGAGGGAGACACTCGAAGGTTACCCGACGAAGGTCTCAGAAGTCGAGGTGCATCGAAGGCATGGTCCGGGTGAGGTTCGTCGAGGAGTGTGCTCGGGGAGAGACACTGCGACGAAGTGCTCATGGAATGCTTCATGCGGAGGCCTTGGACGAAGGAGGGACTTCGAAGGGTGGAACTCCGAAGGTGGGGCTTCGGAGTGAAGCAGGCTCCAGAGCGAGGCTGGCTCCGGAGTGAGGTTGACTTGATGTACTTCGGCCATGCATGGCTTCGGTACACGGACTGACAGAGTTCGAGCTGGGAGAAGCTGCGAAGCCGTGGTGATCCACTCCGATGGTGTTGGTGCGAAGGCCCAAGGGCTTTGACGGCTTCGGCTCAAAACCGTCACTGTATCGAACGCTGACTTTGGTGAAGCGAAGGCCGGCTCAAGGCTTCTCACCGAAGCTACCGCACCCCTCGCGTGCGAAGCGGGGCTTCAGAAGGATCCAAGGCTGTAAAGGCTGACAGTGGCTGCTCTGCAAAAAGCTGACGCTGTCCCCTCTGCAAAGCTGACAGAGAAGCCTCCAAATAAAGTAGACTACCTTTTGTACCCCTCTGTTCTGATGAGACAAATCCAATGTAAACCCTAGGGGTAAAGTAGTCAATTCAAATGGGTGAATAGTGGCTATAAATAGTGGAGGATGGGTAGGTCACATTTAACACTTTGAGCATTCATTGTAGAACTCCTGTGCTAGCCACCACACTCTGTATTCATCCTGTGAGTTCAATTCTTTGTGTTCCCTGTTCAAGCATCGAAGTCTTGATTCTGAGTTCATTTTCTGCTTGAGCTAGTTTGCATACATCGCTGTATGGTTCGATCTCTTGTGTGTCACTTCGATTGACTTGAGGTAGTGCACCGAAGCCTGTTTGGGCGGAGTGTGTTTTGAGCGAAGTGTGTTTTTCAGTGTGTGTTCACTCTGTGTAAACTGGAGGCTAGACCTCGCTGATTACTAGCGAAGCACTGATCGAAGCCCGTTTTTCTTCCCGTGTTGAAGCCCTTAGCGAAGTCTGTTTTGTGTGCGTTTTGACCTTCGAAGTACGAAGCCCAGCACCAGTTGCTGTCGCTGAGTATCTGGTCGAAGTCCTCAGAGAGAGGTCTGCTCTTGCAAAGGTGAAGTGTGAAGTCTGCTCGAAGCACCCTGTGTGCGGAGCCTGCACTGACTTAGCAGAGCTGATTTTCAGGGTTGTGGGTGGAGCGAAGTCTTCCTGGCTACGAACTTTTGCTCCATGCGAAGCCTGTTTTCGGAGTTGTAAAATACCTCCGAACCAGAACTTCGAAGGGTGCGCTCGAAGCCTGTTCCGCAGAAGACAGAATTAAAACAGAAGGCTATTTTAGTCTGAAATTTTAAAAGCTCCCATTCACCCACCCCCCTCTGGTCGCCGTTTCCGGTCCAACAACTTGGGATGATGGTTGATCAAGATGAGGTGTCGTTCGAGTCAGCGAAAGGGAAGCCAGTACAAGTGACAAGGTGGCTCGAGGGATCGAGAGCAGAAGAGACTTGCTAGCAGTCGAGTTCGCGGACGGATGACGATCGTCGACGATCGAGAAGGCTTTGTCGGTTTTTTGCTAAAAACCGTCTCATCTCTAAATGTTTTAAATTCAATAATTAGGAGTCTTTTTGTGTTTAGTATTTTAGAGTAAGTGTAAACTTTTAGTATTTTTCAAGAATTCCAAATTTCTGAAAATATATTAAAAGAGTAGAGTCAAGTTGTAATAAAGAAAGTAGAGTCTAATGTGGGTATTTTTCAGAATATACAATTCTGAAAATACTCCTTTCTTTTTGTTATTCTAAAAACTTGAGGGTCTTTTTGTAAAGCTCCCACCTAGGGTATCCCTCTTTAAAGGCCTACATACCCTAGGGTTGTACTGCCACTTTTTAATACAAATCTTTTTCCTTTACAACTTGTATGACTGTCTTTTGATGGGAGGATTGAGCACCTAATCTAGAAACTCTAGAAATTTCCTTCTCCCCTAGCTGCTAGCTTCTGATTTCCAGGGATCTACTCATCTTGTCAATTGGGCTACAAGAGTTGTGCAAGAGATGAATTGCTGATCATCAAATACAAAAGGTGTGCCTCTTTTTATTTTTCCTGGAAATCGACACTACTATTCATCATCTACAATTTATGCATACTGTTATTTTTGTCATCCGATCTGTGTGTTTCGGCTAGAACTGTTTTTTTGTTTATCTTCTGTTTTGCTACAACACTGCTAGGAGACTTTCAACATGATTCTTGATGATTCTTTTTGCTGATCTTGTTGGTGCATAATTTCAATGTCTAGGACTAGTTTGTGTGCTGAGAATAGCTTTTGTAGACAAAGGAGTTGAATTACACGTTGAAGTTCTTGGTTCTGTATCTGATGGTTCACTGATACTTTATGTTCTGAAGTATTTTACCTGAAGCTTTGTTCTGACTACGAGGTCAAGATCTCTTTGAGTTTAAATTCAATGTTTGATCATGGTTGATCTCTAAAATTGAAAAGTAGTTACAGTCTCTGTTTTTCTGATTTACAACCAACATATTGCTGAATACTGAATAAATTGGAGAAGAGTTTTTGCTGTAGTTGTATGCTATCAATATATGTGTTCCAACTTTGCTTTGGTAAAAAGTGCAATTGAAAGTATAGAGCCTTCTCTAATACATTGTTGAGTTTCATTCAAGTTTCAGTTCAGAAGTTAATCTAAAATCAAGAGATTCAGTTCAGCTGGTTTTTGTTTGTATTGATCTTCCATGTAATCTCTGTTCAACATAGTGAGATTTCTCTGAATTCATTATTTGAAGGATTGCAATCTTTACCTGAGAGGCATTTTGCTGGAGTTGAGTGAACTTCTTAAGAATACTGTTGTTAATAGCAAAAAATGGCATTAATGGCTAGATTGTCAAAATATCAATTTTGGTGATTTGGGCCAAAAATACACATGTCCAGGGTCCGTCCGAAGCCCTACAAGGCCAAAGGTCCATTGAGCTACGGGTTCCGAAAGCCTCTAGCCAGCCCATGGGCTTCAACCGGGAAGCCTTCGGAGGCCCATGCCACTGAAGCTTTGGCCTGAGGAGCAGGCCTCGACGGGCCTGGCCGAAGCCCACTTCGGCAGAGATGGAGTTGTATGCGATTCCAGCTCAGTTATTATCTCCATCTGGTCGGGTTAATAGCAGATTAGATTGGAAATTAAGCCCCTATAAATAGAGAGGCAAGGCCAGCGTAGAGGCCCTCCAACTCAAATCAAACAAAAGCCCTAGCTTTGATCATATTTACTTTACCTTTATTTTCCTATACCTCTTCGTGGGTTTGCCTGGAAGCCCTCCGCCGGCCACTTCAGAATAGTGGTAACCCTTGTTTCTTCTCTTGTGAAGTATCCGTTAATCTACGTAATAGATTGCTATCGCCTTGTTACTTCGCTTGTGAAGTATCCGCTGATCTGCGTAACAGATTGCTACCCTCGCTACTAGTTCAACACTTAGCAGAATTCGGACCTCAGGCAGAATTGGTACTTCGAACTCTGTTGTTGCAGGTTCTCACGTTCGGAGCTATTTCGTCGAAGGTGTCCGGAGCTGAGAGATTGGTTTCGGAGGTCGTCAGGACACCCTTCGGTGAGATTGCAGGCTTCGGCGATAGGCTTCACCAACACACTTCGTCACAACAGGCATCGCCACGCTCGTACCTCGCTTTGGACGAAGTCGCTCACGTGCGGCCCCTCGCGTCAGTCTTTTGTACTTCACTGTACCAGAAACCCCACGCCGAACCCTGCCGTTCGGAGGTGATTGTCATGTCCGGATCCGTTCAGAGTTCATCTTCGACCGGACCAGTCCGAACGCCGAAGGCCCCCTTCGGCGAGACACTTCGCACCGAACGCCAAAGGTATACTTCGGCGACCCCTTCGTACCAGACTTCGAAGCAGACAGGCTCCAACCGGTTTGCTTATTTTGTTCTGTTTAATATATTTCTTTCGGCTAATTGGATTATTTCTTGTGATCTGATTGCGTGGCGACTCCACCCCCCTTTATCACGACGAAGGGTAGTCGGAACGCGACGTCGGTGCTGCGTCACGCTTAGGCTTGTCCCTAAGTATCCACACACTTTTGGATCGTCGAACTGACCCAAGTGCGGGGGACGTTTCCGTGTCAACAACTGTTATCAGGACATAAGCAGCACTTGAGTCATTGTTTTGAGTAGAGTCTTTGGGTTCTGTCTATTCCAGGATCAGACCTCTGTTGAGAATTTTTCTAAAGTATTCTTGTCTGAAATTGAAAAGTGATATTCTACAACTCTGGTGCTATTGAAAACTTCTGGTCAAGCTTTTCTAATCAGGAGTTTACTCTTCTTGTATTTGTGTTCAGATCAGAATTGAATTTACTGTGAACATCTTCTTCAAATATTATTGTAATCAGTTCATTCATTTTCTTCAGATTTTACTCCTTTTCAGAATCAGTTGTCAAGGGTCTGTTCTACATTACAGTTGTAATCTATCATATTCTTGCAGTACTCATGCAGTAGATACAAAGTGAACTTCTTACTGAAAATTTAATTGTTCATTTGAAATATTGTACTAGAAATTTGCTGAATTTGAGTACAATCTTCTAGAGTTAAAAACAGTACTGTTGTACTCAGTTGGGATTGTTCATGACTGATTGATTCTGAATTTTCAATGTTGAAAATGATTGATTGATGAATCTTGCTTCAGTGATTCCTGAAATGAATTGACATTCATTCTAAATCTGTAATACAAGTTCAAAATATCATTGCAGATCTGATTGCTTAAGAGCTAATTGTCTAGATAACTATTCTGTTTATCTGCTTTTGTACATGTTTCTGTTCTGAATTTTCAATACTGACATTCTATGCTGAAATCACTGAATTTGCAAGTTGATGAAGGATTTGAATACTCTTGCTTGATGCTTCTCTTCTGAGAAAATGTTTCTGAATTAAAGTAGATTGATTTCAAGTGTGTGATCTGCAAGTTATAGTGTCATCAATCTCCAATATGGCTTATTTGTAGCATCTCTGAAATTTGAGTGTAATTATTCAAAACTGAAAGTTTACTTGTTGATTCAATTGAAATGAGAAATCAAGACTGAATGTTCAAGCTTGTTTGATAGTTGTTGTGATTGAATACTCAACATTGCATAACATGTTATATTACCAACTGTTATGAATTCAGTTTTGAATTGATAATTCTAAAATTTGATTCTCTGAACATTGTTTGTGTTCCAAATGTCGATATCCCTCAGTCGACCATTGAGTTGCCGAAATAGACTCTGAATTTCGGAGCTTTAGTTACCTATAGTGTGAATCGACTGATCAAACTACAATATTGACAAAACTTTGTTTGATGCTGAATTCTGTTCTATTGTTGCTTTGAAAGTCAGAATTTTTGTTAGAGTAAGTTTAGAGGTGTGTTGGGGTGTTCTAGACAGGCCTTCATTGAATTTACAAAAAATAGTCAAGGCACCTATTCACCCACCCTCTAGTCGCCAAATCCAATCGCACAACTTTTTACATCCATTTGATAAAGCTTGAACCCTCGAGAAGATGCAAAAGCATGCAAAATCCTAATGGCCTCAAGTCGAGCTACCGGAGCAAATGTTTCTCCAAAATCAACCCCCTCGACTTGAGAATAACACAAAGCCACAAGTCTAGCCTTGTTTCTCAATATAGACCCATCCTCCCCCTATTTCTTTTTGAAAATCCATTTTGTGCCAATGATATGTGTTGATAGAAAAAAATGGCATTAATGGCCATGGTTATCAACATATCAAATTTGGTAATTTAGGCCGAAAATATGCAACTCCTGGTACAAGCCAAAGCCCTAAAGTGTCGGAGGCCCACCTGCATGGGGCCTCGGGGACCTTTGCATGCTGGCTTCGGCTTGAACGCCCTTCGGTGGCCTACTTCGCCGAAGCTTCGGTCCGAGGACCACACTTCAGCAGGCCTGCGAAGGCCCACTTTAGGTAGGCTTCGGATAGGAGTCTGATACATATTCAGGTTGTTTTTATTTCTAATCTTGATTAGGTCGAATCTTATCAGATTAGAGTTAGAGATAAGAAGTCTAGCCCTATAAATACAGGGGTGAGGCTGATTCATAGGACACTCCAACACAAATCAAATGTTAATCTACGTAACAGATTGCTATCACCTTGTTGGCTCGCTTGTGAACCATTCGTTAATCTACGTAACAGATTGCTACCCTACGTTTTGTATACTGCAACACTTGGTAATTCGGTCTACAGGACAAATTGGCACTAGATCTTCATTTTGCTGCAGGTTTCCCGTTCCGAGCCCCCTTCACCGAAGGTTTTCCGGAGCTAGAACGCTTGTTTCGGACGCTGCCAGAGCACCCTTCGGCAAGTCTTCGCTCCGTCCGACCGTGCCGGATCCGTCACGCTGTTGTCGGTCTGGTCATCTCGCGCACTAAAGCTACTTCACATTAGGGTTGCTCCGCACTAGACTTCATCGCGCCAGCGCTACGCACCAGACTTAGTCGTGGCAGAACTTTCCACACCGGACTTCGTCGCGCCAGCGCTCCGCATCGAAGTACGTCACGTCGGCGCCCCGTGTTGGATTTTTGTCCTGTCAAAAGGCTTCACACCGAACCCTGTCGTTCGGAGGCGATTTAGCGTTGCGATCTGTTCAGGAGCCTGTCTTCGTGTAGATCAGTCCGAACGCCGAAGGTTACCTTTAGCGCACCCTTTGCACCAGACGCCGAAGGACCCCTTCGATGACCCTTCGCACGGTACAGTTTGAACCAGTCAGGCTCCGTTCGGCCGATAGGTTTATTTTATCTATATATATCGGCTAATTGGTTTATTTCTTTGTGATCTCATTACCTAGCGAATCTAACCCCTGTTGATAGCAAAAAATGGCACTAATGGTCAAGATTGTCAAAATATCAATTTGGGTAATTTGGGTGTCGGAAATACACAAGTCCTGGTATAGGCCGAAGCCTTATAGTGCCGGAGGCCCATCTTCATGAGGCCTCAGAGGCCTTTTAGCGGCCTACTGGCGTCGGCCCAAAGGCCCTTCGGATGCGTGCTTCACCGAAGCTTCGGCCCGAGGAGTAGGTTTCAGCGGGCCTACCAAAGGCCCACTTCAGGCAAACTTCGGAGATAGAGTCTGATACAGATTCTAGTTATTTTTAACCCTAAACTTGATTGGGCCGAATCTTAACAGATTATAATTAGAGATAATAAGACTAGCCCCTATAAATATAGGGGTGAGGCCAGTTCATAGGACCCCACACAACTCAAATCAACTTCAAACCCTAGTTTGAATCGTACTTTACTTTCTTTACTTTTCCAGTACACCCTCGTGGGTTTGCGTTGGAAGCCCTCCGTCGTCCACGCTGTAATAGTGGTAAGCCTTATTGGTTCGCCTATGAATCATCCGTTAATCTACGTAACAAATTGCTATCACCTTGTTGGCTTGCTTGTAAACCCTCCTTAATCTACGTAACAGATTGCTACCTTCGTTTTGTATACTGCAACAGTTAGTGATTCGGTCTCTAGTCCGAATAGGAACTTGATCTTAACTTTGTTGTAGGTTTCATGTTCGGAGCCCCTTTGCCGAAGGTTTCTGGAGCTAGGAAGCTGGTTTCAGAGGCTTCCAGAGCACCCTTCGGCGAGTCCTTGTTTCGTCAGTTCGTGCCAGACCCGTCACGTTGTTGTCGGTCTGGTAAAGTCTCGCATACCGAAGCCACTTCGCATCAGGGTTGCTTTGCGCTGGGGTCACTGCCAGAATGTTCCACATCAGACTTCGTCGCATCAGAATGCTCTGTATCGGACTTCGTCATGCCAACGCTCCACGTTAGATTTTGTTGTGTCAAGAGGCTTCGCACCGAACCCTGTCGTTAGGAAGCGATTTCGCTTCACGATCTGTTCAAAGCATGTCTTCAGCCAGATCGATCCGAACATCGAATGCTATCTTCGGTGCACCCTTCACACCAGACTGCCAAAGGCCCCCTTCGATGACCCCTCGCACTGTATACTCCAAACCAATCAGGCTTCGTTCGGCTGATTGGAATATTTTATCTATATATTTTTGCTAATTGGATTATTTCTGTGTGATCTGATTACCTGGCGACTCCACTCCCTTTACCACTGTTAAGGGTAGTCGGAACATGACATCAATATTTTATGCTTAGGCTCATTCCTAAGTATCCATATACTTTTGGATCGTTGAACTGACCCAAGTGCGGGGGCACATTTTTATGTCAACACACTTTTTGGCAACTCCTCTAGGGAAGGCTTAGCCAACATGACAAGTACATCTATATCGGCTGCAAGTACCTCTATGATGACTATTACCTCTACGATGCCGATGGATCCCATGGTGGGCACAGAGATCGACAACCACAACATCATGACGCCCTCCCTTGAAGACATCCCCGAGGAAGGTCGAGCAGAGATCAAGGAAAAGATGAAAGAGCTCCAAGATCTCATGCTCGGGAGCTACGTCAAGATACGCGCAGGCTTCATCGAGCGTGACGTCAACATCCCGACCTCGCCTAGACTCAGGTAACACTAGTGTCGCCTCCTTTATCTTCTTTATAAATTAAGCAAAAAATAGCCGCATCTGTAGATCAGGCCATTAGCGCTTCGCTAGCCAACCATCTACATTCGGCAGTTAGCTCTCAAGTAGAGGCAATGTTTAGAAGGTTTGGCTTTACCGAGGCCATTCCTCTGACTCCAATCACTAGTGTACCCCTAACAAATTTCATCTATAGAAGAACCGACGGCAGTACTAGCAAAGCTATCGCGTCTCCGGCCTCGACATCCACGACCAAGACCAGTCACTACACTTACGGCCAAGCTAACACTGCTTATTATGTGCCACCACTGCCTACGCCCATGCTAGCTTTTCTCGTGTTGCTTGTGTCGAATGCTCGTACGCATACGCATAGGCTTGAACACGTTGTATACCCCGAGCCAACACATGAGGAAGACCCCCGTGGCCGACACATCGACATACCGCCGCTTGTCACACCCCCGCATGAGAGACGCGCGTAGGCATGAGGTCAAGATGACATCAAGGAATGGATCCGAGCGCTATTTAGGGAGTGCACCGGTTTCATGCCTAGATATTGGGCTAGGGTTTATCGAAAGCCATACCGTGATCACTTCGACATCATACCCTACCCTCGCGGCTATAGAGTCCATGAATTCACCAAATTTGACGGTGAGGGTAACAAGACCACACTAGAGCATATCAACCACTTCTTAGCACGGTGTGGATAAGCTAGTGGGTCGGACGCATTAAAACTTATATTATTTTCCCTTTCACTATCCGGCATCGCTTTCACTTGGTTTTCGGCACTCCCACCAAACTCCGTCCAAACATGGGCTCAATTAGAACAAAAGTTCCATGACTATTTTTATACAGGCAAGACAGAACTTAGGGTTTCACACTTGACATTGGTCAAATAGAAATCTAGCGAGAGTGTCTCTAAGTACGTCAAGCGCTTTAGAGATACCAAAAACCGATGTTTTAGTCTTAATATTTCAGAAAGGGATTTGGCGGCTCTAGCTTTTAATGGGTTGTGCTCTGAGATTAAAGAGAGGCTAGACAACCAGAACTTTTTAGAAGTCAGCAGGATCTGGTCCAAGAAGGCCGAGCCAAAGATAAAAAATTCGTTAAAACATTCAACAAGCCTAGGGCTAAAGTCCACATCATGGAACACTCTGACGAAGAAGAATCGGGGGAAGAGGAATATTCGGCTGACATATATGCGGCCGAATGGGTTTGGAATGCTAAGAACAATGCCTGTCACTTGTTCTATGCTACGGCCATCTCCCACTAAGAATCGGCCTAGAGAAGTTAAATACTCTTTTGATGTGACTAAGTGCAATAAAATATTTGATTTCCTCTTGAAGAACAAGCTGCTCAGGTTGACCAAGGGGCTAGGTTATCCTGACCACCGACGAACTAAAGAAGCGTCCCTACTTTAAGTGGCATTATTCGCATTCTCATTATACTAACGACTACAATGTTTTTCATCGGCAGGTTCAATCGGCCATAGAAGAGGGACGATTGAAAATAGATTCTAGTCCAAAGATGAGCTGGACAAAGACCCCTTTCCCATGAACACCGTGGACCTCGACGAGAAGAAGGTGTTGATTCGGCCAGAGTAGGCCAAGTCATCTAAGGGGAAAGCGGTCATTATTGGAGAATCACGCACGCGCACACTCATACCAAAAAAACCTAAAGTAGGGGTGTGGAAAAGGAACATCAATATGTCTCCTTTGGCTAGGGTTCGCAAGAAGCCAAAGGTAACTGTTGGGGGAAAATATCTCATCTTCGGGGTTATTGCCGAAGCAACATAAAGGCAGACAGCGGATTCGAAGGTTCCCAGACGATCATCTTCTAAGATACCCGGAACCTAAGTTCGAAGTACGAAGATAGGCATTGGTTCGGAGTACATGTTCGAACTAAGGCCCTCCAAGATCTTTTTTGCCAGCTAAGATGGAAGACTTATCTTCTTTCTCATTAGATTAGTCGTTTACCATTTTAGCCCTATTAAGGGAACCGAATAGTTTCCACTATGTCGGTTGTAATAGAGGGGTAAATAGGTCTTTTCCTTAATGTTTGGGCCTATAAATACCCCCCATTTCACCCTGTAATACGAACGGAATACAAGTTATTCAATACACACATTCGAACTATTCTAAGTTATTATCCTTTCGGAGGCTTAGAACAGTTCTCTTCGCAAACACTTCGTTTGTTAGTTTCTCTTCTACAGAAACCTGTTAGCGTAATCTTTTATGCCAACAGTTGGCGCCGTCCGTGGGGAACCTAGTCCGAAAAACTTCGTTCTCTACCAACTTCTTACATCATGCCTCCTAAGCGGAGCGCACCCCGCAATCCCACTCGGAGGTCCTCTCGGATCTCCGGAGAGATACCCTTCGACACAGTTGAAGTCGGAGGGCCTTCGACTTTCCCTCCACACACTCCGGAAGGGGCTTCCATCCCTCGTACATACGAAGCCTCTCCGCCAACCCCTTCCATACTCCAACCGCCCGGAGTCCCTTCTCCACCCTCCATCCCAATTCGAACTGATCCTACCAGTTCTCAAGACCCGGAAGATCCTTCCGGAGGAAATGAAAATAATCTTGGAGATATGGCCACTCAAATGGCCAACCTTCAAGCTGAAGTGGCAAGGTGGCGACAGGAAGCTGCGAGCAGGCTTCGCTCTCAAGCCACCCCAACTATCCCAGAAGTGCCCGAAGACGATGATCTCGATTATCCCGAAGCCCCGGAGAACGCCTCTTTTGACAATGAATCTCTGCTGCATCCTGAGCTGCAGAAGGTTCGCTTTGATCCAAAGTTCAAAACTTCGAAGCTCTGTAAGTATGCCGGAGATGAAGATCCCGGAGAGTTCGTTCGTTCTTATGCCCTAGCGATTGAGGCTAGCGGCAGGAGTTAGAGACACTATGGCGAAGTGCTTCCCTTTAGCTCTTCAAGGAGTGGCATTGAGATGGTTCTGGTCTTTGAAACCAGGATCAATCAATTCATGGTCGCAGTTGAAGAGGAAGTTTATAAGCAACTTTCAGGGCACCTTCGTGCCCCCATGTCAACAGGAAGCCTTTTCCAGGTGAAACAGCTCCCCGGAGAAACATTGAGGCAGTACTTTAAGCGCTTCGCTCATACGAAGTCGCAAATTCGGGGGCTGTCCACATCTTCAGTGGTTGATGCAGCTCGGGAAGGCGTCAGTCATCAAGGCCTTCTGGATAAACTGCATCGAAAGAGCATCTCCTCAGTCTCTCAGTTGATGTCATACTTCGAGGAGTATGCGAGGTCAGAAGAGGGTTGGCTTCGGAGGACTGCTGCTACTTCGTCCATATTGCAAGAAGTCAAAGTAGAAGTGAAAACTTCGGCACAGCCGCAGGAACCAGTCTTCGAAGTGCAACATGATCGGAGAAGAGGGCAAAAGCACCCTCGTTCTGAAGTCATGAATATTGCACCCCCACAGAAGTTTGCACCAAGAGCTCCACAGTCTACGGGGAACAAGGCCAGCGGCTGGAGGCCGCTAGGGAAAACTGGCTGGCAAGGGCCAGACCCTTTTCTGCTGCATTCACGGAGAAAATCGAAGCCATGCAACTGATACTTGCAAGGCTATACTTACCCTGAGGGGAGAGTACTTAGAGAGAACTTCGGGTCGAGGCAGTACCGACCGAAGTCCAGCGGCAACGCGCCCAGAGCCGGTCCAGGCTGTGGCGCGGATAGAAAATTTTGATGCTGCAAGACACCCTCCGGTGGCCAATGTTATGCCACCTCCGAAGCAAGAGGAAGGGCAAGATAGAGGAAAATGAGTAGTTCTCCCTATCTCCGGAGGAGGTACCCTCGGAAACATGTCCAAGAGACAGCGAAGAGAGTACGTTCGGGAAGTAGGTCATATTGGGACTTCGTCATCTGCAGCTGCAATGCCGGAGTGGTCTCACGTTCCGATATCTTTCTCTACGGAGGATGCAGCTGGTATTAAGTTCCCGCATGCAGATCCATTGGTTATCACTGCTGATATTGCGGGCACTGAAGTACGAAGGGTGTGAATTGACGGAGGTAGCTCGGCAGATATCATTTTTGTTCAAGCCTTCGATCAGTTATGCATTTCCAGGAAGCATCTTCTTCCAGCGGCTCGTCCTTTGCAAGGCTTCGCAGGACCCCCGCTTGATGCACTTGGTCAGATAGGCCTGGAAGTTACCTTCGGAGAAGGTTTATTAGCCCGGACTGAAGAAGTAATTTTCGATGTGATAGATGCCCCGTATGCTTATAACGTCATCTTCGAAGGGGCATGCTGAACCAGTTCGGAGCTGTGGCGCATCACAATTACTTGTGCATGAAGATGCCCACACAAGCGGGAGTCCTTACAATCTTCGGAGATCAAGCCATTGCTCGGAGGGCGTAATATGGTCATGGTCCCCCTCTTGATCCGAGGCAAGTAAACAGTGTGCAAAATAATGAAGAAATTTTTTCAGCCTCCTCCGAAGCTTCGAAGAAGTCTTTTCCGAGACCAAGTCCTGAAGGAGAGATTGCAACGAAGGTCATTGTTAAAAATGGTAAAGAGTACACTTTTCAATTTGGTAAAGATTTACCTCCTGAAGTTGCAACCTCCTTGGAAAAGGTGGTGGAAGAAAATTTGGATGTCTTCGCTTGGTCTGACGAAGATATCATCCGGAGTCGATCGGGATATCATTGAACACAGTTTACTTGTAAACCCGAAGGCCCGGCCTGTTCGACAAGGACTCCGGAAGATGTCCGCAGAGAGAGCTGCTCTAGCTAAGGACGAAGTTGAAAAATTGTTGAAGGCTGGAATTATCAGAGAAGTGGCTCACACAGAATGGTTAGCCAACCCAGTCTTCGTCAGAAAGAAGTCCTCCGGAAAGTGGCGCATGTGCATTGATTTCACATCCTTGAATAAAGCATGCCCACGTGACCCCTACCCCATGCCCCGAATTGATCAACTGGTTGACTCCACCGCAGGTTCGGAGTTACTAAGCTTCCTCGACGCGTATTCTGGTTATCATCAAATATGGTTGAAGCGCGAAGATGAAATCAATGACAAGCTTCGTAACTCCTTCGGGAGTCTTCTGCTATGTAAGAATGCCCTTCGACCTAAGAAACGCCGGGGCTACTTTTTCGAGATTAGTTGCTAAGGCTCTAGGTCATCAACTAGGTCGCAATGTGGAGGCCTATATGGATGATATTGTAATAAAGAGTGCTTTAAAGCACCAACATAGCCTAGACTTAGCAGAAACATTCAATAGCCTTAGGGCATGTGGGATCCGTCTTAACCCCGAAAAATGTATATTCGGAGCTAAGGCTGGAAAAATTGTTAGGGTATTTAGTTTCAAGCAGGGGAATTGAAGCTAGCCCTACTCAAATAACTGCGCTGCAGAAGATGGCTCCTCCGGAAAATTTAAAGCAAGTGCAAAAGCTGACTGGGCGTCTGGCCGCACTTAGCAGGTTTTTATCAAGGTCTGCGGAGAGGAGCTTGCCAATATTCAAAGCTTTGAAAGGGTCCGAAGATTTTGCATGGACACCGGAGTGTCAGAGAAGCTTCGAAGATATTAAAAATTATCTCAGTAATCTTGCTACACTCACGGTGCCTACTGCGGACGAAACCTTACTCCTGTACCTTGCAGCTACAGGTTCAGCTGTCAGCGCAGTACTTGTCAGAGAAGTGGATTTCAAGTGGGAAGTTGGTCCAAAATCCTGTTTATTTTGTATCCGAAGCATTATCAGGAGCAAAGACAAGATACTCCGAACTTGAGAAGTTCGTTTATGCTCTGATAATGGCTTCGAGGAAGCTAAGACATTATTTTTTGGCTCATAATGTAATTGTACCAACTTCGTATCCCTTAGGAGATATGCTCCGAAGCAGAGATTCCACTGGAAGGATTGGAAAGTGGGCAGTCGAGCTAGCACCCTTCGGCATATCTTTCTTGGCAAGGACAGCTATTAAATCCCAAGTCCTAGCAGACTTCGTAGCAGAGTGGACTCCACCTGCGAATTTGACTCCGGAGAAATCAAGTGACGGAGTTTGGACTGTTTACTCCGATGGGGCTTTCCAAGCATCCGGAGCAGGCATTGGGGCAGTGTTGATTTCACCGTCAGGGCAAAGAGCAATGTACTCCGCAAGACTCAACTTTAAGTCTACCAATAATATAGCGGAGTACGAAGGGATTTTATTGGGACTTCGAAAAGCACGTGCTCTAGGGGCTACAAGAATAATTATAAAAACAGATTCTCAGATAGTAGCAGGGCACGTAGACAAAAGTTTTCAAGTTCGGCATCCACAGCTTGCAAAGTACTTAGAAGAAATCCGCAAAATCGAAGCACACTTCAAGGGTATTTCCATTCGGAGTATACCAAGAGCGGAAAACGTGCAAGCGGACATTTTAGCGAAGGCTGCAGCCGGAGCTGTGGATGTGCCTGAAGAAGCTTTCTATGAGGAGCTCAATATACCTTCGGTGCCACAAATTGCCTCTGCGGAGATTCTTTGCATTCCTAGTGCAGATTGGAAAGATTCGATCATAGAACTCTTGCAAGGAGGAACAAATTTGCCCGAAGAGCCCCAGTTGTCAAGATTAAAGCTCAGAGCCAGAAACTATCAGTTAATCAACGGTATATTATACAAGGCCGGAGTATGTTCCCCTCTACTCCGATGTATATCTCAAGCCGAAGGCCAAGAAATTCTTCGAGAAATTCACGAAGGCCTTTGTGGAAGCCATTTAGCCCCTAGAGCTCTAGCAGGAAAAACACTTCGCCAGGGGCTTTATTGGCCCACAATAACAGCTGATGCGGAGAGCTTGGTCCGCACTTGTCAAGGATGCCAGTGGATGGGTCGACGGAGTCATCGCCCACCAACAGCTCTTCAAGTCATTGCTCCGGTATGGCCTATGGCCAGATGGGGTATGGATCTAATTGGTCCCTTTCCGTTAGCAAAGGGAAATCTGAAGTTCGCAGTGGTAGCTATTGAATATTTTTCTAAGTGGGTGGAAGCAGAACCCTTAACAGCTATCACTTCGAACAATGTGCATAAATTCTTCTGGAAGAACATAATTTGTCGGTTCGGAGTGCCTAGATACCTCACAGTTGATAATGGAACACAGTTCGACGCAGAACCCTTCAGGAAGTTTTGCGAAGACCTAGGCATTCAGCTATGTTTTGCTGCAGTGAGGCATCCTCAGTCGAATGGAGCCGTAGAACGAGCCAATGGAAATATTTTATCAGTGCTAAATCGAAGAATAGTAGGATTAGCAAAAGGACTGTGGACCGAAGAGCTTCCGAAGATTCTGTGGTCCATTCGGACTACGCAAACAAGGTCCACAGGTTTTACTCCGTTCAGACTACTATTCGGAGATGAAGCTATGACTCCAACGGAGCTCAAAGGGGGATCATTTCGCAGCACCGAATCGGACATTGAAGAAGAAAGACAAGCTTCGTTAGACTTATCAGAAGAAACAAGACTTCGAGCTGTAGCTAATTTATCAAAGTATCATCAGCAGACGAAGGCTTGGTATGACCCGAAGGTTAAGCTCAATGAACTAAGACCGGGTCATCTTGTTCTACGAAGCATTATAGCACCAGGGAAGTTAGGCAATAAATGGGAAGGTCCATACCTAATTGTCCGCTCAGGGCGCCCTGGTTCATTTAAATTAGCTAATTTAGAAGGTGAAGAGTTAGCACATACTTGGCATGCGGAGCACCTAAAGCGATACTTCGCATAGGGCTCCTTGTAATTCGCTTGTAATCATCTTCTAAATTAATAAAGCATATGACCCTGATAGTTGCCTTCCCCTCATAGACTTCCAGCTTCCGAGTGGACGCACTAGGAACCGCGGGGTCGACCGAGAGGGAAGTGTCATTAAGCTGGGTTGTATTTTCGGACTTCGAACCCATAAAGTTCGAAGCATCCGATGTGGGGGCTGACATAATCTGGAGCCCAGGCCACCGGCTTGTAGGCATCCGTAAAAGAGCCCAAAACCACACCCTACTGGAGTCCAAGCCATTGGCTGGTAGACTTCCGTAAAAAGAGCCGAAGGTGGCCAAAACCCTACGGAGTCCAGGCTGCAGCTGGTAGACTTCCGTAAAAAGAGCCGAAGGTGGCCAAAATCTGCGAAGTCCAAGCCATTGCTGGTAGACTTCTGCAAAAAGAGCCGAAGGTGGCCAAATTATACGGAGTCCAAGCCATTGGCTGGTAGACATCCGTAAAAAGAGTCCAAAGAGACCATTGCAAACTATGAACCATTGGTTCGTCAGAGATCGCAAAAATAAGCCGAAGGTGGCTAAAGCAAAACAGCATTTGAGCCATGAGCTTCGAATGTGTGTTAACATAGTCCAAAGTGACAAATTTTTTAAGACACTAAAGTGTCCTGAAAGTTATCTTAACTGATTTCTTTCATAAAACAAAGGTACTAAATTACCATTCTTCTGACTACAAATAGTCGAAGACATTTCATAAGATTTTAAAAGATCTTTAAATAACAGAGGGGCTCCGAACCCCCAAAAAATTGTACTCCGAAGTTTTTTCTTTGCGCATAACCATCTTTGAATACATTTCGAAGTTGCTTATACCCAAAGAGGGGCTAGTAAATATGGAGACAATTTTAAATCGACATTCATTATTGAAATAAATGTGTTTACAGATTACACTATGAAAAATTGGTATCTATACCAAGAAGGAATCGGAGACCTCTTCGGTCCCGAGAGCTAGGGGTGGAACGACTAGTTCCAACATCGGAAGTTCTAAGAACTTTACGTTTAACTCTCTTCCTCCCCTTCGAAGCTCTAAAATCCTTCTGCTCTTGTTGAACCTCGGCCCAAGTTCGAAGCCGTTCGGGGCTTCTTTCCCAGCTTCTAAGATCTTCAGATCTTTTATTTCGAGCTTCACCTTCGTCTTCAGACCAAATAGTGTCTTCAGAAGACGAGGTGTTTGCGTTAACCTCTTTTTCTTCCTCTTTAATATAAGACAATACGTCTTTGATTACTTCGGGCGCAATTACGCCGGAGTCATCTCGAGGAATAAGAAATCGAGGACGCTTATAACTCTTTAGAAGTTCGAAGGTGTTCCATAATGAGCGAAGTTCGTTGTTAAGCTCTAACACTTCGATGTCTTCCATAAGAGGCAAAGCCTAAAAATATAACAAACAAGATTTTCATTGATAAATGTTTACAAGCATGAGCTTTACATAGTCAAAAAATCCTAAATAATTCCTAAACCTGCGGGTTCGGAGGAGGCTGACTAGCTCGAAGCTTGACTCCGAACTTGCTTCTGGCGTTGGCCTTCATCGATCCAAGCCTTGATCGCGGAACAACCTTCGGCTCTCCATGAGGTTTGAAAGGCTCGCCAGGCGGCAGTCACGCCTTCGGAAGGATTCAAAAGCCGCTCGTCGTCGAAGGTAATGGAGCCCTCTATGCTCGGAGTGATTGTTCGGCCCAAATCCTCGTAGTAACGAAGTAGTCCGAGGGCAGACACTTGTCCGGAGAGTTCTCCATAACGAATGCCTGCCGTCTTCATTTGCTTCGCTGCTCCTTGGATCCTTTTTAGCCGGCGCAGCAGAGTCACGTTGTCATCCGAAGGAAGTGATCCAGTAGTACCGAAGTACTCCAGAACACCTAGCATCTGTTCGATGACCTCCGTAGCTACCTTCTCCGACTTAAGCTTTTCTTCAATTAGTGCATCCTTGCTCGAAGTCGTTTCTGCCAAAACTCCGGAAATCCTAGCATTCTCCGTAGTTAAAATATTCTTCTGATTTAGGAGTTGGCTAGCTTCCTCTTGGAGCCTTACAAGTTCGGACCCAGCACTAGCATGCTCCAACCGCACTTTTTCAATTTCAGCCCGAAGCACGATTCTTTCTGCTTCGAGCTCCTTATTAGCAGCCTCCAAGCCCTGTCTGGCCCTACGCTCCGTTGAAATCACATTATCCATTTGAAGTACTCTAGCTTCAGAGAAAGATAAGTTGCGTTTAAGAGCTTCATTTTCTTCCCGAAGCTGAGCAATTTCATTCTCGCTTGATAAAGTTGCAGCGCGGGCCAAGACTGCTTGCTGAGAAAAGAAAAAACTAAAGTAAGAAATTATTCATGTATAATTTGTTACTGGTTCGAAGATGTACTCCGAACCCAATATAATTCGCTAAAGATATTGGCTCGAAGGTGCTCCGTACCTGGTAGGCCGCTCGTTCCAGGGCAATGTTAAGCTCCGAACTCTTCGCCCTGCTTAATTTTGCTACCAACTCTGTCTCCCCGACTTTGCGACTCACTCGACCTAAAGGTTTGAGCAGAGTCCGAAGCCCAGTTTGCTCCAAGAAAGAAGTTAAGAGAGGGAGCATTGCCGAAGCCTTTTGGTCATCCCTGCTTGGCGAAGGTCCGGAGCGTTCTCCTGAGGTCCTTGGAACTTCGGAAGATGGCCCCCCCTCAGTTGATTCACCTTCATCTGTTGACTCAGACGAAGTTGATCCTTCAGTAGGGAGAGGCTCTATGTGTCTTTTACCCCTTCCAGGCCCCTGTTGAGTGACCTCTAGGTGCGGCTCCGAAGTTGTCGAAGGCCTTTGAATTGTGTCTTCCTAATGTACTTCTTCCGAAGGAGGCTCTGCAAAAGCAAAGATATTAAACATTGTATAATTTTGCAGAAAATAATAAGAGAATTATGCGAAGTTTACCTTCGACATTTTGGGGGCATTCGAGCACCGGACTGCTCGGAGGATCGAAGGTGAGGTCTTCGTCTGAATCCACAGTTAAAATTTAGCTGCCGGAGTATCTCCGTGAGCAGTCCTCCCTTCATCCACAATTGAAGTTGTAACTTCAACTTCATCTTCGCCCATAGGGGCTTCGATTTGCTCTTCTTCTTGAGAATCCGGAGCTCTCACTTCTTCAATATTAGCTTGAGGCTCCGGCATACCTGCAGTATCTTCAATGTGAATATTTTGTTGAGCTGCATCTTCATCAATCAATCTCACTAATAATATACCTTCATCTTCTTTAGAACCGGAGATTGAGGTTCTTGAGCTCGAAGGCGCAGGATTCGAAGGTGCGAGATTTTTCGGCTTCCGAGCCACCTTCTTCACCGGAGTCCTTGCGGAGCTCGAAGCTCCGGCTTCAGCCATCCTTTTCTTGGGTCCTTTCTCCAAAGGCACCCAGTCCATCAGAGGGGGCGGAGTCAACTCCAACATTCCCCATACTCTGTTAAACCTCTCCCAACTCCCGACCAATTTAACTCTCCATTCTTTTTCAGTCGGAGTTGGGGCACCCAAAATCTTCTTCGAAGCCCTTACAATTTGCTCTGAAGTAATAGGGGCTGAAGAAGCTAAAAAATAAATCAAATTAGTCTTTCTTCGAAGTAAATATGTATAATGCATGTTGGTTTCGAAGTTACCTGCAGGGCTCGAAGTTAAGTTGATCTTGCGGAGACCACCTTCCGAATCATCCTCGAAGACGATAGGCCAGTGGGCCATCAGCGGAGAAATTTGCAGTCCGAGGAATTCTTCAGCTAAGTCTCGCATGCTTAACCTTCAGCTAACTTTTTGAAGCAGGTTAAGACGGGCCTCGAGCTGACCTTCGTTGGGTTGCACCAAAGCTTCCTTCCGGAATTGAATTTCTTTAAGGGGCCCAGCCAGAGGACTGCTTACCCCAACTTCGGCATAGAACCATCTCAGAATCCAATCAGTGTACCATCTAGCATTGATGGCTTTGGCAGGAAACTGAAGGGCGTATTCATCTCGAAGTCTAAAGTTAATAGAGCCGAAAGATACCACCACTTTTTCACCCCCGGAGCCTACGAAGGTCTTCGGTTGGCAAGTTGCTCTGTGTAGTGCAGCGAAGATTTCTGCCCTCCCCTCACAACCTTCGGCTCTCAGCGCCCATTCGAAGATAGCTAATCTAGCTACCGCATTCGGAGATAGTTGGGGGAGGGTTACATGGAACAATCAAGTACCTCCGCCAGAAAGTCCACTGCAGGGAGGCCCAAGCCAGCTTCGAAGAAAGCTTCGAATACCACTACTTCTCCGGGTCTTGGCGTTGGAATCATCTCTTTGCATGGCTTCCGAATCATAACTCCATTACTGATTTTTCCTCCCGCTGCAATTGCCAGTGACTCTCTTTTGCAGGTAGAAGACCCCAACTGGAAAGACTGATCCAAATACTTTGTTGACGGTGGGCACAGACCTTGGTCATCGGCGATTTGGGGATTTCTCCCTTCTGTCCGCCATGGATGTCCCCGCCGGCATCGAAGATCCCGCTGCCAACGCTGCCGCAGCTGCTGCTGTAGCCGCCTGCTGCCGAGCCAAGGCCGACGGAGGCGCAGATCCCTTAGTCTTCACCATTGCGGCTGCTGAATTGCTTTGAGGAAATGGAGGCTAGGGCTCAAGAACTCGAAGGGCTAAAAAGTTTTTGATTGCGAGAATGTGGTGAAAAGGTAACCGGGTAACTTCTAGGCCTTCTATTTATAGCCTAGATTTCACTTTTTTACCGTTAGTTCGTGTCGTTTCGCATTCCTACCGTTACTTTTCCCCGAGATTAACGCTTACTACAGTTTCCGTTAGAAACAGAAACTTAACGGCTATTTTCTCTAAGTCTAAAAGACTTTCGAACTTCTTGAGTCAGTTCTAAGATAGTTCGAAAAGCAATTACCTTAAGACTGATTCGAAGTTTGTTGGCGTAAAAGATTACGCTAACAGGTTTCTGTAGAAAAGAAACTAACAAACGAAGTGTTTGTGAAGCAAACTGTTCTAAGCCTCCGAAAGGATAATAACTTAGAATAGTTCGAAAGTGTGTATTGAATAACTTGTATTCGGTCCCTATTACAGGGTGAAATGGGGGGTATTTATAGGCCCAAACATTAAGGAAAAGACCTATTTACCCCTCTATTACAACCGTCATAGTGGAAACTATTCGGTTCCCTTAATAGGGCTAAAATGGTAAAAGACTAATCTAATGAGAAAGAAGATAAGTCTTCCATCTTAGCTGGCAGAAAAGATCTTGGAGGGCTTTAGTTCGAAGATGTACTCCGAACCAATGCCTATCTTCGTACTTCGAACTTGATTCCGGGTATCTTCGAAGATGATCTTCGGGGAACCTTCGAACCAGCTGACTGCCTTTATGTTACTTCGGCAATAACCCCGAAGATGAGATATTTTCCCCCAACAGTAGCCCCTCGAATACGCTTCTCCGTTTGACCTGTAACGTTAGGAGAGCAGTATACGGAAGGAAAAGATAACCAAACATAGGGGTTATTGGTTTTTATTTTATCTCCGAAATGCATGAAGATATGAGCTTCGAATCAGTCTTAAGGTAATTACTTTTCGAACTATCTTAGAACCGACTCAAGAAGTTCGAAAGTCTTTTAGACTTAGAGAAAATAGCCGTTAAGTTTCTGTTTCCAATGGAAACTGTAGCAGGCGTTAATTTCGTAAAAGAAGTAACGGCAGGAATGCGAAACGACATGGATTAACGATAAGAAAGTGAAGTCTAGGCTATAAATAGAGGGCTTAGAAGTTACCCGGTTACCTTTTCACCGCATTCTAGCAACCAAAAACTTTTTAGCCCTTTGAGTTCTTGAGCCCTAGCCTCCATTTCCTCAGAGCAATCCGTCGATCGCGATGGTGAAGACTAAGGGATCTGCACCTCCGTCGGCCTTGGCTCGGCAGCAGGCGGCCGCAGCAGCAGCGGCGGCAGCGTTGGCGGCGGCACCTCCGATGCCGGCGGCGACATCCATGGCGGCAGGGGGGAGATATCCCCAAATCGCCGATGACCAAGGTCTGTGCCCGCCATCGACCAAGTATTTGGATCAATCTTTTGAGTTGGGGCCTTCTACCTGCAAGAGAGAGTCTTTGGCAATCACAGCGGGGGAAAAATTAGTAATGGAGTTATGATTCGGAAGCCGGGCAAAGAATCGATTCCATCACCAAGACCCAGAGAAGTAGTAGTATTCGAAGCTTTCTTCGAAGCTGGCTTGGGCCTTCCTGCTGTGGACTTCCTGGCAGGAGGTATTGGATCTGTTTCATGTAACCCTCCCCCAATTATCTCCGAATGCAGTAGCTAGGTTAGCTATCTTCGAATCGGCGCTGAGAGCCGAAGGTTGTGAGGGGAGGGCAGAAATCTTCGCTGCACTTCATAGAGCAACTTGCCAGCCGAAGACTTTCGTAGGCTCTGGAGGTGAAAAAGTGGTAGTATCCTTCAGCTCTATCAACTTTAGGCTTCGGGACAATATGCCCTTCAGTTTCCTGCCAAGGCCATCAATGCTAGATGGTACACTGATTGGGTTCTGAGATGGTTCTATGCCGAAGTTGGAGCGAGCAGTCCTCTGGCTGGGCCCCTTAAAGAAATTCAATTCCGGAAAGAAGCCTTAGTGCAGCCCAACGAAGGCCAGCTTGAAGCTCGTCTTAACCTGCTTCAGAAAATTAGCCGAAGGTTAAGCATGCGGGACTTAGCCGAAGAATTCCTCGGACTGCAAATTCCTCCGCTGATGGCCAACTGGCCTATCGTCTTCGAGGATGATTCGGAAGGCGGTCTTCGCAAGATCAACTTTACTTCGAGCCCTGCAGGTAACTTCGAAACCAACATGCATTGTACATATTTACTTCGAAGAAAGACTAACTTGAATTATTTTTTAGCTTCTTCAGCCCCTATTACTTCAGAGCAAATTGTAAGGGCTTCGGAGAAGATTTTGGGTGCCCCAACTCCTACTGAAAAAGAATGGCAAATTAAATTGGTCGGGAGTTGGGAAAGGTTTAACAGAGTATGGGGAATGTTGGAGTTGACTCCGCCCCCTCTGATGGACTGGGTGCCTCTGGAGAAAGGACCCAAGAAAAGAATGGCTGAAGCCGGAGCTTCAAGCTCCGCAAGGACTCCGGTGAAGAAGGTGGCTCGAAAGCCAAAAAATCTCGCACCTTCGAATCCTGCGCCTTCAAGCTCAAGAATCTCAATCTCTGGTTCTAAAGAAGATGAAGGTATATTATTAGTGAGATTGATTGATGAAGATGCAGCTCAACGAAATATTCACATTGAAGATACTGCAGGTATGCCGGAGCCCCAAGCTAACATTGAAGAAGTGAGAGCTCCGGATACTCAAGAAGAGCAAATCGAAGCCTCTATGGGCGAAGATGAGTGAAGTTCCTACAACTTCAGTTGTGGAGGAAGGGAGGACTGCTCATGGAGATACTCCAACAGCAGAAAATTTAACTGTGGATTCAGATGATGACTTCACCTTCGATCCTCCGAGCAGTCCAGTGCTCGATCTCCCGCAAAATATCGAAGGTAAATTTCGCATAATTCTTTATCATTTTCTGCAAAATTATACAATGTATAATATTTTTGTTTTTGCAGAGCCTCCTGCTGTAGAAGTACATCACGAAGACACAATTCAAAGGCCTTCGACAACATCGGAGCCACACCCGGAGGTTACTCAAGAGGGGCCTAGAAGGGGTAAAAGACACATAGAGCCTCTCCCTACTCAAGGATCAACTTCGTCTGAGTCAACAGATGAAAGTGAATCAACTGAGGGGGGCCATCTTCGGAAGTTCCAAGGACCTCAGGAGAACACTCCGGAGCTTCGCCAAGCAGGGAAGACCAAAAGGCTTCGGCTCTGCTCCCTCTTTTAACTCCTTTTTTGGAGCAAAGAAAAGGGCTTCGGACTTTGCTCAAACCTTTAGGTCGAGTGAGTCGGGAAGTTGGGGAGACAGAGCTGGTAGCAAAATTAAGCAAGGCGAAGAATTCAGAGCTCAACGTTGCTTTGGAACGAGCATCCTACCAGGTACGGAGCACCTTCGAACCAATATCTTTTAGCGAATTATATTGGGTTCGAAGTACATCTTCGAACCAGCAGTAAATTATAAATGAATAATTTCTTACTTCAGTTTTTTCTCTTCTTAGCAAGCGGTCTTGGCCCGCGCTGCAGCTTTATCGAACGAAAATGAAATTGCTCAGCTTCGGGAAGAAAATGAAGCTCTTAAACGCAACTTATCTTTCTCCGAAGCTAGAGTACTTCAAATGGATAATGTGATTTCGGCGGAGCGTAGGGCCAGACAGGGCTTGGAGGCTGTTAATAAGGAGTTCGAAGCAGAAAGAATTGTGCTTCGGGCTGAAATTGAAAAGATGCGGTTGGAGCATGCTAGTGCTGGGTCCGAACTTGTAAGGCTCCAAGAGGAAGCTAGCCAACTCCTAAACCAGAAGAAAGATCTAATTACGGAGAATGCTAGGATTTCCGGAGTTTTGGCAGAAACGACTTCGAGCAAGGATGCACTAATTGAAGAAAAACTCAAGTCGGAGAAGGTGGCTACGGAGGTCATCGAACAGATGCTAGGTGTTCTGGAGTACTTCGGTACTACTGGATCACTTCCTTCGGATGACAACGTGACTCTGCTGCGCCGGTTAAAAAGGATCCAAGGAGCAGCGAAGCAAATGAAGACGGCAGGCATGCGTTATGGAGAACTCTCCGGACAAGTGTCTGCCCTCGGACTACTTCGTTACTACGAGGATTTGGGCCGAACAATCACTCCGAGCGCAGAGGGCTCCATTACCTTCGACGACGAGCGACTTTTGAATCCTTCCGAAGGTGTGACTGCCGCCTGGCGAGCCTTTCAAACCTCATGGAGAGCCGAAGGTCGTTCTGCGATCAAGGCTTGGATCGATGAAGGCCAACGCCAGAAGCAAGTTCGGAGTCAAGCTTCGAGCAGTCAGCCTCCTCCAACCCGCAGGTTTAGGAATTATTTAGGATTTTTTGATTATGTAAAGCTCATGCTTGTAAACATTTATCAATGAAAGTCTTGTTTGTCATATTTTTAGGCTTTGCCTCTTATGGAAGATATCGAAGTGTTAGAGCTTAACAACGAACTTCGCTCATTGTGGAACACCTTCGAACTTCTAAAGAGTTATAAGCGTCCTCGATTTCTTATTCCTCGAGATGACTCCAGCGTAATTGCGCCCGAAGTAATCAAAGACGTATTGTCTTATATTAAAGAGGAAGATAAAGAGGTTGACGCAAACACCTCGTCTTCTGAAGACACTAATTGGTCTGAAGACGAAGGTGAAGTTCGAAATAAAAGATCTGAAGATCTTAGAAGCTGGGAAAGGAGCCCCGAGCGGCTTCGAACTTGGGCCGAGCTTCAACAAGAGCAGAAGGATTTTAGAGCTTCGAAGGGGAGGAAGAGAGTTAAACGTAAAGTTCTTAGGACTTCCGACGTTGGAACTAGTCGTTCCACCCCTAGCTCTCGGGACCGAAGAGTTCTCCGATTCCTTCTTGGTATAGATACCAATTTTTCATAGTGTAATCTGTAAACACATTTATTTCAATAATGAATGCCGATTTAAAATTGTCTCCATATTTACTAGCCCCTCTTTGGGTATAAGCAACATTCGAAATGTATTCAAAGATGGTTATGCGCAAAGAAAAAACTTCGGAGTACAATTTTTTGGGGGTTCGGAGCCCCTCTGTCATTTAAAGATCTTTTTGAAATCTTATGAAATGTCTTCGACTTTTTGCAGTCAGAAGAATGGTAACTTAGTACCTTTGTTTTACGAAAGAAATCAATTGAGATAACTTCCAGGATACTTTAGTGTCTTAAGAAATTTGTCACTTTGGACTATGTTAACAGACATTCGAAGCTCATGGCTCAAATGCTGTTTTGCTTTAGCCACCTTCGGCTTGTTTTTTGCGATCTCTGATGAACCAATGGTTCGGAGTTTGCAATGGTCTCTTTGGACTCTTTTTACGGATGTCTACCAGCCAATGGCTTGGACTCCGTATAATTTAGCCACCTTCGGCTTTTTTTTGCAGAAGTCTACCAGCCAATGGCTTGGACTTCGCAGATTTTGGCCACCTTCGTCTCTTTTTACGGAAGTCTGCAAGCTGCAGCTTGGACTCCGTAGATTTTGGCCACCTTCGGCTCTTTTTACGGAAGTCTACCAGCCAATGGCTTGGACTCCGTAGAGTGTGGTTTTGGGCTCTTTTACGGATGCCTACAAGCCATTGGCCTGGGCTCCGGATTATGTCAGCCCCCACGTCGGAGGCTTCGAACTTTATGGGTTCGAAGTCCGAAAATACAACCCAGCTTAATGACACTTCCCTCTCGGTCGACCCCGCGGTTCCAGTGCGTCCACTCGGAAGCTGGAAGTCTATGAGGGGAAGGCAACTATCAGGGTCATATGCTTTATTAATTTTAGAGGTGATTACAAGCGAATTACAAGGAGCCCTTATGCGAAGTATCGCTTTAGGTGCTCCGCATGCCAAGTATGTGCTAACTCTTCACCTTCTAAATTAGCTAATTTAAATGAACCTAGGACGCCCTGAGCGGACAATTAGATATGGACCTTCCCATTTATTGCCTAACTTCCCTGGTGCTATAATGCTTCGTAGAACAAGATGACCCGGCCTTAACTCGTTGAGTTTAACCTTCGGGTCATACCAAGTCTTCGTCTGCTGATGATACTTTGATAAATTAGCTACAGCCCGAAGTCTTGTTTCTTCTGACAAATCTAACGAAGCTTGTCTTTCTTCTTCAATGTCCGGTTCGGTGCTGCGAAATGATCCCCCTTTGAGCTCCGTTGGAGTCATAGCTTCATCTCCGAATAGTAGTCTGAACGGAGTAAAACCTGTGGACCTTGTTTGCGTAGTCCGAATGGACCATAGAATCTTCGGAAGCTCTTCGGTCCACAGTCCCTTTGCTAATCCTACTATTCTTCGATTTAGCCCTGATAAAATATTTCCGTTGGCTCGCTCTACGGCTCCATTTGACTGAGGATGCCTCACTGCAGCAAAACAAAGCTGAATGCCTAGGTCTTCGCAAAACTTCCTGAAGGGTTCTGCGTCGAACTGTGTTCCATTATCAACTGTGAGGTATCTAGGAACTCCGAACCGACAAATAATGTTCTTCCAGAAGAATTTTTGTACATTATTCGAAGTGATAGCTGTTAAGGGCTCTGCTTCCACCCACTTAGAAAAATATTCAATAGCTACCACTGCGAACTTCAAATTTCCCTTTGCTAACGGAAAGGGACCAATTAGATCCATACCCCATCTGGCCATGGGCCATACCGGAGCAATGACTTGAAGAGCTGTTGGTGGGCGATGACTCCGTCGACCCATCCACTGGCATCCTTGACAAGTGCGGACCAAGCTCTCCGCATCAGCTGTTATTGTGGGCCAATAAAGCCTCTGGCGAAGTGTTTTTCCTGCCAGAGCTCTAGGGGCTAAATGGCTTCCACAAAGGCCTTCGTGAATTTCTCGAAGAATTTCTTGGCCTTCGGCTTGAGATATACATCGGAGTAGAGGGGAACATACTCCGGCCTTGTATAATATACCGTTGATTAACTGATAGTTTCTTGCTCTGAGCTTTAATCTTGACGACTGGGGCTCTTCGGGAAAATTTGTTCCTCCTTGCAAGAGTTCTATGATCGAATCTTTCCAATATGCACTAGGAATGCAAAGAATCTCCGCAGAGGCAATTTGTGGCACCGAAGGTATATTGAGCTCCTCATAGAAAGCTTCTTCAGGCACATCCACAGCTCTGGCTGCAGCCTTCGCTAAAATGTCCGCTTGCATGTTTTCAGCTCTTGGTATACTCTGAATGGAAATACCCTTGAAGTGTGCTTCGATCTTGCGAATTTCTTCTAAGTACTTGGCAAGCTGTGGATGCCGAACTTGAAAACTTTTGTCTACGTGCCCTGCTACTATATGAGAATCTGTCTTTATAATTATTCTTGTAGCCCCTAGAGCACGTGCTTTCCGGAGTCCCAATAAAATCCCTTCGTACTCCGCTATATTATTGGTAGACTTAAAGTTGAGTCTTGCGGAGTACATTGCTCTTTGCCCTGACGGTGAAATCAACACTGCCCCAATGCCTGCTCCGGATGCTTAGAAAGCCCCATCGGAGTAAACAGTCCAAACTCCGTCATTTGATTTCTCCGGAGTCAAATTCGCAGGTGGAGTCCACTCTGCTACGAAGTCTACTAGGACTTGGGATTTGATAGCTGTCCTTGCCAAGAAAGATATGCCGAAGGGTGCTAGCTCGACTGCCCACTTTCCAATCCTTCCAGTGGAATCTTTGCTTCGGAGCATATCTCCTAAGGGATACGAAGTTGGTACAATTACATTGTGAGCCAAAAAATAATGCCTTAGCTTCCTCGAAGCCATTATCAGAGCATAAACGAACTTCTCAAGTTCGGAGTATCTTGTCTTCGCTCCTGACAATGCTTCGGATACAAAATAGACAGGATTTTGGACCAACTTCCCATTGAAATTCACTTCTCTGACAAGGACTGCGCTGACAGTTGAACCTGTAGCTGCAAGATACAGGAGTAGGGTTTCGTCCGCAATAGGCACCGTGAGTGTAGCAAGATTACAGAGATAATCTTTAATATCTTCGAAGCTTCTCTGACACTCCGGTGTCCATGCAAAATCTTCGGACCCTTTCAAAGCTTTGAATATTGGCAAGCTCCTCTCCGCAGACCTTGATAAAAACCTGCTAAGTGCGGCCAGAAGTCCAGTCAGCTTTTGCACTTGCTTTAAATTCTCCGGAGGAAGCCATCTTCTGCAGCGCAGTTATTTGAGTAGGGCTAGCTTCAATTCCCCTGCTTGAAACTAAATACCCTAACAACTTTCCAGCCTTAGCTCCGAATATACATTTTTCGGGGTTAAGACGGATCCCACATGCCCGAAGGCTATTGAATGTTTCTGCTAAGTCTAGGCTATGTTGGTGTTTTAAGGAACTCTTTATTACAATATCATCTATATAGGCCTCTACATTGCGACCTAGTTGATGACCTAGAGCCTTAGCAACTAATCTTGAAAAAGTAGCCCTGGCATTTCTGAGACCGAAGGGCATTCTTACATAGCAGAAGACTCCCGAAGGAGTTACAAAGCTTGTCTTGATTTCATCTTCGCGCTTCAACCATATTTGATGATAACCAGAATACGCGTCAAGGAAGCTTAATAACTCCGAACCTGCGGTGGAGTCAACCAGTTGATCAATTCGGGGCATGGGGTAGGGGTCACGTGGGCATGCTTTATTCAAGGATGTGAAATCAATGCACATGCGCCACTTCCCGGAAGACTTCTTCCTGACGAAGAATGGGTTGGCTAACCATTCTGTGTGAGCCACTTCTCTGATAATCCCAGGCTTCAACAGTTTTTCAACTTCGTCCTTAGCTAGAGCAGCTCTCTCTGCGGACATCTTCCGGAGTCCTTGTCGAACAGGCCGGGCCTTCGGGTTTACAAGTAAACTGTGTTCAATGATATCCCGATCGACTCCGGTGATATCTTCGTCAGACCAAGCGAAGACATCCAAATTTTCTTCCACTACCTTTTCCAAGGAGGTTGCAACTTCAGGAGGTAAATCTTTACCAAATTGAAAAGTGTACTCTTTACCATCTTTAACAATGACCTTCGTTGCAATCTCTCCTTCGGGACTTGGTCTCAGAAAAGACTTCTTCGAAGCTTCGGAGGAGGCTGAAAAAATTTCTTCATTATCCTGCACACTGTTTACTTGCCTCGGATCAAGAGGGGGACCGTGACCATATTCCGCCCTCCTAGCAATGGCTTGATCTCCGAAGATTGTTAGGACTCCTGCTTGTGTGGGCATCTTCATGCACAAATAGTTGTGATGCGCCACGGCTCCGAACTGATTCAACATGCCCCGTCCGAAGATGACATTATAAGCATACGGGGCATCTATCATATCAAAGATAACTTCTTCAGTTCGGGCTAATAAACCTTCTCCGAAGGTAACTTCCAGGCCTATCTGGCCAAGTGCATCAAGCGGAGGTCCTGCGAAGCCTTGCAGAGGACGAGCCGCTGGGAGGAGATGCTTCCTGGAAATGCATAACTGATCGAAGGCTTGCACAAAAATGATATCTGTCGAACTACCTCCGTCAATTAGCACCCTTCGGACTTCAGTCCCTGCAATATCAGCAGTGATAACCAATGGATCTTCGTGCGGGAACTTAATACCAGCTGCATCCTCCGCAGAGAAAGATATCGGAACATGAGACCACTCCGGCATTGCAGCTGCAGATGACGAAGTCCCAATATGACCTACTTCCCGAACGTACTCTCTTCGCTGTCTCTTGGACATGCTTCCGAGGGTACCTCCTCCGGAGATAGGGAGAACTACTCTTTTTCCTCTATCTTGCCCTTCCTCTTGCTTCGGAGGTGGCATAACATTGGCCACCGGAGGGTGCCTTGCAGCATCAAAATTTTCTATCCGCGCCACAGCCTGGACCGGGTATGGGCGCGCTGCTGCTGGACTTCGGTCGGTACTGCCTCGACCCGAAGTTCTCTCCAAGTACTCTCCCCTTAGGGTAAGGATAGCCTTGCAAGTGTCAGTTGCATGGCTTCGATTTTCTCCCTGAATACAGCAAAAAAGGGTCTGGCCTTTGCCAGCCGTTTTCCCTGGCGGCCTCCAGCCGCTGGCCTTGTTCCCCGTAGACTGTGGAGCTCTTGGTGCAAACTTCTGTGGGGGTGAAATATTCAAGACTTCAGAGCGATGGTGCTTTTGCCCTCTTCTCCGATCATGTTGCACTTCGAAGACTGGTTCCTGCGGCTGTGCCGAAGTCTTCACTTCTGCTTTGACTTCTTGCAATACAGTCGAAGTAGCAGCAGTCCTCCGAAGCCAACCCTCTTCTGACCTCGCATACTCCTCGAAGTATGACATCAACTGTGAGACTGAGGAGATGCTCTTCCGATGCAGTTTATCCAGAAGGCCTTGATGACTGACGCCTTCCCGAGCCGCATCAACCACTGAAGATGTGGACAGCCCCCGAATTTGCGACTTCGTGTGAGCGAAGCGCTTAAAGTACTACCTCAATGTTTCTCCAGGGAGCTGTTTCACCTGGAAAAGGCTTCCTGTTGACATAGGAGGCACGAAGGTGCCCTGAAAGTTACTTATAAACTTCCTCTTCAACTGTGGCCATGAATTGATTGACCCTGGTTTCAAAGACCAGAACCATCTCAATGCCACTCCTTGAAGAGCTAACGGGAAGCACTTCGCCATAGTGTCTCTAACTCCGCCGCTAGCCTCAATCGCTAGGGCATAAGAACGAACGAACTCTCCGGGATCTTCATCTCCGGCATACTTATAGAGCTTCGAAGTTTTAAACTTTGGATCAAAGCGAACCTTCTGCAGCTCAGGATGCAATGGAGATTCATTGTCGTAAGAGGCGTTCTCCGGGGCTTCAGGATAACCAAGATCGTCGTCTTCGGGAACTTCTGGGATAGTTGGGGTGGCTTGAGAGCGAAGCCTGTTCGCAGCTTCTTGTCGCCACCTTGCTACCTCAGCTTGAAGGTTGGCCATTTGAGTGGCCATATCCCCAAGGTTATCTTCATCTCCTCCGGAAGGACCTTCCGGGTCTTGAGAACTTGGTAGGATCAGTTCGAATCAGGATGGAGGGTGGAGAAGTGACTCCGGGCTGTCGGAGTATGGAAGGGGTTAGCGGAGAGGCTTCGTATGTTCGAGGGATAGAAGCCCCTTCCGGAGTTTGCGGAGGGAAAGCCGAAGACCCTCCGACTTCAACTGTGTCGAAGGGTATCTCTCCGGAGATCCGAGAGGACCTCCGAGTGGGATTGCGAGGTGCACTCCGCTTAGGAGGCATGATGTAAGAAATTGGTAGAGAACGAAGTTTTTCGGACTAGGTTCCCCACGGACGGCGCCAACTGTTGGCATAAAAGATTACGCTAACAGGTTTCTGTAGAAAAGAAACTAACAAATGAAGTGTTTGTGAAGCAAACTGTTCTAAGCCTCCGAAAGGATAATAACTTAGAATAGTTCGAAAGTGTGTATTGAATAACTTGTATTCGGTCCCTATTACAGGGTGAAATGGTGGTTATTTATAGGCCCAAACATTAAGGAAAAGACCTATTTACCCCTCTATTACAACCGTCATAGTGGAAACTATTCGGTTCCCTTAATAGGGCTAAAATGGTAAAAGACTAATCTAATGAGAAAGAAGATAAGTCTTCCATCTTAGCTGGCAGAAAAGATCTTGGAGGGCTTTAGTTCGAAGATGTACTCCGAACCAATACCTATCTTCGTACTTCGAACTTGATTCCGGGTATCTTCGAAGATGATCTTCGGGGAACCTTCGAACCAGCTAACTGCCTTTATGTTACTTCGGCAATAACCCCGAAGATGAGATATTTTCCCCCAACAAAGTTCATATCTTCATGCATTTCGGAGATAAAATAAAAACCAATAACCCCTATGTTTGGTTATCTTTTCCTTCCGTATACTGCTCTCCTAACGTTACAGGTCAAACGGAGAAGCGTATTCGAGGGGCTACTGTTGGGGGAAAATATCTCATCTTCGGGGTTATTGCCGAAGCAACATAAAGGCAGACAGCGGATTCGAAGGTTCCCAGACGATCATCTTCGAAGATACCCGGAACCAAGTTCGAAGTACGAAGATAGGCATTGGTTCGGAGTACATCTTCGAACTAAGGCCCTCCAAGATCTTTTTTGCCAGCTAAGATGGAAGACTTATCTTCTTTCTCATTAGATTAGTCGTTTACCATTTTAGCCCTATTAAGGGAATCGAATAGTTTCCACTATGTCGGTTGTAATAGAGGGGTAAATAGGTCTTTTCCTTAATGTTTGGGCCTATAAATACCCCCCATTTCACCCTGTAATACGGACGAAATACAAGTTATTCAATACACACATTCGAACTATTCTAAGTTATTATCCTTTCGGAGGTTTAGAACAGTTCTCTTCGCAAACACTTCGTTTGTTAGTTTCTCTTCTACAGAAACCTGTTAGCGTAATCTTTTACGCCAACAGTAACATACAGATGATGTTGAGAAAACACCAGAAGAAAGTCGAGGAAATAGGCCCCTGGCCAAAAAAGCCAAGACAACCGAAGATGCCAAGACAGCTAGACCCTTAGAAGGGTGAGTTCGTACCCCAATAGCCGAACCCCCCGAAGGGTGAGTTCAGACCCCAGTGGTTGAACCCTTCGCACGGTGAGTTCGGACCCCAGTGGCCGAACCCTTCGCACAGTGGATTCGGACCCCAATGGCCGAACCTTCCATATAACGAGTTCGGGCCCCAATGGCTGAACCCTCCGCATAACAAGTTCGGGCCCCAATGGCCGAACCCTCTACTAGGCAAGTTCGGATCCCACTGGTCGAACCCACCTTCGCTCTGGGCGAAACCCTCGGTGGGGGACTTTGGCCCACAGTGGCCGAACATACCTCTGGCTTGGCAGGACCCTTCGCTGATATGGTCTGAAATACCTTCGATGTGGCCGAACCGCCCCCCCTCCAGGCAAGGTTCGGCTCATAGTGGGAGAAGCCGTTGGAGCCACCGATGCCTCCACCATACTATTGGGTAGGATCCCCGTGGGCTCCAAACTACACCTCTCCATCAGAATACCCTTTGTAGTATAACGTTGCCCCCTATTTTCTTGAGTGTTATGATTGGCAGGGATAAATAGACACGGCAAAAGGGAACGTTTTCCATAGGCTGTCCATGGTACCTCTGAATCGACTCTCGCAAGACGAAGCCGAGGGAGATGAGCGCGAATAGGCAAGGGAGAGGGGGTCCGAAGCTATCACAGTCAGAGTAGGGTCTCAGGAAGAACCAATCCTGGAGGCCCCCTCGCCGAAGACCGGTGAAGTTAGGTCCCCTAGTCCGGCCGATGCCATTGCCGGAGCCTGATCCGATCGGCCTAACGAGGCCAGTCCGACCGACAGGGTCTGCAGAGAGGTCCCTACCGAGCATAAAAAATATGAGGCCGGCCCGAGTGATGCCCATTCGGCCAGAAATCATAGAAACAAATTGGTGGCACCTAGTACCAAGCCACAACCATCTTGGGCACCTCCTGGTATGTTGAAATCACAAAAGAGGCTCGTTCAATGCCTGCTTTCACAGGAGATGCGTGAGAAGAAGGCCGAGGATGAGCAAGACGCCATATTAGAGGAAATCCGCCCTCGGCCAATCATGAAGCAAGTATGGAAGCCCAAGACGGTTGAGGCAAACAACCCGACTCCCGTTCTGAGTGACAACGATGACGACATACTCGACGATGACTACACGCCCATCTCCGAGAGGCCATCACCTCAGGCAATGGACATCAACGTCGTCATGCTTCCCGTCGAGTTCGCTCTACCATGAGACGAGGCCGAGGTTGCTCAGTTGAACCTTGGCCCACGAGATGCCATTTTTGAGAAGCCCGAGGATATGGCTCGTCACCTTAAGCCTCTCTACGTCAAGGGGCACATTGACGGGAAGCCAATCTCCAGGATGCTTGTCGACGGTGGTGCCACTGTCAATTCAATGTCGTACTATCTTTTGAAGAAGCTTGGCAGGGGCGAGGAAGATTTGAATAAAACCAACCTAATGCTCAATGACATCAATGGCGATAGCTCCGAAGAAAAGGCGTACTCTCCCTGAAGTTGACAGTGGGTAACAAGACATTGGCAATAGCATTCTTTGTCATTGATGTGCAAGGTAACTACAGTGTGCTACTTGGGTGTGATTAGATTCACGTAAATTGTTGTATTCCTTCTACTTTGCACCAATGGCTAATGCAATGGGACGACAATGATGTGGAGGTTGTGCCAGCGGATACTTCGGCCCAATAGCATTGGCCGATGTATCCATCAACGCCGTCCATGACAAAGTATAGTGTCTATCAGGTAGAGACCTCTCGGATTACGACTTCGTTAGCGTATCGGGGGATGTTTTGTACCCGTGTTTGTAAAGCAGGCAGGTCTAGCATGGCTATTTCTAAATTAGTAGTCATGTCTATTAAAAGTAATCTCGATTGGCTAAAGTCTCGCATAGAGCAATATCGGTCTTCTAAAGACGGTATTGCAGAAGCCATTGAAGACTTTAGTGAAGTAGAAAAGTTTGGACAAGGTTTTGCGTCAGCCGATCCTTTAGAGGAGGTCAATATAGGCGATGGTAACATTTCAAAGCCGACTTTTGTAAAGAAAAATTTACAAGCTGATGAGAAGGCCGAAGAAATAAAATTGCTTCGGTCATATGTTGATTGCTTCACATGGGAATATAGTGAGATGCCCGGATTAAGCCACGAGCTCGTAGAGCATCGTCTACCTATCAAACCTGGCTTTAGGCCTTATAAATAGCCCCCTCGTTGCTTTAATTCAGCCATGTATGACTAAGTTAAAGAGGAGGTAGAAGGGTTACTCAAGGCTGAATTTATTAGGCCATGCATGTATGTTGAATGGGTTGCTAACATTGTGTCTATAGAGAAGAAGGGGAGCGGCAAAATATGAGTTTGTATTGATTTCAGGGATCTGAACAAGGCCACTCCAAAATACAAATATCCCATGCCGATAGCCGACATGTTGATCAACGATGCTTCAGGACACAAGGTACTAAGTTTTCTTGATGGCAACGCTGGTTATAATCAAATTTTTATGGCCAAAGAGGACGTCTATAAGACAGCCTTTCGATGCCCTGGTTTTGTCGGCTTTTTTGAGTGGGTTGTTATGACTTTTGGTTTAAAGAATGCTAGCGCTACAAATCAATGTGCTATGAATTTGATCTTTCACTACTTGCTAGGAGTTATGCTAGAAGTCTACATAGATGATGTTGTAGTCAAATCGGATGCTGTGAGAAACCATTTGGCCGATTTGAGGGTCGTTTTTCATATAATGCGTCAATATGGCTTAAAAATTAACCCACTCAAATGTGGTTTTCGTGTGTCAGCAGGCAAGTTCTTAGGATTCATGATTCATGAAAGAGGTATCGATATTGATCCTAAGAGGCTTGAAAAGATTAGAATCTTTGATGCATCGACATGCAAAAGAGATGTGCAAAAATTTATAGGCAAGATGGCTTATCGGTCGATGAATATGAAGCTCTTTTGAAGCATAATTTGGAAGAAGTGATCGATAAGAGGTTAAGGGCTCTATAAGATATAGAGAAAGATAAAAGGTGAGTAGCTAGAGCCTACAACAAAAGAGTCAAACCAAAATCGTTTCAAGTTGGTGACTTGGTTTGGAAGACGATTTTGCCCTAGGCACTAAAAGCCCCAAATTTGGTAAATGGTCGCCTAGTTGGGAAGGTCCTTTTAAAGTGGCTGAAATCGCTCCAGGTAATGCATACTTGTTAGAGTCTCTATAAGGAGAGTGATTTCGAAGAGCCTTAAATGGCAGGTACTTGAAAAAATACTTCCCAAGTGTATGGCAAAGCACTTAAAAGTATCGAAAGGTCGATATGGAAGGTATCGTCCTTAGCCCGTTGTGATTTTAGCTCACTTAGTTCGCTAAAAGGCATGGGGGCATGTGTTGATAGCAAAAAATGGCATTAATGGTCAAGATTGTAAAAATATCAATTTTGGTAATTTGGGCCGGAGGCCCATCTTCATGAGGCCTTGGAGGCCTTTTAGAGGCCTTTTAGAGGCCTGCTAGCTTCGGCCCGAAGGCACTTCGGAGGCCTTCTTCGCTGAAGTTTCTGCCCGAGGAGCAGGTTTCAGTGGGCCTGTTGAAGGCCCACTTCGAGCAAGCTTCGGAGATAAAGTCTGATACAGATTCTGGTTGTTTTATCCCTAAACTTGATTAGGCTGAATCTTATCAGATTAGAATTAGAGATAAGAAGACTAGCCCCTATAAATACATGGGTGAGACCGGTTCATAGGACCCCCCACAACTCAAATCAACTTCAAACCATAGTTTGAACCGTACTTTACTTTCTTTACTTTTCCGTATACCTTCGTGGGTTTGCGCTGGAAGCCCTCCGTCGGCCATGCCGTAACAGTGGTAACCTTGTTGGTTCGCTTGTGAATCATCTGTTAATCTACTTAACAGATTGCTATGACCTTGTTGGCTCACTTGTGAACCCTCCGTTAATCTACGTAACAGATTGCTACCTTCGTTTTGTATATTGCAACACTTAGTAATTCGGTCTCCAAGCCGAATTGGCACTTGATCTTAACTTTGTTGCAAGTTTCACCTTCGGATCCCCCTTCACCGAATGTTTCCGGAGCAAGAACGCTTGTTTCGGACGCCGCCGGAGCACCCTTCGGCAAGTCTTCGCTCCGTCCGACCGTGCCAGATCCGTCACGCTGTTGTCGGTCTGGTTGTCCCACGCACCGAAGCTACTTCGCATCAGGGTTGCTCTGCACTAGACTTCATCGCGCTAGCGCTACGCACCGAACATAGTCGTGGCAGAACGTTCCGCATCGGACTTTGTCGCGCCAGTGCTCCGCATCGGACTACGTCACGCCGGTGCCCCTCGTTGGATTTTTGTCGTGTCAGAAGTCTTCGCACCGAACCCTATCGTTCGGAGGCGATTTAGCGTTGCGATCTGTTTGGAGCCTGTCTTCGTCTAGATCAGTCCGAACGCCAAAGGTTACCTTCAGCGCACCCTTTGCACCAGACGCTGAAGGACCCCCTTCGATGACCCTTCGCACGGTACAGTTTGAACCAGTAAGGCTCCGTTCGGCCGATAGGTTTATTTTATCTATATATATCGGCTAATTGGTTTATTTCTTTGTGATATGATTACCTAGCAAATCTACCCCCTGTTGATAGCAAAAAATGGCACTAATGGTCAAGATTGTCAAAATATCAATTTTGGTAATTTGGGTGTCGGAAATTCACAAGTCCTGGTACAGGCTGAAGCCTTATAGTGCCGGAGGCCCATCTTCATGAGGCCTCGGAGGCCTTATAGAGGCCTACTATCATTGGCCCGAAGGCCCTTCGGAGGTCTACTTCGCCAAAGCTTCGGGCCGAGGAGTAGGTTTCAATGGCCTGCCGAAGGCCCACTTCAGGCAAACTTCGGAGATAGAGTCTAATACAGATTTTGGTTATTGTTAACCATAAACTTGATTAGGATGAATCTTAACAGATTATAATTAGAGATAAGAAGATTAGCCCCTATAAATATAGGGGTGAGGCTGGTTCATAGGACCCCCCACAACTCAAATCAACTTCAAACCCTAGTTTGAATCGTACTTTACTTTCTTTATTTTTCGTACACCTTCGTGGGTTTGCGCTGGAAGCCCTCCGTCGGCCACGCCGTAACAGTTGTAAGCCTTGTTGGTTCGCCTATGAATCATCCGTTAATCTACGTAATAGATTTCTATCACATTGTTGGCTCGCTTGCGAACCCTCCGTTAATCTATGTAATAGATTGCTACCTTCGTTTTGTATACTGCAACACTTAGTAATTCAGTCTCCAGGCCGAATTGGCACTTGATCTTAACTTTCTTGCAAGTTTCACGTTCGGAGCCCCCTTCGCCGAAGGTTTCTGGAGCTAGGAAGCTGGCTTTAGAGGCTGCTAGAGCACCCTTCGGTGAGTCCCTGTTTCGTTAGTCCGTGTCGGACCCATCATGTTGTTGTCATTCTGGTCAAGTCCCGTGTACCGGAGCCACTTCACATCAGGGTTGCTTCACGCTAGGGTCATGCCAGAATGTTTCGCATCGGACTTCGTCGCGTCAGAATGCTCCGTATCAGACTTCATCGCGCCAGTGCTCCATGTTGGATTTTATCGTGTCAAGAGGCTTCGCACCAAACCCTGTCGTTCGGGAGCGATTTCGCATCGTGATTTTTCGGAGCCTGTCTTTGGCCGGATCGATCCGAACGCCGAAGGCTATCTTCGGCGCACCCTTCGGACTAGATGCCTCCTTTATCTTCTTTAGAGATTGAGCAAAAGATAGCCGCATCTATATATCAAGTTGTTAGCGTGTCGCTAGCCAACTGTCTAGATTCGGCAGTTACCTCTCAACTAGAGGCAACATTTAAAAGGTTCGGCTTTATCGAGGCCATTCCTCCAACTCCAATCGCTAGCATATCCCCAGTAAATCGCATTTATAGTAGAACTTACGGTAGTACTGGCAAAGCTATCACATCTCTGGCCTCAACATCTACGACTGAGACAAACCACTACACTTACGGCCAAGCTAACCCTACTTATTATGCGCCTCCTCTACCTATGCCTGCGCCAGTTTTTCCCTCACTGCCTGCGCTGCACGTTCCAAAGCACCCGCTTAGACCTGAGCCCGTCATATACCCTAAGCCAACACGGGAGGAGGGGACCCACGGATGATACGCCGACATACCACTGCGTGTCGCGCCACCGCATGAGAGACACACATAGGCAGGAGGCCAGGACGACATTGAGGAGCATATTTGCGTGCTATTTAGAGAGTGTACCGGCTTCGCACCTCGGGATCAAGCTAGGATTTACCGAAAGGCATACCTCGATCACTTCGACACCATACCCTACCCTCGTGGATATAGAGTCCCTGAATTCACCAAGTTCGATGGTGAGGGTAACAAAACCACACTAGAGCATGTTAGCCAATTTTTAGCACGGTGTGGAGAAGCTAGTGGGTCAAAAGCGTTAAAACATAGACTGTTTTCTCTTTCACTATCTGGCACCACTTTCAATTGGTTTTCAGCACTTTTTCCGAACTCGTCCAAACATGGGCCCAATTAGAACAGAAGTTCTATGACTATTTCTATACAGGCGAGACAGAACTTAGGCTTTCACACTTGACATCGGTCCAACAGAAATCTAGCAAAAGTGTCTCTGAATACATCAAGTGCTTTAGAGATACCAGAAATCGATGTTTTAGTCTCAATATTTCAGAAAGGGATTTGACGGATCTAGCTTTTAACGGGTTGCGTTCTAAGATTAAAGAAAGGATAGATAACCAAAACTTTTTAGAGGTTAGCCAAGTCCTACAGCAGGCTCTGGTCCAAGAAGGCTGAACCAAGGATAAAAAATTCATTAAAACATTTAACAAACCTATATCTGAAGTTCACATCATGGAGCACTCTAACGAGGAAGAGTCGGGGGAAGAGGATGATTCGGCCGATATGTATGCGACTGATATGTATGCGGCCGAATGGGCTTGGAACACTAAGAGAAAACCTATCACTTGTTCTGAGCTATGGCCGTCTCCCAATAAAATTCGGCCCAGCGAAGTCAAATACTCTTTTGATGTGACTAAATGCGATTAAATATTTGATTTCCTCTTGAAGAGCCAGCTTCTCAGGTTGCCCAAGGGCCAGGTCATCCCAACCGTCGATGAACTAAAGAAGCGCCCCTATTGTAAGTGGCACGGTTTGCATTCTCATTACACTAACGACTGCAATGTTTTCTATCGGTAGGTTCAATCGGCCATAGAAGAAGGACGATTGAAAATAGATTCTAGTCCAAAGATGAAGCTAGACAAATACCCCTTTCCCGTGAACACCGTCGACCTCAATAAGAAGAAGGTACTGATTCGGCCAAAACAGGCCGAGTCGTCTAAGGGGAAAGCGGTCGTTATTGGAGAATCACGCACACATACGCTCGTACCAAAGAACCCTGAAGTAGGAGTGTGGAAAAATAACATCAACACATCTCCTTTGGATAGGGCTCGCAAGAAGCCAAAGGTAACATACTAGATGTTGTTTAACAAACACTAGAAGAAGTACGAGAAAACAGACACCCGGCTGAAGGTGCCAAAATGGCCGAAGAGGCCAAGGCGACTAGACCCTCCGAGGGGTGGGTTTGGGCCTTGACAAATGAACACTCCGAGGGGTGAGCCCAGACCTCAATAGTTGAGCCCCCTGAAGGGTGAGTTCGGACCCCAATGGTCGAAACCTCCACATAGTGAGTTCGGACCCCAATGGCCGAACCCTCCGCATAGTGAGTTTGGACCCCAATGGCCGAACCCTTCATACCGGGAGTTCGAACCCCGATGGCCAAACCCACCTCTACTGTAGGCGAACCCCCCAGTGGGAGAGCTCGGCCCGCAATGGCTAAACGTACCTCCGGCCTAGCGAGACCCGTCACTGATATGGTTCGATGTACCTTCGATGTGGCTGAACTCTCCTTCCGTGCAATGGGAGCAATGGTACACTTTCATGGGAGTAGGTGCATAGGTTTCAGGTGCAAATCTTACAGACTTTCTGGGTTTCTGCTTAGGATCTATCTTTGATGGTGGTATAGTTTTCTTTGTAGGTTGGGTAGGATTCTGGGCTTTTTGAGTGGTGTCTAACTGAGTTCTCTCTTTCTCAAGGGTAGTAGGTGGAGTGACCATAGTTTTGCTCGAAGTGTTTGGTGTTGTCCTCTCATAACCCAACCCTAGATCTAACCCTGCCCTATCAGCACACATTTTTGTTTTACCAAAATCAAATCCATTTTACCCTTCCCTTCGATAAATTTATCCACCATGGAAAGAAGGTAATCATTTTCACACTTCAGTTTTTCAACTTGCTCTCTAGCAAAGTTGAGTTGATCCTTAAGGGTGATGCATGTGGAACAAGTCGGCTGCACATCCTTAGAACACTCAATACTCTCCAATCTAGTGTTAAGTTCATCAACATGCTTATCCCTCAATTTTATGCTTTCAATGAGTAAAGTATAGTTCATTCATTCATTGATGATAACAGGACTAGACTACACCTCCAAAAGCTGCTTCTGAGCAATTTCAAGTTTTTCAATAATTTGAGCATGAACCAAATGTAGCTAAGCAAGTTCACTCATTACAACAAGACAAACCTCACATTTAGCATTTTCAGACTTAGATTTTAGCATGACATGTTTAGTGAAAATAGATTGTAGCTTTAATTTTAGTTCCTTTCATTCTTTAGCAGCTTGTTTAAGTAATCTATCCTTAGAAATGATAACATCATGTAATTCATCATTTTGAACAAGGAGCTGGTCACGGGATAGATATACCTCATATGAGTCTAGCTCACCACTGCTATGGATGACGTCAGCAATGAAGCAAAGGCCGGTGAAGTCTTTTGTCTTCTTCTCCTTCTTTTCCTCATTCTTGGGAGGCTCCTCCTCATCCGTGCTTGGCTCCTCACTTGATGAACTGTCAATATCGCTGAGGGTGGCCACAAAAACTCTAGCTACCTTTTTAGTCACTTTTAGTCGCTTCCGTTTGAAGAAAGGTTTCTTGTCACATTTCTAGTGTTTGTGCTCATTTTCATTTTTCATTTTTAGTTTTGGGAAATTAGCTTTAATGTGATTAAGATCTCCAAATTCAAAACATCCCCGAGACCCTCCTCTCCTTTGATCCCGTCTATCATTATAGAATCGGGTGAACTTTTTGACTATGAGGGCAAGCTCTTCATCATCCAATGTGTCTACCTGTTCTTTAGTGATAGAGACCAAAGAAGACAAGGCAAAACCTCCAGAAAAAGCACAAACTCCAGAACCACCAGAAAAATTACCTCCACACGAGGTGCCACTGCTATAACCGGAAACTAGTACCATGGATGGTGGCAAAAAGTTCCTGATTCTAGAACGAGATGCCTTGGAAATCTCGGTGGACATAAGCTTACTAAAGAGCTCATCGCAATTCAATATGTCATAGCTTGCCGACTCTTCAATACTAGAGATCTTCACCTCCCATATACTACGATCGAGAGCATAGAGAAGTTTGATAGATCTATCATGATCTGAATAAGATAAAGTACCAGTTGAGCGCAAATTGCTCACAATCCCATCGAATCGAGCAAACATGGCATCTAGAGATTCACCAAGGCCTTGCACAAACATTTGATATTCTTGATTATATGTGCTTTGATGCCTAGCCTTAATCTGAGTAGTGCCCTCATGAAAAGTCGTCAGAGTGGTCCAAATTTCACGTGCAATTCGTAGGTGCTAGACCCTATCAAACTCATTGTGACTCATACTAATGAACAACATATTTCTTGCCTTGTTGTTACAATCGTACTGTTCTTTTTCAGCCTGAGTGGTGCGAGTTTCAGGGATCACATATCAGGAAACAACAATGTCCCATATAGCACTTCCTTGGCTTAGTAAGTAAGCCTCCATGCACACCTTCCAGTAAGAAAAATCACGACCATCGAACACCAGAATCTTGGTATTTTTTATCCATATCGCCAATGGATCACAAAACCGGTTAAGGTCAACTGGTGATCTAACCGGCTCTGATACCAATTTTATGATTAGAATAGGTGACTAGAGGGGGGTGAATAGGTGCCTAAAAAATTCTAGCAAATTGATGGTCTTTTCTAAACACCCAACGCTCCTCTCAATGAACAAATACACTTAGAATAGCAAAAGAGCTTGAACAGCTTGTTGAAACAATTTTCCCAAAAAAATTATGTCTTAATCGGTGTTTGAAAGACTGACTAAAGGAAGTAGTCGGACTTTGAATTACTGACTCCCTTAAGTCGATCTTTGAATTGCCGATATTCACACAAAAACAGCAGATAATTGCTCACAAGAGTTTACTACTCTCAAACTAAAAAACCAGAACTAATTTAGAAGCAAGATTTCCCTAGTAATTGCTAAGCATTTCGAGGGAAACAGTAGACAGATGAATCACTGATGAATACAATTACAGGAGATAGAATCAGAGAAGTAAGCAGCTAGAAATTTCTCAAATCAAAAACTAACTGAGAACAACTATTGAGAGAGACTTCATGGAATTTCTCAAATCAAAAACTAACTGAGAACAACTATAGAGAGAGACTTCATGGATTTCAGGCATCTCACTTGTGAGCATTGGTTAATTGCTAATAATTATGACCAGATTTTTCAATGGTGCTGAATCAGGTGCTAGCCTGCAAAAAACTGTGTGTGCTTCACGGCCAGGATATTTTCAGCAGCGGCGTATCAGAAGAGGAGGAAGAACACGTGAACAACATAGGGAAAAAGAATCCAGAAGAAACTTTGCAAGTTTTCTGGTAAATTTGTCTCACCCGAGAACAGGAAACAAGTAATGGAAATGAAATCAATCCCTCAAGGATCAAGGCAGATACCCACTGCACATCCAGCAACGACAAGAAAACACTAAAGCAAATCAGAAAGAAATCACTAGCTACTTCACATAAAGACAAACCATTACTCATACAACCAGACAAACAATCTTGTCAATCACTCATCATCAAGATAAAACCACATTGCAAGCCTCACTTGGTTTCTCAAATCATCAGCTGTGAGTTGGTCCTGTAGTGCTTATCCTTCTTGAGCCGATGTTATTTTCCCATGGTAATACTGCTTCATGGCCATATACTAACTGATATGGTGGTACTTGAGTGGATTCATGTTGTGTCATCCGATAAGCACAGAGTTCTTCTGATAGAGACCGGTGCCAACACTTCTACTGCTCATTGATCTTACGTTTTATCAGTTGGATCAAACTTTTTTGGGTTAATGGCTTCTGTGCCACCATTATTTTCTCAACCGCCAAAAATACCATTACTATTCGTCTAATAGCCTTTATGCCATTACAATTTTTCGATCGATTCCTATATGCCATTAGGCCCACCTGTAGGGTGTCTGATTTTTGGTATTGCCCATATTGCCCTTCTTCTTCCCTCAGCCATCCTTGTGAGCTCCGGTCATCGCTGCATCCCCGTCCGCAACACCCACCGGCGCCATCAACTCTCCAGGCGCTGGCCAAGTCCGTTAACCCCCGATTCCCCTCACGCTCGAGGTCTCCTCTCGGCTCGGCTCCCTCCAAAAAAGAGCTCATAAAAAAAGGGGAAAGGGGAAGCCCAATCCCACGCCGCGCGCACCGGGTGCTGGATCGGATCGGCGGAGGTGAGATGTGCGAGTCGGTGGTGCTCACGCTGGCCGGCGCCGCCAGCAACAACGTCGGGAAGGTCCTCCAGAAGAAGGGCACACACATCCTGCCTCCCCTCTCCTTCAAGCTCAAGGTCCGCCGCCCTTTGCGTCCTCCTATGTTCTCCCTGTGCCTCCTCGTCGTGACAGCCGCTGCTCGACTTCGATCCAATGACGACCTCCTAGGTGTTTTGCGCAGGTGATTAGGGCGTATGCGAAGAATAACAGCGCCATCAACTCTCCAGGCACTGGCCAAGTCCGCGAGCGAGGAGCTGCGCACTGCTGTGGGCAGGAGCATGGATGGAGCTTCAGGGACGGCGGTGCACGTGAGGCGCTTCGGGGACGGGGCGAGGGCGGAGCAAGTGGTGGGGCTTCGGAGGCGGTGCGGGCATCGGCGCAGGGCCCTGGCCGGCAGCGGAGGCATGGGAGGGGCGTGGGGGCCGGCGACGGAGCCAAGCTGACTGGGCAGAGATGAAGGGGCACTGGTGCCGGGGGCTCATGGCGGCGGCGGAGCTATAGGGAGAGGCGCGGGGCTGACGGCGGAGCCAAGCTGGCCGCGCGGCGGAGGGCCTTGGCGCGGTCTGAGGGGGCGGGAGGAGGAGAGGGGAGGAGGAAGATAAAAAGTGCAAAAGGGTAATATGGGCATTTGCAAAAAACCATCTCTACAGGTGGTCCCCAAATGGCGTTTTGGAGTGAATCTGAATTAATAATGGCATATCGTCTATTCACGAAATTTTGATGGTATTTTTGATGAAACAGAGAATAACGGTGGCACAAAAGCCATTAACCAAACTTTTATTGGATGCTTCTGTCTGCCCATTAGCCTGTGCATAATATGGAGATGAATTTAATATTTTGATTCCCATACCAACTATGAATTGCTGGAACTCTTTAGATACAAAAATTGTACCCTGATCTGTGGTGATGGTTTGTGGAATCCCGAACCGATATATTATATCTTCCCTAATAAATTCAATGGCATCGGCAAAAGTAACCCTTTTGAGTGGAATGGCCTCTGCCCACTTTGTGAAGTAATCAGTGACCACCAATATGAACTTGTGTCCTTTACATGATGCTGGGTAAATTTGGTCGATCATATCGATGCCCCATCCCGTGAAGGGCCAGGGTTTAATTATCGGGTTCATTGACGATGTGTGCGCCCTTTTAATAGCTCCAAACTTCTGAGAATCCTTGCACTCCTTATAATATTTTATGCAGTCATCAACCATAGTCCGCCAAAACTAGCCAGCTCTCTGAAGCAACCATTTTATTTTCTGGGCCGACTAGTGTGTTCCGCATATGCCATTGTGCACTTTGCATGTCACCACTTGGGCTTAATATGTTGTGTATGTGTATGTCAGCCATCGAGTTTTGATGTGTATGTGGATGCCGACCATAGTGATGTGCTACTTGTGGCCTTAGGCCCTAATTTCTTAGGGGTTATGTTATTGTTTGTACTACTTATAGAGAAGATGCTACAAAAAAATTTAAAATATGTTCTTTTAATATGATTTTAGACTAGTACGTATAAGTATCATGTAACCTGCATGTCTCTCGTTAGGAAGAGTTATTGTTTAGAATATGAAAATCATTGTATATCTTTGACTGTAACTGTTTCTAATTGTCTACATTTCTTGGATAACCGGAGGATGTATAGATTGTGTTTTTTCATGCTTCACTCTGATCCAACAGAGGGTTTTGGTAGCACCTCCACGTTGTTCTCCAAATGCACATTCTCTTGGCATGTTGTTGAGACATACATTTGGAGAATAATAGGGAGGTGCTACTGAAATTATGTCTCAAAGGGGATTGGAGCATGAAAATAAACCCAATCTACACATCCTCAGATGGGATTAGGATATATCCTTACCTATTAGACTGTTAAATGCATCTCATTTTCTTCTAATGGTAAAACACAAGTGATTTTATTTGTTTCCCAATTTATTAGAGGATGGATGATCGTGAGTGGATGTGCATGGGCCTCCCTAGGCAGGATGAGGTGGCCTTTGAATGGATCAAGAAGACTAAAGAAATCCTGGAGTCATCATTTCTTAAGTCCAATAGACATGGCAAAACCTGGTGTCCTGTAGTTTGTGCAAAAACCAGGGTCCACAAATAAATGAGGTCATGGGTAAAAACCTTTATAACCATGGGTTTATGACAAACTATGCCTGGTGGATGTACTATAGTGAGACCCAACATGCAAAAATATGAGGTGGTGAGACAATGCATGGACGATGATGGTAGAGGGATCAGGATCCATGCTAGATGACTTTCATGATGCACATTTTGATGAAGCACATGAAGAGGATGTACCAGAGCCAATAGTAAAGGTGTTTTACAATATGTTGTCTACATCACTGCAACCCCTTTAGGGACACACCATGGTTTCTCAACTAGATATCATCACATGCCTAATGGTTGTCAAGTACCAGTTTAGATTGAGCTGAGAATGCTTCAATGTTATGCTAACGATTGTTCATAGCCCCTCCAAAAATGTCACATTCTATAAAAGAGCATGTCCAAGTTAAAGAAAATCATCTGTGCTCTTAAGATGCCATATGAACGGATACATGCTTGTCTGAATAGATACATCTTATTTAGGAAAGAGTATGTGGGCGCAAAGTAATGCGTGAAGTGCAAATCATCTAGGTATCTAGAGGTATACTCCACTTATGGTGCGAAGAAGAAGCTCTCAATTCCTATGAAGATCCTTTGGTATCTTCCCTTCATACTAAGGATCCAATGTCTTTATATGACCAAGGAGTCTGCCAAACAGATGACATGGCATAAAAAGGGGTTTGTTACAATCCTGATGAACTAGTACATCCATCACATGGTGAAGCATGGAAGATATTTGATCAGCTCCATTCTAAGAAAACTTTAGAGCCTCGGAATGTATGAATTTCTCTAGGAACAAATAGGTTCAATCCATAAGGTATCACGGTTGCCTCATACAGTTGTTGAACAATGTTGTTATTCTCCTTAATCTCCCCTAGGTGTCATCTTTTAGTTGGTTGGTTAAGTGTGACAAGTATTCCTCCTTCGATAAGTATCAGCAGTTCCTTTCTTGAAACCATCCATTTAGATGAATTTTATAGAGGATGTGGTTGTCAAAGGCTCAGCACCATCTAAGATGATTGTCGGTGCATGTACAAGATCAATGCACATGAGATAGTTTTCTTGGATATAGTGAGCAGCACGCATGTACTCATAGGCCATGCTTGTGGAATCTCCCTAATTTAATGATCTTCTCCTTTCACACATTATTGATGTGATGTACACCAAAAAGAATATTGACAAGGCCATCATTTTTAGCACAATCATGAACATTCTCGAGAAAATGAAGGACAACTGTTGGCGCAAAAGATTACGCTAACAGGTTCTCGAAGATTAAGAACTAACAAACGAAGAGATTGTGAAGCGAACTATTTCAAGCCTCCGAATAGGATAATAGCTTGAAGTAGTTCGAAGTTGTGTATTGAATATCTGAGTATTCGATGCTTATTACAGGGTGAGAATGGTGGTATTTATAGGTAAAAATCTTAAGGAAAAGACCTTTTTACCCCTCAGTTACAACCGACATAGTGGAAACTATTTCAGTACCCCTAATAGGGTTAAAATGGTAAAAAACTAATCTAATTAGAAAGAAGATAAGTCTTCTATCCTCGCCGGCAGTTATGCACTCCGAAGATTAGACCTTCGAAGTTATACTTCGAATAGAAGTCTGGACGGATTCTCCGAGCTTGATCATACGCCAGGCCGGGTTAAGTCTTGGACTTCGGTCTAGTGAATTGTCTTCGTCTTATAACCTTAGACCCTCGGAATGAAGTATTTTCCCCAATAGTAGCCCCTCGAATATGCTTCTCCGAGTAATTTGTAAGGTTAGGGAAGCAGTATACACAAGAAATATATTCATGCTCAGGGACTTAGTAAAATATTCCATCCTTGGAAGTATTCAGAAATTTACAATCTTTGAATCGACTTCCATGCGAAGGTATCATCGGAGCAGCTCCGAAAATAGTATTTGTGAAACTAAAAAGACCGTTAGACTCACAAAAATAGCCGTTATCCTTTTTTCTCAGAAGGAATTATGACGTCGCTTCGTTTCTAGAAATGGTAATGGTACAGAAGACGGAACGACATGTATGAATGGTAAAATGCTTGTGAACATAGACTATAAATAGAGGGACAAGGGTGCGTTTGAGATACTTTACTCACTACTCCCCCATTGCTCCTCTTCGTGCTTTCTGAGCTCTAGTTTCAAACTCCATCTTCTCTCATGGCGAAGACCAGTCACAAAGCTCCCGTCCCTGCTTCGACCTTGGCTAGGCAGCAAGCTATGGCGGCTGCAGCAGCGGCGGCGCCTTCGAGCAACCCTCATCTGGCTGGCACCCATGACCTCCTCCCGACGTCTTCAAAGTATTCCGATCAGTCGTACAGCTTGGGACCTTCAACCTTCATGAAGAAGTCCATTGCGGCGACGATTGCGGGGAAGATTAGTCTGGGGATCAAGATTCACCAACACAGCCAGGAAGCAATCCCTTCGCCTCAAGCTGGAGAAGTGGTCGTGTTTGAAGCATTCTTCGAGGCTGGGTTGGGACTTCCCGAAGTAGACTTCCTTTCTGAGGTATTGGAGCTTTTTCATGTCACCCTTCCTCAGTTATCTCCAGATGCCATAGCACGCCTAGCCGTCTTTGAATGGGCGTTGTGAGCCAAAGGTTGCGAACGGAGAGCAGAGATCTTCACAGCACTCAACAAAGCTTCCTGCCAACCGAAAACTTACCAAGGCTCTAGAGGAGAGAAGATAGTTATTGCCTTCGGTAGTATCAACTTCCGGCTTTGAGATGAGTATCTAACTCGGTTCCCAGCGAAGGCCATCAACGCTATGTGGTATACGTACTAGGTCCTTCGCAAGTTTTATGTCGAAGTGGGAGCGGACAGCACCTTGGCTCGGCCTCTTGAAGACATCTTTTACCGGAGAGAAGCAGAGGTTCATCCGGACCCGGGCCAGCTCGAAGCTTGCCTCAACCTGCTACAAACAATAAGTCACCACATGAGCATGCGGTACTTAGCTGAGGAGTTCATCGGACTCCAAATTCCACCCCTGATGACCAACTGGCCTATTAACTTCAAAGAGAATTTGGAAGGTGGACTCCGAGAGATCTCTTCAAGTGTTGCAAGTAATCTTGGAAGCTCTGCAAAATGTTTTATATGCAATAATGACTTCATAAAAATGATTTAACTGAAATAAAATCTTATCTTTTAGCTCCGCGCGCCACCTTGACATCGAAGCAAGTTGTACAGGCTTCAGTGAAAATCCTTAGAGCTCCTACGCTCACCGAGAAGGAATGGAGGGTGAAGCTGGTGGGCAGCTGGGAGCGGTTCAACCGAGTATGGAGCATACTCAGAGTTGAGGCTCCTTCTCTTTCGGACTGCAGTACGTCTGAAGCTGGTCCCAAGAAGAGGAAAGCTAAAGTAGGGACCTCAGCACCGACCATGACACCCGTGAAGAAGGTGGCCCGAAAGCCGAAGTTCGTCGCTCCTTCCAAATCCCCTACTTCGTCTTCGGAGTCATCTGAAGGACAAGTAGAAATACGGAGTTAGTTCGAAGCCCTCATTACTCGGGATGAAGAGATACAAACATAGGTTGAAGTCCCTACCTAGGGTGACGCGGCGGTCATGCCCATTGCTAAGGACAACCTCGAGCAGGAAGAGACTCAAAATGTCTTGTCTGGCCAAGAAGCCCCTGCTGCGGGATAAGGCGGAGTCGAGACGATGAATGATCAAGTCTCGACTCCGGGCGAAGTAATAGTTGCGGTTGTTCGAGAGGTTTTGGTAGCTAATCCTTCGGTTCCAAGCTCAGAGTCTGAAGAGGAATTCGAAGAGGTGTTCGAGCCTCCAAGTAGTCCCATGCTTATCTGGCGGCAGAACGTCGAAGGTAAACTTTAGTAGAGTACTTTTTCTTTCTTTTTGTGTCCTGCAAAATTTATGCAATATATAATACCTTTGGCCTTTACAGGATCAACTCCCATGGAGATGACCCCTGCCACGAAGACTGCGCTACAGGCTTCCAAATCTCTTAAGCCAATCTCGGAGGTAGCCATGAAAATAGGGCCTGGGAAAGGTAAAGGCAAGGGGGAACCTTTGCCTGCTCCAACTCTAGGATGGACCCCATTGGAGTCTACCGACGGAGGCCAATCTACGGAAGGGGACCAATCTATGGAAGTCTCCAAAGACACGACGCTGCGCTCCGGCCCTTCTCCGAGTGAAGATGATCATAGAGCCTTGTCAAGGCTCCCCCTCCTAGCTCCTTTTCTAGAGCAAAGGACTGGACTTCGAACTTTTCTAGAGCTTCTAGCTTGGGCTAGTCGCGAGATTGGGGAGACCGACTTGGTAGCCATTCTCGGGGAAGCTGAGGGGTCGGAGTTGGACGTGGCCTTGGAGCGGGCAGCCTATCAGGTACGAAGTATCTGCAACAACATAGTTTAAACATGTAAATAGTTTGCTTACATTACTCTTATCTTCCTTCGTAGCAAATAGTCTTGGCCCGAGCTATGGCCATATCAAATGAGTGGGAGTGTAACCGACTCAAGGATAAGATAACGACTCTTCAGGGGAGTCTTGTTAGCTCCGAGGTTCGGACCTTAGCTTGGATGAAATGGTGGCTGCAGAAAGGAAAGCCAGACTTGGCTTGGAGGCTGCCAACCGCAAGCTCGAAGCTGAATAGATCATGCTTTGGGCCGAAGTGGAAAAACTACGGAGGGAGCAGGAAACTGCAGGGGCTGAGTTGGTCAAGCTCCGAGAGGAGCAGCTGAAGTTGACGGAGGATGCCAACAACTTACTCGGACAAAAGAATTCTTTGATTACGGAGGCAGCTAGGCTCTCATCCTTAACAGACGAGCTGTCTACGTCGAAGAATGCTTTGTCCGAAGACAAGGTGAAGTGTGAGAAGGTAGCCTTAGAAACCATGGACAACCTTCGGGGCATCTTGGAGTACTTTGGCACTTCTTGGACTTTACCTTCGATTGGTGATGTCCCTCTACTGCGACGACTGAAGATGATCCAAGCAGCAGCGAAGACTATGAAGACAACGTGTATTAGGTATGGAGAGATCTCAAGCCAAGTAGCTGCTCTCGGACTGCTTCGCTATTATGAGGATTTAGGGCTATCCGTAGCACCAGAACTAGAGGCAACTCCTGTCAATTTCGGCGACGACCAGCTATAGGACCGAAAGTAGCGACCAGAGGGGGGATGAATGGGTGCCTAAAAAATTCTTTCGAATCAATGGCCTTCTCCCAACACCCAACGCACCTAAACAGGTAATCAAAAGAAATGCACAAACCAAAACGGTGAAAATAATCTAGCCTAAATACGATCAGTGTCCTAAACGATAAGACACCACAAAGTGTTCAAAGGCAAATTAATAGCACATTCAACTCACAGGCATTTCAAGCAGTTTAATCCTAGAGCACACAAAACGAGAAGAAAGATGACTATTCAAAAGTTGTATCCAGATTGTTACTTGCCGAAGCTTGTGCTGGAGCTTGAAGTTGTCTACTTTGAAGCTAACTTTGATGAAGCCACAGCGAAGGCTGTCTCCGAGTCTCATCTCAGTGAAGTCCCCAGCGAAGCTATCACGTTCAAAAACCGAGGTCCACCGATGAAGTCAGGCTGTGAAGTCCTTCGTAGGCTTCGAAGCCAATGCTTCAGCGAAGCCTACCGAAAAACAGCATAGCGAAGTCTACGTTGGCCGAAGCCTACTCAATGTTCGCTATAGTTATGCGAGGCCAGATGCAACTGCAGTGGCTCACCTCACGAAGTCTCAGGTTTCACAAAGAATTAAATTGACCGATTGCATGAAAAAAATAAAATATGCTTAAGCACACAAACCGAGAAGCTAGATTCAGATAATAAAGAACTAAACAAAAAACAATAATACTAATGCTTCTGCTTGTCTCTTGTCTTGTCTGCGCTGCTTGCTCAGTCCTTGTCACAATCCCACACCAGCACGCAACCCATCCAGAACAATACTCATGTAGTGAATTCAAGAAAAGAAAAATTGGCAGCAGTCTGCAACCATGGCTGATTCCTTGAAAAAATGCACCTCGGTGCCTTGTGACTGCAACGAGGATCAGCTGCATGCCATCGATGCTTGAGTACAGATCCCACGTGCTGAGCAGCGATTCTCTCCGAAAGTCTTTGGCTACTAGAGGACGTGGTTTTCCAAACGCGGATGAATATCGAGGATGAGATTAACTCGGTGCGGCAGAGAAAAATTTCGGCGGCTGAAGAAACAGTGGGGAAAAACTTGAACTTTGATTTGCATTAAAGTGAGTTAACCCTAACCCTAGGGATTGGGGCCCTATTTATAGGTAGCCCAATAGACTAGGAGAAACCAAAAATACCCTTAGGGTTTAAACAGACGCTGAAACAAAAATGGAAAAGACCAACATACCCTAAGGATTTTTTTACAGACTCGATTAACTCAGACTACGGGCCTAAAGGCAAAATAGTAAAATCCTAAATAAAGATAACTTGTCATGATGTGGAGCTTTCGTAGAAGCTACGGCTTCGCCTCAGAACGATCACATCCAAGATTAGCGGTTGTCAGTTTTGCGCCGAAACAGACAAAGCATCCACCGGCTTCGCACCGGGTACCCGGATTGGGTCGGTCCGATTCTGCGGCTCCCTTAGCCCGGCAATCACTCGCCGCCCGTGTACCTGAGTCAATCCCAGTCAATAGATGAGTGGATCCTCTGCCACTCCTAGCCCATGTACTCGGATTGGGCCAGCCCGACTCCACGGCCCCTCTACCCGGCAGTCACTCGCTGCCCGTGTACCTGAGTCACACGCGGCCCAGACACGACATGTCTCATCTTCTCTTCATGTCCTCTTGACTTCCGTTGACAATCACACATCACATCTGGAGCGATGAGGCCCATGATCTTCAACATGGCTCCTCAATCTCCCCCTTGATGAGTGCATTGTCAACACTCTCTTCATCAGCTCGTCAGAACTTGTAAGCACATGTGGAAACACGAAAAACAAAACAAAAGAAGACAGAAATAAGAAAATAAAAAGTTTAACCCTAATGACCAAAAGTCTAACAAAATCAAGAAACGGTCATTATGGTTAACCAAAAACAAAAACTCAAAACGAGTGCAATCTCTGAATTATCAACAAGGATATCCAAAGAGTATAGGCAAAAGAGACTAAAACTCCCCCAGAAATAAATCCCAGATAAAGCCAAAAACTCCCCCTAAAATCTTCTAAAAGATCGAGTAACCCAAAATTTCTCACCCTTGTTGACAATTGAACTCATCAAGTGAGACTAAATGCACTCAAAAGAGACACCGACTCAAACTCCCCCTAAAATGCAGCTCCCCCTCAAAATATGCAATGAATGTAACTAGGGTGTAGGTGGAGTGTAAAAAGCATGCTTCTTAGATATGATTGACTGCAATTACACCATCTAGCAAGTATAGCAAAAGACATATTGTCTAAAACACATGGCATGATTAGTGCAACAGATAATATCCAAAGAAAGTCATTAGCACACATTTTTCGATTTTTGCAAACAAAAGCATCACCACATTTTCTAGTTGACAAGCAAAGTAAAGCATGAGGTGCAAAGGCTAGCTGATATCTACCAAGATAAGCATTGTCCAGAACAAAGTGCTTCAGCAAACTTGTTATCCTTTTAATTCTCAAGATTTTTCTTTTGCTTTTTCATTTTTGCCAGGGGTTATTTGCATGTCAAACCTTATGCTGACCGACCAAGTCAATCCTAGGCCAGAACTGGACCATCAGAAGCTTAAGACATTGGTCTTGACATACATTACACTGTCCTAGTTTATACCAAAGTGCTATGGTAAGCAGTCCAGAACAATGCAATGCGACAAAGCAACCCACCTGGATCTTTTCAAATTATGCATAAAAGGCTTGGATTTTTCATTTTTCTGATTTTTTATCATTTTTATAGCATATTTTCCATGTTTAAAGCATAGAGATGTCCAAGTTGCATATTTGCATCTAAGTAAGGAACTAGCTACAAGGCATGTAACAGATAGCAGAAGCATTCAGCCTACACATGCTAGTTACCAGAAGCAATGGTGACCATTTTTCAATTTTAAAGCATAAAAGCCATGCATATGACAAATATCAGACATATCATGTGAACTGAAGCAAAGCATGATCATCGATAGGTATTCAAAAGCATATACTAGCTAGAATAAGTAAAGCAGGTCAATCATATAGCAGAAGCAAACTCAAAGTGTGATATGTGATTATGCATGATATGACCACACACGAAAGGACACAAGAAAAGATTAAAAAGAAAGAAAATTGACTCAAAATATCCTATAAAGGATACACAACTCCCAAATCCCCTCGCAAACACTCAAAAGTAGACTGATCTAGGGGTTTGGTGAAAATGTTAGCCAACTGATGATGGGTATCAACATGAATAAGGTCAATGACACCTTTCTCATATTGATCCCTCAGAAAGTGAAAGCGCACATCAATCTGTTTGTTTTTGAATGTAGACATGGGTTTTTCCCTACACTAATCGCACTGGTACTATCACAAAACAAAGGTACTCTAGCAGGGAAGAACAACCCAAAATCTCGCACTGTGGAAATCATCCAAACCAACTGTGAGCAGCAGCTACATACTCAGCCTCTATGGTAGAAAGCGCAACTCCAGATTGCTTATGCGAAGACCAAGAGACAAGCGAAGAACCAAGAAATTGGCAAGTACCGGAAGTCGACTTGCGATCCAGCCGGCACCCACAAAAATCAGCATCGGAAAAGCCAGATAAATCAAGAGACAATGATGCTGAATAGTAAAGACCTAGATCAGGCACATAGGTAAGGTACCTGAAAATGCGCTTGACAGCCTACCAATGAGATGTGCGTGGTGAAGACTGAAAGCGTGCGCACAATCTCACGGTGAACTGAATGTCTGGTATGGTCACCGTAAAGTACAGCAGTGATCCGATAATCCCTCGATACTCCCTCTCGTTGACCTTGACGCCACTCTCGTCCTTGTCCAGACCCCTAGATGTACCCATTGGGGTCATCTGAGGCTTCAACTCTCCACCAAAGTAGAACTTCTTGAGCATGTCCCGCGTGTACTTGCTCTGGTGGATGAAGATGTCATCCTTGGTCTGCTTGATCTGAAGCCGTAGAAAGTCCTTGAGCTCACCCATGAGGCTCATCTCAAACTCATTGTGCATCTGCTCAGAAAACTTGGACACAAGCTCATTAGTAGAATCACCAAAAATAATGTCATCCACGTAAATCTGAGCAATCAAGAAGTCTGAGCCATCTTTGAGCAAGAAAAGTCTTTTCCACATAACCCATCACAAAGCCACTCCCCAACAAAAACTGCTTCAACCGGTCATACCAAGCCCTAGGGGCTTGCTTCAGACCATATAAAGCTTTCTGCAACTTGAAAACATGTCGAGGAAACTTAGGGTTCTCAAAACTGGGGGGCTGCCTAACATAGACCTCCTCCTCTATGTACCCATTCAGAAAAGCACTCTTGACATCCATTTGAAAAAGCTTAAAACCCTTAGAAGCAGCGAATGCCAAAAGTATGCGAATGGACTCAATACGGGCAACAGGGGCAAAGGTCTCCTCAAAATCAAAACCCTCTTTCTAGCAAAAACCATGGGCAACTAGTCGAGCTTTGTTGTGCACCACAACCCCATCTTCACCTTGCTTGTTCTTAAACACCCACTTGGTGCCTATGGGGTTGCATCCAGGTGGCAGCTCAACCAGTGTCCAAACCCGATTGCGAACAAAATTCTCAAGCTCTTCTTGCATGGCATTTATCCAATTTGCATCAGAAAGATCATGAGAGACATCTCTGGGCTCAAAAGAGGCAACAAACACAGACTCAGCAAAAACAGCGAGCGAGTCAACAGAAGAACACAAGATTCTCTGAAGTCACCTCACCGGAGTCAACAGTTGGCACCTCTGGACTTGATTGAGGGGGCTCGGTCGAAGTGGAAGAAGTGATGAGAGGCCCACCCTCGTCCTCAGTTGAAGTCTCAGAAGGTGTGGGGTCTGCAGGCTGTGCAGAAGGCCCACCCTCATCAATAGCAGGAGTGTCATCATCTTCCTCGAAGATGGACTTTCCAAGCTCATCATCTCTAGAAATATCAAAAGAAGGAGTCAGCGAAGGCATGGACTCATCAAAAGAAACCTCACAAGTCTCGACAAGCTGCTGGGAGTCGAGTATCCAAACACGGAATCCTTGAGAATGCAACGCATAACCAAGAAAAACTCCATCCCAGCAACAAAACTCAAACTTGTCCATATGCCCTCCCTTCTTGAGCACAAAGCACTGGCAGCCAAACGCTCGCAAGTGACTCACCTTGGGATGTCTGCCAAACCACAACTCATATAATGTCTTACCTATGTAAGCTCTAAGAAAAATGCGGTTGGCTAGTTAGCAAGTCGTGTTCATGGCTTCAGCCCAAAAGCGCCTAGGAGTCCTATGATCATCGAGCATCATCCTGGCCATCTCGACTAGTGTGCGGTTCTTTTGTTCCACGACGTCGTTCTATGGGGGAGTGTAAGGAGCAGAAAACTGGTGCTCAAGACCCTGATCACTACAGAAGCTAAAGAACCGAGAGTTCTTGAACTCAGAGCCATTGTTAGAGCGAATTGCTCGCATTTGACCATTTTTCTCATTCTTTAGCTTTAAAATCAGGTCATGAACAAACTAAAAAGCCTTATCCTTAGACTCCAAATAGAAAACCCACGAGAATCGAGAAAAATCGTCAACAATCACAAGCGTGTACCACTTCCTACCGACTGAGCGTACCCGAGCTAGACCAACAGTATCCATGTGTAACAGCTCTCTCGGGTACAAAGTCATCACCTGAGTCATAGGTGCGTGAGAAGCGGCAACCATTTTCCCATGACGACATGGATGGCAAACTAGATCCTTCTCCATCTTAAGCTTGGGCAATCCTCGGATAAGGTCCATAGAGCTCAATCTGACTAACAGATCAAAGCTCAAATGACCTAACCTCCTATGCCACATCCAGAGCTCAGAGGAGGATCCATCAATCAAATAGCAAGAAGGGCCAAAAGAACTAGAGAAATCAATCCGAAAAACCTTACCGAAGGGTAAGATCTGGCAAACCAAAGATCCTCTAGAATCAACAACAAAAGACATGCCCTTCTTAAAGCGAACCTCTAAACCATCCTCAAGAAGTTGCGAAACAGAGATCAGTTTAAAATTCAAGTTTCCAACCAAAGCAACAATCTTCAAAGAGAAATGATCAGAGATTCAAATTGAGCCAATACCATGTACCTTCCCTTCACCACTATTCCCGAAAGTGATGTACTCCTTTGATCTCGGGGAAGTGAGGCTAGAGAACCATCTGCGATGTCCCATCATGTGGCAAGAGCATCCTAAATCCATGATCCACACATCCTCCAGTCCTCGATCCTACATGATCAGTGGTCATAAGTGGGAGCAAATGGTCCGACACCAGGTTTAGCAAAAGAGCTAAACCAGTGTCGAGCCATCTACTCAAAAGAAGGAAAGTAGAAAGAATCATAAGTGTCTAGACCAAAGTGTGGCTCAAAGAGCGGTCCTCTATTCTGTATAAAGTCTCGGCCATGAGGTCCAAAGTCGTATCTAGAATGACCTGGAGCTCTGCTAGAGCGAAAACCACCCTCCAGAGCACAGGCATGAAAGTCGTCTCCTCTGCCACCACCTACACGACGTGGCCTGGCCTCTAGCCTCTCCCCGCATGAAGGAACTCTCTATCTACCACCCTGTTGGTAGAACTGCTCCTGCCCACCTCGAGCTCTCTCTACTCTCTCAACCCGCTTCCTCCTGAAGAAAAACTCCTCAAGATGCCCGTCTCTCTAACAGTACTCAAAGTGATAGGTAGGCTTCTTGGGATGTGGTTGAGACTTGGGGTTCTTGGGCTTGGTTGTGTTGGATGTAGACTCTTTGGTGTGAGAGGGTCCAAGTAGAGAGTCAAGAGAAGTATGGAGATGCTTGGGCTTTGGGACCCAAATGGGCTTCTTGGGTGGAGCTTTAGGTTGTTCTTGGAACACTCCGTCCTTAGGCTGACTAGCCTGGAAGGACTCAGTGGAGTGAGTCTTGGGATATCTCTGCTTAGGAGTCATCTTACTCCACTCCACTGCTCGGCTAATGGCTCTCTCAAAGTCAGCCTTGGTGTAGGTGTAACCTACCCCAAACCCATCCTGTCTCTTGAACTGCTAGATCATCATGATGAGCTATGGCTCTCTGGCACTCACCCAACTCAGGATCTGACGGAGGTAAAAGTTCTCGTTCTGAGCATCAGCTAGCTCCTATCTCAAGGAAGCTAGCACCTCCACCTGAGACAAACAGATCTCACACTATCTATCAACTTGAACAGAGTTCTCAGCTTTTAGCTTGATTAGTTCCAATCTCAGGGACAAGCAGTTCTCACAAATAGTGGGTGGAACTGACAATGTCTCAAGCTCTAGCTTAGTCTGCTCCAGCTCAGCTCTGACTCTCGCTAACTCGCCCAACTGCTCATCACTCTTGGCTCTCAGCTCAGCTAAATTAGCTACATGGGATGGGCAGTCCACACAAGGCACGACGACAGTGGCATGAGCATCTTTTAGCTCCAGCTGAGCGCTCTCAAGCTCAGTGGCCAAAGAGTCTCTCTCATCTACCCTGTTTGTGTACCTGGAATTCAGAGTCGTCAGGTCACACAACAGCACCTCGTAGTTAGGGCACTCACTGCTATCACCCAAGCAACGGGAACAAGATAGACTCTCAATCCTGCCATTGGCCATGGCAAGCTCACTCTCAAGCTCATCTATCCTCTTCTTAGCCCCTCTAAGCAGTTTCTCCCAATACCTCAACTCCTGATGGTTCTCTTCAAGCAATTCAACGTTTCTTATTCATAGGAGGATACCTTTTCATCATCGTTGTCGTCAAAGTCATCGGGGGAGCCCTTATCTTCCTTATCCCTAAGAGCCATTGAACAAAAGCTCTTGCGGGATCTTCGGCTATGGTGCAAGCCACTCTTCGGCTTGTCTCCGAAGGCCATGAAGAAGAGGCTCGCCGGATCGTCCTTGTCCTTCCCCTTCTTGATCACGATCTCCTCATCACTTGAGCTTGATGAAGAGGAAGAAGACGATGACCTCTTGGAGTAGCTTCTCTCTATCTCGGCGAAGAAGGCCTTGTCTCGCTTCTTGTTCTCACGCTGGTAGTCCTTCAGGGCCTTTCGAAAGAATCTCATCTTGGGCTTGCCCTTTGTGAAGGTGGAGCTGTCGTGCTTGGCAAAGTCGTAGGAGCCACCACTGGTACCCTTCTTGTGACCGTTCTGCTTGGGGCAGTCGTCGATGAAGTGACCTGGATTACCACACTCAAAGCATCCAAATTTTGTGTCGTGTCTTTTGAACATTCACTTATCATATACACAACGCACCCAGTTGTTAAACAGACATAGATCATCATCTCCTAGCTAATCAAGCTGGTCCTCAGTGATAGACATCAGGGAGAACCCAGCACAGCTCAAAGAAGAGGAGTCAGCAGAAGGTGTCGCAAGGGCTAGGGTTTTTGAGCCAGAACCAGTGAGATTTGATCCCAACTGGATATCAACCTCTGTGGCCTTGAGCTTACTGAAAAGCCCTGCGATAGTCAAGGTATCATATGAGGTGCTCTCAATGATAGAGGATACCTTGATCTTCTAGATCTTAGGGTCTGAGGTATGAAGAACCTTGAACACCTGCTCATGATCTGAGACCAGCTGAACTCCATCGGTCTTGTTGGCCCAAAGCTTTTTGATGATCGATTGAAAACGACCAAACAAAGCTTCAATAGATTCACCCAACTTCTGTGTGAAATTTTCATATTCACGCCGGTAGGTCTGATAGAGCCGAGCCTTGACCTGGGCTATCCCCTCATGGTGTGCCTGGAGGGTAGCCCAGATCTCTCTAGCAGTGCTGAGATGGCTCACACGCTCAAACTCAGTGGGACATAAACCAGAAAATAAAATGTTCACAGATTTGTTGTTGTTCTGATGTTGGGCGATTATCTCAGGGGAAGTACGCTCAGCAACAGGAAGTATGGTAAAAGTAGTGTGAACACAAACGTCCCAAATGTCTGAGCTCTAGCTCATGAGATAGGCTCGCATGCGAGTATTCTAGTAATTGTAGCCAAAAGCTTTAAGGGACAGGACCTTGCCAGAAGAAGTCATGATCACTACCTGGGATTAGAACCAGTTAAGGTATGGAAAAACCCTAACCAGGCTCTGATACCACTTGTAGGACCGAAATTAGCGACCAGAGGGGGTGAATGGGCGCCTAAAAAATTCTTTCGAATCAATGGCCTTCTCCCAACACCCAACGCACCTAAACAGGTAATCAACAGAAATGCACAAACCAAAATGGCGAAAATAATCTAGCCTAAAAATGACCAGTGTCCTAAACGATAAGACACCACAAAGTGTTCAAAGGCAAATTAACCGCACATTCAACTCACATGCATTTCAAGCAGTTTAATCCTAGAGCACACAAAACAAGAAGAAAGCTCACTCTTCAAAAGTTGTCTCCACATTGTTACTTGCCGAAGCCTATGCCGGAGCTTGAAGTTGTCTACTTCGAAGCTAACTTTGACGAAGCCATGTCGAAGGCTGTCTCTGAGTCTCATCTCAGCGAAGTCCCCAGTGAAGCTAGTACATTCAAAAACCGAGGTCCACATGATGAAGTCAGGCTATGAAGTCCTCCGTAGGCTTCGAATCCAATGCCTCAATGAAGCCTGCCGAAAAACAGCACAGCGAAGTCTACGTAGGCCGAAGCCTACTCAATATTCGCTATAGTTCTGCGAGGCCAGATGCAACTGCAGTGGCTCGCCTCACAAAGTCTTAGGTTTCACAAAGAATTAAATTGACCGAGTGCATGCAAACAATAAAATATTCTTAAGCGCACAAACCGAGAAGCTAGATTCAGATAATAAAGAACTAAACAAAAAGCAATAATACTAATGCTTCTGCTTGTCTCCTGTGCAGTATGCGCTGCTTGCTCAGTCCTTGTCACAATCTCACACCAGCACGCAACCCATCCAGAACAATACTCATGCAGTGAATTCAAGAAAAGAAAACTGGCAGTAGTCTACAACCATGGCTGATTCCTTGAAAAAACGCACCTAGTGCCTTGTGACTGCAACAAGGATCAGTTGCATGCCATCGATGCCTGAGTACAAATCCCACGCGCCGAGCAGAGATTCTCTCCGAAAGTCTTTGGCTGCTAGAGGATGTGGTTTTCCAAACGCGGATGAAGATCGAGGATGAGATTAACGCGGTGCGACAAAGAAAAATTTTGGCGGCTGAAGAAACAATGGGGAAAAACGTGAACTCTGATTTGCATTAAAGTGAGTTAACCCTAACCCTAGGGATTGGGGCCCTATTTATAGGCAGCCCAATAGACTAGGAGAAACCAAAAATACCCCTAGGGTTTAAACAGATGCTGAAACAAAAATGGAAAAGACCAACATGTCCTTAGGATTTTTTACAGACTCGATTAACACAGACTGTGGGCCTAAAGGCAAAATAGTAAAATCCTAAATAAAGATAACTTGTCCTGATACGGAGCTTTCGTAGCAGCTACGGCTTCACCTCAAAATAGATAGATCTGAGATCAGCGGTCGTTAGTTTTGTGCTGAAACTGACAAAGCGTCCACCGTCTTCGCATCGGGTACTCGGATTGGGTCGGCCTGATTTCGCAGCTCCCTCTGCCCGGCAATCACTCACCGCCCGTGTACCTGAGTCAATCCCGGTCAACAGATCAGTGGATCCTCTACCGCTCCTATCCCATGTACTCAGATTGGGCCAGCCCGACTCTGCGGCCCCTCTGCCCAGCAGCCGCTTGCTGCCCATGTACCTGAGTCACATGCAGCCCTGACACGGTAGGTCTCATCTTCTCTTCATGTCCTCTTGACTTTCCGTTGACAATCACTCATCATATCTAGAGCCATGAGGCCCATGCTCTTCAACATGGCTCCTCACCAGCTCTTAACTCCTTCCGCCGACATGGCTGCAACTTGGGAAGTTGATGAGGACATCACTTCACATGATACACACATGGAGCCTCCACCTACAATTCAATTAAAGGACCAATCACACGCGCCCGTGCCCGTCGCTTGAACCATGAGGTTAATTCTTTCCTTAGCAACTATGTTAATATTTGTTTGGACGGGATGCTACTGAATACTAGTGATATTTTGTTGCTTAGGAACATGGGAGATGGAATAGAAGAGTTGGAGTTGAAGACGGAGTCGCACGGATGACTTGAAGTCAAGAATTCGCTGGTTCAGACTACATCGACCACCATGCACCAAAATGGGCATAACTTCCTCATACGAAGTCCGATTGGCGCGTTCTTGGACTTTTTGGAAAGCTGAGGAGAAGACGGATCGTTTGATGTTGGTTCCACCTCATTTGGAGTCTCGAGCCATCCTGTGTGTTTAAAACAGTCCTGCGTGACAGAACTGGGCCGTGTTGGCCATAATCTGAGTCTGTACGTCTTCTAGCCCACAGCCCAAGTCTGTTCACCTTCCACAGGCTGCCCACGCCCTATATATTCACTCCAGCCGCCTTTAGGGTTAGGTTTTGCTTTGTTTGCATCTACACTGTTGTGTTTAGATCCCGCCCCTTGCACCGGACCGATTGGCTGCTGCATAGGCGTTTGTGAAACCTCACCTTTCATCGTTTGTCTGTGATTTGGCATTCAATTTCTATCCTTCCTGTTCTTGCTTGTGTTCTTTGGTTCGCTTGCAGGAATTAGCCTTCGTGGCGAGGTCAATCGCGTTCTGCGTGGTTGATAACCAACGGAGACAGTGGTGTAACGATTGCAAGGTTTTGATCCGCCGGACCAGAGCCTTGGATCGCCAACGTCGAGATTCTCCACCAACCCAAGTTATCCTTTACCTAGTGGAAGATCGGGACCAATCCCCCATCAGTTGGTATCAGAGCTCAGATTTCCCGTTAGGTAATCTCGATCTGCTTTTGTTTTTACCTAGAGTCCAGAAAACCGCACCAAAAAAAAATTCCCCACCGAGAACCCCTTTGTAATCCCTTGCGATTTTAATTTCAGTTTTTAACCTTGTTGAGTTTGTGTTCTTGGTCGAGTCTTGTTGCTGGTTTAGTAATCCCTTTGTGTCGTTTGAGTAGTAGTTGTTCTTGTGTCTCAAAAAATTCCCCACCGAAAAACCCCCCTTCAGTAAAACAGGCATAACTTTTCGCTCGTCTGGCAGAAAAAATCTGAAATTTTTTGAGCGTGTTCCTAACCCAATTTGGGTGGGTACCCTAACTCGCTTCGCCTGTTAGCCCTCACCAAAATCGCCAAAAAAATCAGGAAGATAAAGAAAAAAATTGGTCAAAGTTTTTGCTCACCGGTCAGCGAACTTGTTGAATTTTTGTGAGCCACATCCCACCTCAGTTGTAGGTGCCAATTTTTGTGGTTGCAGCTCTTGTCATCCTTGTTCAAAAAAAATAGAGTGAAAAAAAGAGAGAGAAAAAAAAGGAAAAAAAAGAAGAAGCGGTAGTAACAGAATTCTCAGCGGCAGTAACAGATTCGGCAGTAACAGCTTCTCAGCGGCAGTAACAGATTCTGCTTGTCTGATCTCTTGTCCGAACTCTTGTCCGATAAGCGGTAGTAACAGAATTATCAGCGGCGGTAACAGATCCTTTGTCCGATCCCTTGTCCGATCTCTTGTTCGATCTGCAGAGAGCTGAATTTGGCCTGTGTTGCTTCCATTTGAGTTTTGGGCACATAGTTTCCCTCTATTGCTTGAATTTTCACCTTGGGAGCACTAAGGCCAGCAATTTTGACGAGTATTAGGGAACACTTATTGAACTTGGTTTAACTGTTATTACTATCGCTAATCCTTGCTACTCACTTTGCCTTCCAAGCTACACCTTTCTCTTGGTCAGGACAGGTTCATTTCTTGCAATTGCACACCACCCTCCACTTGGTTCATCACCTGCAGGCCGGTGACCTCACTGCGGCGTGGTAAGAATACTTGCAAGCGTGGGTAAGGCGCTTGACGGATTGCTTCCACCACACACCCACCACCCCACCTAGCTGTTTACATAAGGATTATTCTTTTTTGTTTTGTCTTTTCACTAACATGGCAGCACTTATTGTACAACGTGACTTGAGCACTCACATGGACCAGGACGACTAGGCACAACGGAACAATATATTTCAGACCTTCTTCCTCGTCAATAACCGTCGTGCGCGTGTCATCATCGACAGCGGTAGTTGCAACAATTTGGTGAGCCTCGACATGGTAACTAAGCTTCAACTTCCCACACGTGCACATCCACACCCTTACCATGTGCAATGGTTCAACGATAGCGGTAAGGTCAAGGTAACACAAACTGCTCACATCGAATTTTCCATTGGTACATACTTCGGAGTTGCTGATTTTGATGTAGTACCAATGCAAGCATGTTCTCTATTACTTGGTAGACCTTGGGTATATGATACTGATGCTACACACCATGGTAGGAGCAATAAGTACACATTTATGTATAAAGGAAAGAAAGTTACATTGCTTCCTATGACTCCTGCTGAAATTGTGAAATTTGAACAAGAAAAACGTGCTAGGGACGCACAAAAGAGTAAACAACTTTCTGAAAATCAGCAAGTAGCTACAACACTTTCGAGACAACAAAAAGATAAAGTTGCTTTTCCTTCTTCATCACAAGTTATTAATCTGAAAGGACGTGTCATGCTTGCAACTAAAACTAACCTTGCAGTACGTAGTTTTCTTGGTCTTGCAGGTTTCTACCGGCGTTTTGTGAAAGATTTCAGCACCATAGCCGGTCCGTTGCATGAGTTGACCAAGAAGGGAGTCACTTTTACTTGGGAACCAGCACAAGAACAAGCTTTTGCCACACTAAAAGATCGTCTTACACATGCACCTCTACTTCAGCTACCCGATTTCAGTAAGCCTTTTGAGTTAGAATGCGATGCTAGTGGTTTTGGACTAGGAGGTGTGCTGCTACAAGGAGGTAAACCCGTGGCCTATTTTAGTGAGAAATTACATGGTCCACAGTTGAATTATTCTACCTATGATAAGGAATTATATGCCTTAGTGCGTGTGCTTGAAACGTGGCAACATTACCTTTTGCCTAAGGAGTTTATTATTCATTCGGATCATGAAGCATTGAAGCTTATACGTAGTCAAGAAAATCTGAATAAACGACATGCTAAATGGGTAGAATTTATTGAGACTTTTCCATATATCATTAAGCATAAGAAAGGGAAAGATAATGTGATTGCCGATGCTTTATCTAGACGTTATACATTGCTTTCTCAACTTGATTATAAGATCTTTGGTTTAGAAACATTGAAGGACATGTATGCTACTGATTTGGACTTCAAAGATGCTTTTGCAAATTGTACCAATGACCGTGCTTGGAACAAATATGTGCTGAATAATGAATATCTTTTTCGTGCTAACAAGTTATGTGTGCCGGCTAGCTCTCTTCGCTTGTTGTTATTGCAGGAAGCACATGGTGGTGGTTTGATGGGTTATTTTGGATCAAAGAAAACCGAAGATGTGCTGTCCACACACTTCTATTGGCCTAGAATGAGACGCGATGTTGAGCGCTATGTGGCACGATGCACTACTTGCAATAAAGCTAAGTCCCGTCTAAACCCACATGGTCTTTATATGCCTCTGCCCGTTCCTAGTGTACCTTGGGAGGATATTTCTATGGATTTTGTGTTAGGATTACCTAGAACTAGGAAGGGGAGAGACAGTATTTTTGTGGTGGTAGATCGTTTCTCTAAAATGGCGCATTTTATACCTTGTCACAAGAGCGACGATGCTACAAATGTTGCTGATTTGTTTTTCAGAGAGGTCGTACGCTTGCATGGAGTTCCCAATACCATCGTTTCAGATCGTGATGCTAAATTTTTAAGTCATTTTTGGAGGATGTTGTGGCATAAGTTGGGGACGAAGCTGCTATTTTCTACTACTTGTCACCCCCAAACGGATGGACAAACGGAGGTCGTCAACCGTACATTGTCCACCATGCTGAGGGCTGTCTTGAAGACCAACTTGAAGCTTTGGGAAGAGTGTCTACCTCATATTGAGTTTGCATATAATAGGTCAGTACACTCCACTACTAAGGTGAGTCCATTTCAAGTGGTCTATGGCTTTAATCCGCGTGCTCCTATTGATTTGCTACCATTGCCACCATCTGAAAAATTGAATTTTGATGCTACTACACGTGCTGAATTATTGCTGAAGATGCATGAAACTACTAAAGCAAACATAGAGAAAATGAATGAGAAATATTGTGCTTATGGTAGTAAGGGTAGAAAAGAGATAACATTTGAACCGGGTGATCTTGTTTGGTTGCACTTGCGCAAGGATCGTTTTCCTGATTTGAGAAAGTCTAAATTGATGCCCCGTGCTGATGGTCCTTTCCGTGTGCTTGAGAAGATAAATGATAATGCATATAAACTTGAGTTGCCTGCAGCTTTTGGGGTTACTCCCACATTTAACATTTCAGATTTAAAGCCCTATTTGGGAGATGACGATGACCTTGAGTCGAGGACGACTCCAATTCAAGAAGGGGAGGATGATGAGGACATCACTTTACATGATACACACATGGAGCCTCCACCTACAATTCAATTACAAGGACCAATCACACGCGCCCGTGCCCGTCGCTTGAACCATGAGGTTAATTCTTTCCTTAGCAACTATGTTAATATTTGTTTGGATGGGATGCTACTGAATACTAGTGATATTTTGTTGCTTAGGAACATGGGAGATGGAATAGAAGAGTTGGAGTTGAAGACGGAGTCGCACGGATGACTTGAAGTCAAGAATTCGCTGGTTCGGACTACATCGACCACCATGCACCAAAATGGGTATAACTTCCTCATACGAAGTCCGATTGGCGCGTTCTTGGACTTTTTGGAAAGCTGAGGAGAGGACGGATCGTTTGCTGTTGGTTCCACCGCATTTGGAGTCTCGAGCCGTCCTGTGTGTTTAAAACAGTCCTGCGTGACAGAACTGGGCCGTGTTGGCCATAATCTGAGTCTGTACGTCTTCTAGCCCACAGCCCAAGTCTGTTCACCTTCCACAGGCTGCCCACGCCCTATATATTCACTCCAGCCGCCTTTAGGGTTAGGTTTTGCTTTGTTTGCATCTACACTGTTGTGTTTAGATCCCGCCCCTTGCACCGGACCGATTGGCTGCTGCATAGGCGTTTGTGAAACCTCACCTTTCATCGTTTGTCTGTGATTTGGCATTCGATTTGTATCCTTCCTGTTCTTGCTTGTGTTCTTGGGTTCGCTTGCAGGAATTAGCCTTCGTGGCGAGGTCAATCGCGTTCTGCGTGGTTGATAACCAACGGAGACAGTGGTGTAACGATTGCAAGGTTTTGATCCGCCGGACCGGAGCCTTGGATCGCCAATGTCGAGATTCTCCACCAACCCAAGTTATCCTTTACCTAGCGGAAGATCGGGACCAATCCCCCATCAGAAGCCTTCCAGCCGTCTTGGAGAGCTGAAGGCCGATCGGTGATCAAGACATGGATTGACGAAGGATTTCGCCAAAAGCAAGCACAGTTGCAACCTTCGAGCAGCCAGCCTCCTTCAGACCCGAAGGTCTAGTTCTCCTTAGGGCCCCGATTATGTAAAAACTTATGCTTTTCTCCTTCGTGAATGAAGATACTTATTTGGAAATGTTTTTAGTCTTTCCAACCTTTTTTGGATGATCTTGAAGTGCTAGAGGTTAACGAAGAGCTTTGCCTGCTACGGGCTACCTTTGAAGCTCTAAGACCTCACAAATGCCCTCGATTTTTAATTCCTCGGGGAAGCTCCGGTGAAGTTATGCCCGATATATGTAAAGATGTATTATCTTATATTAAAAATGAGGTAAAAGAAATTAGTTTAGAAACTTCATCTTCTAAGGACATTGAATGGTCTGAAGAATAAAATTTTGCTGAAGAACAAGTAGAAAAGAGCCCTAAACAACTTCGAAGCTGGGAAAGAAGCCCCGAACGACTTAGGACCTAGGCCGAACATCAGCAAGAGCAGAAGGACTTCCGAGCTTCCAAAGAAGGGAAGAGGGTTAAACATAAAGTTATTAAAACTCCTGGCTCCGGAATGAGTCGCCTTCGAAGTCGTACTAGTTTTAATAGTAGCTCTTGGGATCGAAGAGGTCTTCATTTCCTTCTTGGTATAGACACAAATTTTTCATGATGTAATGTAATCTATTTGAATGATAAAAATTAAAGTTTCAAAATTGTCTCCCTACTTCCCAGCCCCTCTTTGGGTGTAATCAAACATTGAAATTTGGTCAAAGGTGGTTATGTGCAACGAAGATAACATTAGTTAGGATCACAATTTTGGAGGTTCAGAGCCCCTTATCATATTAAAGATTGACTAAGGTCAACAATGGTCACTAAATACCTCGAAAATGTATTCGACTCTACTTATTCGGAGTCTGAAAACAGGTAACTTAGTACCTTTTTGTTTGAATGTAGTCACTTCGGACTCTTTTTCGGACACCTTAGCATCCGATAAAAATGGTCGCTTTGGACTCTTTTTACAGACGTTTTAAGCTATCAGCTCGAAGTCTGTTCTGTTTGGCCTCCTTTGGCTCTTTTTACGGATGCTATCAAACCGGTGGTTTGGAATCCACTTTGTGGTCTCCTTGGGCTCTTTTTATGGATGCTTTCAAGCCGGTGGCTTGGAATCCGTTTTTTGTGACTTTCCCACCTCGTCGGAAGCTTCGAAACGGTAGTTTGAAGTCCGTAAAATTGGTTCAAATGAATGACACTTCCCTCACACCCGACTCCGTTCCTCCAGTGCGTCCACTAGAAGTAGGGAGTGTTTGAGAGGTAGGCATTATCTGAACCATGAGCTTTATTTATTCAGAAGGTATTTACAGATGATTACAAGGAGCCCCTATGCAAAATATCACTTCAGGTGCTCCGCATGGCAGGCATGCTTTAACTCTTCACCTTCTAAATTGGCTAGCTTAAAAGAACCAGGGCGTCCTGAACGAAGAATGATATATGGACCTTCTCACTTATTTCCTAATTTCCCTGGTGCTATGATGCTTCGCAAAACTAAATGACCTGGTTTAAGCTCACTAAGTTTAACCTTTGTGTCATACCAAGTCTTCGTCTTATGTTGATATTTTGACAAATTTGCAACAGCTCGAAGCCTTGTTTCTTCCGTTAAATCTAGCGAAGCTTGCGTTTCATCTTCTTTTTCAGGTTCGATTGTGTGAAGAGATCCCCCTTTGAGCTCCATCGGCGTCATGGCTTCATCTCCGAATAGTAATCTGAAAGGAGTAAAACATGTGGACCTCGTTTGAGTGGTCCGAATGGACCATAAAATCTTTGGGAGTTCCTCGGTCCACAGCCCTTTTGCCAATCCTACTATCCTTCGATTCAGGCCTGATAAAATATTACCATTAGCTCGTTCGACAGCTCCATTAGACTGAGGATGACGCACGGCTACAAAACACATTTCTATGCCAAGGTCTTCGCAGAATTTCCTAAAGGGTTCTGCATCAAATTGGGTCCCATTGTCGATTGTGAGTTGTCGAGGCACTCCGAACCTGCATATAATATTCTTCCAAAAGAATTTTTGTACATTATTTGAAGTGATAGATGTGAGGGGTTCTTCTTCGACCCACTTGGAAAAATATTCAATCGCTACCACTGCAAATTTCAGACTTCCTTTTGCTACTGGGAAGGGGCCAATGAGATCCATGCCCCATCTGGCCATGGGCCAAACTGGACCAATAACTTGAAGAGTTGTTGGCCGACGATGACTTCGTCTTCCCATCCATTGACAACCTTGGCAAGTGTGGACTAAGGTCTCCGCATCAACTACTATTGTAGGCCAATAAAGCCCCTGGTGAAAAGTTTTTCCTGCTAAAGCTCGGGGGGCAAGATGGCTACCACAAAGGCCTTCATGAATTTCTAGGAGTATCTCTTGGCTTTCGGCTTGAGAAATACATCGGAGTAGGGCGGAACATAATCCGGCCTTGTAAAGAATATCGTTGATAACGTGATAATTCCAAACTCTTAGCTGTAATCTTGAAAGTTGTGGCCCTTCAGGTAAGGTTGTTTCGCCTTGCAATAATTACATGATCGAACTCCGCCAATCAGTGTTCACAATGCAAAGAACATCTGCAGGAGGAATTTATGGCACCGAAAGTGAAGTAAGCTCTTCATAAAAGGCTCCTTCCAGAATATCCATGGCTCCGTCTGCAGCTTTTGCTAGGGTATCAGCTTGTGCATTGTCAGCTCTTGGTATACTTCGGATAGAAATCCCTTTCAATGCTGCTTCGATCTTACGGATCTCTTCTAGATATTTTGCAAGCTGCGGATGCCGGACTTGAAAACTTTTGTCAACGTGCCCTGCTACAATTTGAGAATCTGTTTTGATAACAACTCTTGTAGCACCAAGAGCACGCGCCTTTCGAAGTCCTAACAAAATTCCCTCGTACTCTGCTATATTATTGGTGGACTTAAAGTTGAGCCTTGCGGAGTACATCACTCTTTTCCCTGAAGGCGAAATTATCACTGCTCCAATGCCTGCTCCAGATGCTTGAAAAGCTCAATCAGAGTATATGGTCCAAATTCCTTTGCTTGATTTTTCCGGAGCCCATATTGCAGACGGAGTCCATTCTGCTACAAAGTCTGCCACCACTTGTGACTTGATTGTTGTCCTTGCTACAAAGGAGATGCCGAAGGGTGCTAGCTCAACGGCCCATTTTCCAATTCTCCCCGTTGAATCTTTACTTCGGAGCATATCTCCCAAAGGATAAGAAGTTGGTACAATTACATTATGCGCTAAAAAATAATGTCGCAATTTCCTTGAAGCCATTATCAGAGCATAAGTGAACTTCTCAAGCTCAGAATATCTTGTTTTTGCTCTAGATAAAGCTTTGGATACAAAATAAACCAGATTTTGTACCAACTTCCCATTGAAATCAACTTCTCTAACAAGGACTGCGCTGACAGCGGAGCCAGTAGCTGCGAGGTAAAGAAGAAGGGTTTCATCTGCCATGGGCACGGTGAGTGTTGTGAGGTTGTTGAGATAATTTTTAATGTCATCAAAACTTTTTTGGCACTCTGGTGTCCATGCAAAATCTTCGAAACCTTTCAACGCTTTGAATATGGGCAGGCTTCATTCTGTGGACCTTGCTAAAATCTACTGAGTGCTGCAAGGCGCCCAGTAAGCTTCTATACCTCTTTTAAATTCTCCGGCGGAGCCATTCTTTGCAATGCAATTATTTGTGTAGGGCTAGCTTCGATTCCTCTACTCGAAACTAGATACCCTAGCAACTTTCCAGCTTGAGCCCCGAAGATACATTTTCGGGGTTGAGGCGGACTCCACATGCTCGGAGGCTCTCAAATGTTTTCGCTAAGTCTAGGCTATTCTGGTGCTTTAAAGCACTCTTTATTATAATATCATCCATATAGGCTTCTACATTACGGCCTATTTGGTGACCTAGAGCCTTAGCAATTAATCTTGAAAAAGTTGCCCCGACATTTCTCAGGCCAAAGGGCACTCTTACATAGAAGAATACTCTCGAAGGAGTTACAAAGCTTGTTTTGATTTCATCTTCGCGCTTTAACCAAATTTGATGATAAGTAGAATACGCATCGAGGAAGCTTAATGTTGGCATAAAAGATTACGCTAATAGATTTTCGGAGATTAAAAACTAACAAACGAAGTGTTTGTGAAGCGGACTATTTCAAGCCTCCGAATTGGATAATAGCTCGAAGTAGTTCGAAGTTGTGTATTGAATAACTGAGTATTCGATCATCATTACAGGGTAAGAAGGGGGTATTTATAGGTAAAAATCTTAAGGAAAAGACCTTTTTACCCCTTAATTACAACCGACATAGTGGAAACTATTTGGTACCCCTGATAGGGTTAAAATGGTAAAAGATTAATCTAATCAAAAAGAAGATAAGTCTTCCATCCTCGCTGGTAGATAAGCTCTCTGAAGATTTAACCTTCGAAGTCATACTCTGAACAGAAGTCTGCATAGATTCTTCGAGCTAGATCATGTACTAAACTGGAGTTAATACTGGAACTTCGGTTTAGTAGATTGGCTTTGTCTTATTACTATAGAGACTCTGAGGATGAAGTATTTTTCCCCCAACAGTATCCCCTCGAATACACTTCTCTGAATGATCTGTAAAGTTAGGAAAGCAGTATACGCAAGAGAAATAATCATGCGCAGGGGTTAATAAAATTTATCAACCTTTGAAGTATTCAAAAAATTGGAAACTTTGAATCGATCTCCAAGCGAAGATCTCATTTGGACAGCTCCGAAGTCAATTTCTGCGAAGCTGAAAAGACTGTTAGACTCAGAAAAATAGCCGTTATCTTTTTCTTTTGGAAGAAGCTATAACTTTGCTTTAATTTCGGAAATAATAATGCTACAGAAGACGGAACGTCGAGTATGAACGGTAAGAAATCGTGAGTTCAGGCTATAAATAGAGGAGCAAGAGACATTCGAGATACTTTTCCCACTGTTCTTGCTCAATCCCTCATTTAGCCTCCAGAGCTCTAGTTGCAAGTTTCTCGTTCTGTTCGATGGCAAAGACAAGCTTCAAAGCTCCTGCAGTAGCCTCGACCTTGGCCAGGCAGCAAGCCATGGCGGCAGAAGTAGCAGCACCTGCGGGGAATCCCCCACAAGCCGGCCCCCACGACCTCCTCCCGGCTTCCTCCAAGTACTCGGACCAGTCCTACAAATTGGGGCCATCAACCTGCAAGAAGAAGATGATTGCAGTAGCAGTTGCAGGGAAGATTAGCCTGGGTGTCAAGATCCGTGAGCCCGGTCAGGAGGCAATCCCCTCACCTCGGATCCGGAGAGGTGGTTGTTTTCGAAGCCTTCTTCAAGGCGGGGTTAGGGCTTTTAGTCGTGGACTTCTTGTCGGAGGTATTAGAACTTTTCCACGTCACCCTTCCTCAACTCTCTCCGAACGCCATAGCGCACCTCGCGATCTTCGAGTGGGCATTGCGAGCTGAAGGCTGCGAACGGAGAGAAGAAATCTTCGCAGCACTTCACAAGGCCTCCTGCCAGTCAAAGACTTACCAGGGCTCCGGAGGAGAGAAGATCGTAGTTGCCTTCGGCAGCATCAACTTCAGGCTCCGAGACGAGTACCAAATGCAATTTCCAGTGAAGGCGATCAACGCCAGATGGTACACGGATTGGATTCTTCGGTGGTTCTACGTCGAAGTTGGAGCAGATAGCAGTTTGGACAGGCCTCTACAAGATATACATTTCCGAAGGGAAGCCAAAGTTCATCTAGACCCGGGCCAGCTCGAAGCTCGCCTCAATCTGCTGCAAGCAATAAGTTGCCGTATGAGCATATGGGACTTAGCAGAGGAGTTCATCGGGCTCCAGATCCGCCTCTGATGGCCAGCTGGCCTATTAACTTTGAAGAGGATCCGGAGGGTGAACTCTGAAAAATCTCTTCGAGCTCTGCAGGTAACTTCGGAAACTGCAAAATGTTTCATGTATGATAATTTCATAAAAATGATATAACTGAGATAAAAACTTATCTTTCGGTTCCACAAGCCTCCTTGACTTCGGAGCAAGTCGTACGGGCTTCGGAAAAGATCCTCGGAGCCCCTACCCTCGCTGAGAAAGAATGGAGGATGAAACTGGTAGGCAGTTGGGAGCGATTCAACCGGGTATGGAGCGTACTCGGTGTTGTCGCTCCTTCTCTTCCGGACTAGAGCACTTCTGAGCCTGGTCCGAAGAAGAGGAAGCCTAAAGTTGGGACTTCGGCGCCAGCCAAGACTCCCATGAAAAAGTTGGCCCGTAAACCAAAGTCCCGGCAGGCAGATGTCGAAGTCCCGGCTATAGGTGACACATCGGCCGTGCCGACTGCGCAAGACAACCTCGAGCAGGCAGAGACTTCAAATGTCCTGCCAAGCCAAGAGGCCCCTGACGCTGAAGAAGGCGTAGTCGAGGTAGCGAATGATCAAGCTTCGGCTCCAGACGAAGTGATAACTGCTGTTCTGGGAGAGATCTCAGTAGCTAATCCTTCGGTCACCAACTCCGAATCTTAAGAGGACTTTGAAAAGGCATTCAAGCCTCCGAGCAGTCCCATACTTGTTCGTCGACAAAATGTCGAAGGTAAGCCTCAGTAGAGTACTTTTCCTTTCTTTTCGTGTCCTGCAAAATTATGCAATATATAATACCTTTGATTTTGCAGGGTCAAACCCCATGGAGATGACCCCTGTCACGAAGACTGCGCTTGAAACCTCGACATCTCCGAAGTCAATTCTAGAGGAGGTTATAAAAATGGGGCCCAGAAAAGGTAAAGGGAAAGTGGATCCTTGTCCTGCTCCGAACTCTGGATTAACCCCGTCGGAATCTATAGACGGAGGGCAGTCCACGGAAGGGGGCCAATCCACCAAGGTCTCTGGGGATGCGGCGCTGCGCTCCGGCCCTTCTCCCAATGAAGACGATCAAAGAGCCTTGTCAATGCTCCCCTTCCTAGCTCCTTTTCTGGAGCGAAGGACCGAGCTTCGAACTCTTCTAGAGCCTTTGGCTCGAGCTAATCGCGAAGTCGGGGAGACTGACTTGGTGGCTATACTTGGGGAAGCCGAGGGGTCGGAGTTAAATGCAGCCTTGGCGCAGGTAGCATACCAAGTACGAAGTATCTGCAATAACAGAGTTAGTTTCAACTTGTAAATAGTTTACTCACATTGCTTTTTCCTTAGCAGCAAATAGTCTTGGCTTGAGCTACGGCTGTTTCTAATGAGCGGGAATGCAATCGTCTTAAGGAGAAGATAACTACCCTCCAAGGGAGTCTTGACAGCTCTGAAATTCGAACTTCCAGCTTGGATGAGATGGTAGCAGCGGAAAGGAAAGCCATACTTGGTCTGGAAGCTGCTAATCAGAAGCTCGAAGACGAACAAATCATGCTTCGGGCTGAAGTAGAGAAACTGCGAATGGAGCAAGCAACCACGGGGGCTGAGCTGGTCAAGCTCCGGGAGGAGCAGGTGAAGTTAATGGAAGAGGCCAACAATTTGCTCGGTCAGAAGAACTCCTTGGTTACGGAGGCAACCAAGCTATCTTCTTTGATAGACGCGCTGTCTTCGTCAAGGGATATTTTGTCCGAAGACAGGGTGAAGTCCGAGAAGGTGGCTTTAGAGACCATGGACAACCTTCGGGGTGTCTTGGAATATTTCGGTACTTCTTGGACCTTACCTTCAACTAGCGACATCCCTCTGCTTTGAAGATTGAAAATGATCCAAGCAGCAGCGAAGATGATGAAGATGGCGGCTATTCGGTATGGAGAATTCTCTAGCCATGTAGCTGCTCTCGAAGTACTTCTCTACTACGAAGAACTAGGGATATCTGTAGCACAAGACTCAGGGGCGGCTCCCATTATCTTCGACAACAACCGGCTCTTAAACCCTTCCGACGACGTAGCCGCAGCTTGGCAAGCCTTCCAAGCATCTTGGAGAGCCGAAGGTCGATCAGTGATCAAGGCTTGGATTGATGAAGGACTTCGCTAGAAGCAAGCACGGTCGCAAGCTTCGAGCAGCCAGCCCCCACTAGACCCAAAGGTCTAGTTTTGTTTAGGGCTCCGAATATGTAAAATTTTATGCTTTTATCTTTTATGAATGAAAAGACTTATTTGTAAATGTTTTTAGGCTTTCCGACCTTTTATGGATGATCTCAAAGTGCTAGAGGTTAACGAAGAACTTCTCCTGCTATGGGCTACCTTCAAAACCTTAAGACCTCACAAACGCCCTCAATTTTCGATTCCTCGAGAAAGCTCCGGTGTAATTGCGCCCAAAATATGCAAAGATATATTATCTTACATTAAAGAGGAGGAAAAAAAGTTAACTTGGAAACTTCATCTTCTGAAGACATTGAATGGTCCAAAGAAGAAAATACTACTGAAGAACAAGTAAAGAAAAACCCTGAACAACTTCGAAGCTGGGAAAGAAGCCTCGAGCGACTTCAAACTTGGGCTAAACTTCAGCAGGAACAAAAGGATTTCCGAGCTTCGAAAGGAGGGAGAAGAGTTAAATGTAAAGTTATTAAAACTCCCCACTCCGGAACTAGTCATTCTAGCTTTAGCGGTAGTTCTAGGGATCAAAGAGGTCTTTGTTTCCTTCTTGGTATAGATACAGACTTTTCATGATGTAATGTAATCTGTTTGAATGATAAAGATTAAAATTTCAAAATTGTCTCCCTACTTCCCAGCCCCTCTTTGGGTGTAATCCACTTCGAAATTCATCGAAGGTGGTTACGCGAAACGAAAATAACTTTAGTTAGGAGTACAATTTTGGAGGCTCAGAGCCCCTCAACAACTTAGAGATTGGCTAAGATCTCAAAAAATGTCTTCGACTACTCGGAGTCTGAAAACTGGTAACTTAGTACCTTTTTGTTTGAATGTAGTCACTTCGGACTATTTTTTCGGATAACTTAGCATCCAATAAAATTGGTCGCTTTGGACTCTTTTTACAGACGTTATAAGCTATTAGCTCAAAGTCTGTTTTGTTTGGTCTCCTTTGGCTCTTTTTGCGAATGCTATCAAACCAGTGGTTCAGAATTCGCATAGTGGTCTCCTTGGACTCTTTTTACGGATGCTTTCAAGCCGGATCCTGGAATCCGTATCATTTGGTCTCCTTGGACTCTTTTTATGGATGCTTTCAAGCCGGTGGCTTGGAATCCAGTTTTTCTATGACTTTCCCACCTTGTCGGAAGCTTCGAACTAGTGGTTCGAAGTCCAAAAAATTGGTTCAAATGAATGACACTTCCCTCACAGCCAACTTCGTTCCTCCAGTGCGTCCACTAGAGTATGAAGTGTTTGAGAGGTAGGCATTATTTGAACCATGAACTTTATTTATTCAGAAGGTGTTTACAGATGATTACAAGGAGCCCCTATGCGAAATATCACTTTAAGTGCTCTGCATGCCAGGCATGCTTTAACTCTTCGCCTTCTAAATTAGCTAGTTTAAAAGAACCAGGGCGTCCTGAATGTAGAATGATATATGGACCTTCCCACTTATTTCCTAATTTCCCTGGTGCTATGATGCTTCACAAAACTAAGTGACCTAGTTTAAGTTCATTGAGCTTAACCTTCAGGTCATACCAAGTCTTCATTTGCTATTGATATTTCGATAAATTAGCCACAGCTCGAAGCCTTGTCTCTTCTGTTAAATCAAGCAAAGCTTGCCTTTCTCCTTCTATTTCAAGTTCGGTGGTGCGAAGAGATCCTCCTTTGAGCTTTATCGGTGTCATAGCTTCATCTCCGAATAATAATATGAAAGGAGTAAAACGTGTGGACCTTGTTTGAGTGGTCCGGATGGACCATAAAATCTTCAGGAGTTCTTCAGTCCACAACCCCTTTGCTAACCCTACTATTCTTCGATTCAACCTTGATAAAATATTGCCATTAGCCCTTTCGACAGCTCCATTAGACTGAGGATGGCGCACAGCTGCAAAGCATATTTGTACGCCAAGATCTTCGCAAAACTTCCTAAAGGGCTCTGCATCAAATTGTGCCCCATTGTCGACTGTGAGCTGTCGAGGCACTCCGAATCTGCATATAATATTTTTCCAAAAGAACTTTTGTACATTATTCGAATTGATAGCTGTGAGGGGTTCTGCTTTGACCTACTTGGAAAAATACTCAATTGCTACCACTGCGAATTTAAGATTTCCTTTTGCTACTGTGAAGGGGCAAAAGAGATCCATGCCCCATCTGGCCATGGGCCAAACTGGAGCAATGACTTGAAGAGTCATTGGCGGACGATGACTTCGTCTTCCCATCCATTGACAACCTTGGCAAGTGCGGACTAAGCTCTCTGCATCAGCCACTATTGTAGGCCAATAAAGCCCCTGGCAAAGTGTTTTACCTGCTAAAGCCTGGGGTGTTCAGATGGCTACCACAAAGGCCTTCATGAATTTCTCAGAATATCTCTTGACCTTCGGCTTGAGATATACATCAGAGTAGGGGGAACATACTCTGGTCTTGTAGATAATACCGTTGATTACATGATAATTCCAAACTCTTAGCTTTAGCCTCGAAAGCTATGGTCCTTTAGGAAAATTTGCTTCACCTTGCAATAACTCCATGATTGAACTCCGCCAGTCAGTGCTTGGAATGCAAAGAATCACCATAGGAGGAATTTGTGGAACCGAAGGCGAAGTTAGTTCTTCGTAAAAGGCTCCTTTTGGAATGTCTATAGCTTGGGCTGCAACTTTCGGTAAGGTATCAGCTTGCACATTTTCAGCTCTTGGGATACTTCAATGGAAATCCCTTTGAATCCTACTTCGATCTTATGGATCTCTTCAAAATATCTTGCAAGCTGCAGATGATGGACTTGAAAACTTTTATCAACGTGCCCTGCTACAATTTGAGAATTTGTTTTAATAACAACTCTTGTAGCACCCAAAGCACGTGCTTTTCGAAGTCCTAACAAAATTCCTTCATACTACACTATATTATTGGTGGACTTAAAGTTGAGCCTTGCAGAGTACATTGCTATTTGCCCTGAAGGTGAAATTATTACTGCTCCGATGCCTGCTCTAGATGCTTGAAAAGCTCCGTCGGAGTATATGGTCCAAATTCCTTCATTTGATTTCTTCGGATCCCATATTGCAGATGGAGTCCACTCTGCCACAAAAACTGCCACCACTTGCAACTTGATTGTTGTCCTTGCTATGAAGGAGATGCCGAAAGGTGCTAGCTCAACAGCCCATTTTCCAATTCTTCCCAGTAGAATCTTTGCTTCAGAGCATATCTCCCAAAGGATACGAAGTTGGTACAATTACATTATGTGCTAGAAAATAATGTCGTAATTTCCTCGAAGACATTATCAGAGCATAAGTGAACTTCTCAAGCTCGGAATATCTTGTTTTTGCTCCAGATAAGGCTTTGGATACAAAATAGACTGGATTCTGCACCAACTTCCCATTGAAATCAACTTCTCGGACAATGACTGCACTGACAGCAGAGCTACTAGCTACAAGGTAGAGGAGTAGGGTTTCATCTACAACGGGCACAGTGAGTGTAGCGAGGTTGCAGAGATAATTTTTAATATCTTCAAAACTCTTTTGACACTCCGGTGTCCATGCAAAATCTTCGGACCCTTTCAATGCTTTGAAAATAGGTAAGCTTTGTTCTACGGATCTTGCTAGAAATCTGCTAAGTGCTGCTGGACGACCAGTCAGCTTTTGTACCTGCTTTCTACTGATAACTTTAGAAGCCCCTATCGAACAGGCTGAACCCTCGGGTTTACAAGCATGCTATGCTCAATGATATCTCGACTGACTCCCGGAATGTCTTCATCAGACCAAGCAAAGACATCCAAATTTTCTTCAACTACTTTTTCTAACGAAGTAGCGATTTCTGGGGGCAAATCTTTGCCGAACTGAAAAGAATAGACTTTGCTGTCTTTTACAATAACCTTCGGTACAATTTCTCCGTTGGGGCTGGGTCTTGGGAAGGATTTTTTCAAAGATTCACTTGAGGCAAAGACATCCTCTGAATTGCCTTGTACATTATTCACTTGCCTTGGGTCAAGAGGGGGACCATGACCATATTCTGCCCTTCGTGTAGTGGCTTGATCACCGAAGACAGTGAGTACTCCCGCTTGTGTGGGCATCTTCATACATAAATAGTTATGATGCGTCCACGGCTCCGAACTGATTTAGCACGCCCCTTCCGAAGATAACATTATATGCATAAGGGGCATCTACAACATTGAAGATTACCTCCTCCGTCCTTGCCAGGAGCCCCTCTCCGAAAGCAACCTCAAGACCTATCTAGCCGAGGGCATCAAGAGGGGGTCCTGCGAAGCCTTGCAGGGGATGAGTTGTGGGAAGGAGATGTTTCCTGGAGATACAGAGCTGATTCAAAGGCTTGAACGAAGATAATATCTGCTGAACTCCCTCCGTCAAACAGCACTCTTCGGACTTCAGTCCCTGTTATATCGGCAGTAATGACAAGGGGATCTGCATGTGGGAATTTTATGCCTGCTGCATCATCTGCGGAGAAAGATATTGGTACATGGGACCACTCAGGCATTGTAGCTGCATACGAAGAAGTTCCAATATGGCCTACTTCCCAGACATATTCTCTTCGCTGTCTCTTCGACATACTGTCGAGGGTCCCTCCTCAAGAAAGAGGGAGGACTACTCTTTTGCCCCTATCTTGGCCATCTTCTTAGCTTTGGGGGTGGCATAATATTGACCACCGGAGGTTGCCTTGTGGGGTCAAAGTTGTCTACATGTGCCACAACCTGTACAGGCTCCGGACATGCCTCGGAAGGGACTCGATCAGTAGTGCCTCAACCAGAGGTCCTTTCAAGGTACTCGCCTCATAAAGCGAGTATATACTTGCACGCATGAGTAGCATGACTCCGATTTTCACCATGAACGCACTAGAAGAAGGCCTGGACTTTGCCAGCCGGCTTCCCTAGGGGCCTCCAGCCGCTGGTCTTGCTTCCTGAAGCTTGTGGATTTCTAAGGGCAAATTTCTGCTGAGAAGGAGGAATGTTTAGGACTTCGGAGCAAGGATGCTTTTGCCCCCGGCGCCTGTCATGCTGGACATCGATGTTAGGCCCCTTCGAAGGTGTTGAAGTCTTCACTTCGAGCTTAACTTCTTGTAGGATTGATGGAGTTGAAGCTATTCTTCGAAGCCATCCTTCTTCCTACTTAGCATATTCTTCGAAATAGGCCATCAGCTGTCCTATAGAGGATATATGTTTCCGATGAAGTTTATCAAGGAGACCCGCATGGGTAACTCCCTCTTGGGTTGCATCAACAACGGATGACGTAGACAGCCCCCGTATCTGCGACTTTGTATGAGCGAAGTGCTTGAAAAATTGTCTTAAAGTTTCTCTAGGTAGCTGCTTCACCTGGAAAAGACTTCCCGTAGACATTGGGGGCACGAAGGTACCCTGAAAGTTACTTATAAACTTTCCCCTTATCTGCTCCCAAGTTCTAATTAATCCTGGCTTCAAGGACCAGAACCAACGCAAAGCAACCCCTTTGAGAGCAAGGGGGAAACACTTGGCCATGGTGTCTCGGACTCCTCCACTGGCCTCAATTTCCAAAGCATACAAATGGGAGAACTCCCCCGGATCCTCTTCTCCGGAGTACTTATAGAGCTTTGAAGTTTTAAACTTAGGGTCGAAGCGCACTTTCTGTAAATCGGGATACAGCGGAGACTCGCTATCGAAGGAAGCATTCTCTGGGCTTCGGGATAAAGAAGAGAGTCGTCGTCTTGAGGCACTTCGGGAATGATAGGGGTGGCCTGAGAACGAAACCTATCTACGACCTCTTGCCTCCACCTTGCCACCTCAGCTTGGAGACTGGCCATCTGAGTCGCCATGTCACCAAGATTGTCTTCATTTCTTCCGGAAGGATCTTTCGGGTCTTGAGAACTGTACATGTTAGTTCGGAGCACAGTCAGAGTTGGAGCAGGGACTCCGTTTGGCCGAAGCATAGATGAAGTTGGACGAGGGACTCCGTATGCTCGAGGAAGAGAATTCCCTTCGGGGGTCTGAGGTGGAGGAACTACTGAAGGTCCTCCGACCTCGACTGTATTCGAAGATCTTGCTCCGGAGGTCTGAGGGGACCTCCGAGTAGGACTACCACATGAACTCCATTTAGGAGGCATGGTTCTAAGAGCTTGGTAGAGAACGAAGTTTTTCGGACTAAGTTCCCCACGGACGGCGCCAACTGTTGGCGTAAACGATTACGCTAACAGGTTTTCGCAGATTTTTAGGACCGAAAGTAGTGACCAGAGGGGGGATGAATGGGCGCCTAAAAAATTCTTGCGAATCAATGGCCTACTCCCAACACCCAACGCACCTCAACGGACTTAGCAGGGAATAGTAACCAGATCAACAGAACCCAAAATGATCTAGCCTAAAAACAACCGGTGTTCTAAGCGGAAAGACACCAACACAGTGTTCGAAGGCAGATTAAATTATCATTCAAAACATAAGCAGTGCACGCATCATCAAAAGAAACATCTGGTCAACAGCACACAAAACAAGACAAACTTGTACTATTCAAAATAGTGTCTGAAACGAAGTCTAGTAACCCATGTTCGAAGTCCGCAGGACAACTCCAAAATCAAACTTCATCATTCGAAGCTCACAGAAGTACGCTGAAGCTTACTATCTAGTGAAGCATTGAACTACAGAGTCTTGAGATAAAAACTGATCGAAGCCTGCTGCTCCGGACAAAATGGCTTCGAACGAAAAATGGACTTCGAACTAGGTACTTCGGAAAAAATCTTACGAAGCCTACTGAACCCCGAAGATCGCAGCCTTGAAACAAATCGAAGTCTTCACACGAGCTTCGACAGAAAATCAAAGCTACCGTGAGCAGCCTTTGCTAAGCCCTTTGACACCCGGAGCTGCTGCAGACTTTGACCACATGCACAGGACAACAGCTTTGCATTTCGGATCAAAGCATACTTCGCACAGAACAATAACGCAGCACCTTGTCAGAACCTGACAAAATTTGTGCCTAGAAAACCCCGGCTGAAAGAATCATAGGCTGACTGCTTGCAACGAAGAAAACAAATATATATATCTACTCCTGCCACAACACACTAGCACAGGCTTGCCAGCCCCTGGTGCTTCTCGGCTAGCAGTGCTAGCCAATCAACAATCTGTAGCTACTGCATGCAGCTATAGCTGCTGCTTTGCAGAACCATAGCCAGCTAACTGAGCAAAGAACTGAAAGGAAGCCTACGCCAAGGACTGCTCAGGACTCTAGCTACAAGAGAAAAGGCAAGCAGTGTAGACTAGAGAGCATAGGTGACTACATAGGTATTGCGCAGCAATAATGACCTGGGAGAAACAAAGCTCTATGAAATCGCCAGAAAACAAGACATCCAGAAATAAAATATCTCAAGGAGATGCTATGCTTAGCTGAAGAAAGGATAAAATAATAGATGAACAACTGTCAGGAAACTAACTGTAGAAAGAAACCATAGCCAACGCGCACAGAAAAAAACCAAGGCACTCGAAACGATGTAACAGAGAAAAAAATCTCAGCGAGACGTCAGAGGTCTAAGAATGGAAGAGTAACCTGATGAAAAATGATTACTTGACGTCTATACGATGAAACCAGTGGCGGCAGAGAAGAGCATACACCGGGAGAACGAATGCCAAAAGTGACCCAATCTTTTTGGATTAGTAAAGTATTTTTAGAAAGGGTAACCCTAACCCTAGGGATTGGGGCCCTATTTATAGGTAGCCCAATAGCATAGGAAAATACCAAAAGACCCTTAGGGTTTTTACAGACGCTGGAATAAAATGGAAAAAACCAAAATGCCCTTAGGATATTTTTACAAACTCGACTGACTGACAGTGGGCCTAAAGGCAAAATAGTAAACTCCTATTTACAGATGACTTATCCTGAAGCAAAGCTTTCGTAGCGACAACGGCTTTGCCTCAGAACAGTCCGATCCGACATCAGCGGTTGTCAGTTTTGCGCTGAAACTGACAAAGCGTCCACCGACTTTGCACCAGGTACCCGGATTGGGCCAGCCCAATTCCGCAGCTCTCTCAGCCCGGCAATCGCTCGCCGCCCATGTACCTGAGTCAATCTTGGTCAACAGCCTGGTGGATCCTCTGCTGCTCCTAGCCCATGTACCCGGATTGGGCCAACCTGACTTCGCGACCCCTCTGCCCGACAGTCGCTCGCTGCACGTGTACCTGAGTCACATGCGGCCCAAACACAGCAGGTATTCTCTCCTCATCAGTCCTCTTTGACTTTTGTTGACAATGACTCATCACATCTAGAGCCATGAGGCCCACGCTCTTCAACATTGCTCCTCAATCTCCCCCTTGATGAGTGCATTGTTAACACTTCTCTTCATCAGCTCTCCAGTACCTGTAAACACATGTGGAAACACGAAAACAAAACACAAGAAAACAGAGAAGAAGGAAATAAAATAAAAGTTTAACCCTAATTACCAAAAATCGAGCAAAAACAAGAAAGCGGTCATTATGGTTAACCAAAAGTAAAGACTCAAAACGAGTGCAATCTCAGAATTATCAACAAGGATATCCAAAGAGTAAGGACAAAAACGGGACAAAAACTCCCCCTGAAACAAATCCCAGAGAAAGCCAAAACTCACCCTTAAACTCTTCTCCCAAAATTTCACCCCCTTGTTGACAATTGGACTCATCAAGCGAGACTAAATGCACTCTAAAGAGACACAGACTCCCCTGAAATGCAACTCCCCCTCAAAATATGCAATGAATGCAACTAGGGTGCATGTGGAGTTTAGAAAACATGCTTCTCAGATATGATTGACTGCAATTACAACATCTAACAGATTAGCAAAAGACATACTGTCTAAGACACATGGCATGATCAGTGCAACAGATGATATCTAAAGAAAGTCATTAGCACGCATTTTTTTCAATTTTTGCAAACAAAAGCATCACCATATTTTCTAGTTGATAGGCAAGGTAAAGCATGAGATGCAAAAGTTAACTGATATCTACCAATATAAGCATTGTCCAAAACAAAGTGCTTCAACAAACTTGTTATCTTTTTAATTTTCAGGCTTTTTCTTTTTCCTTTTTCATTTTTTGCCAGGGGTTATTTGCATGTCAAACCTTATGCTAAACGTCTAAGTCAAGCCTAGGCCAGAATTGGACCATCAGAAGCATAAGACATTGGTCTTGGCATACATTACACTGTCCTAGTTCATACCATAGTGCTATGGTAAGTAGTCCAGAACAATGAAATGCGACAAAGCAAATCCACTTGGATCTTTTCAAATCAAGCATAAAAAGGCATGGAATTTTAATTTTTTCTGATTTTTTATCATTTTTATAGCACATTTCCATGTTAAAGCATAAAGATGTCCAAGTTGCATATCTACATCTAAGTGAGGAACTTGCTACCAGGCATGTAAAAGATAGCTAAAGCATTCAGCCTACACATGCTAGTTACCAGAAGCAATGATGATCATTTTTCAATTTTAAAGCATAAAAGTCATGCATATGACAGATATCAGACATATCATGTGAACTGAAGCAAAGTATGATCATCGACAAGTAATCAAAAGCATGTACCAGCTAGAATAACTAAAGCAGATCAATCATATAATAGAAGCAGGCTCAAAGTGTGATATGTGAATATGTATGATATGAACACACATAAAAAGACTCAAGAAAAGAGTAAAGAAGAAAGAAAATTGACTCAAAATATCCTAAAAAGGATACACAACACCCAAATCCCCTCGTAAAGGCTCAAAAGTAGACTGATCTAGGGGTTTGGTGAAAATGTCAGCTAACTGATGATGGGTATCAACATGAACAAGGTCAATGACACCTTTCTCATATTGATCCCTCAAAAACTGAAAGCGCACATAAATTTGTTTGGTTTTTGAATGGAGACAAGGGTTTTTCCATACACTAATCGCACTGGTGTTGTCACAAAACAAAGGCACTCTGGTAGGAAAGAACAACCCAAAATCTCGCAATGTGGAAATCAACCAAACCAACTGTGAGCAGCAGCTAGCAGCAGCTACATACTCAGCCTTAGTGGTCGAAAGTGCAACTCCAGACTGCTTCTGAGAAGACCAGGACACAAGAGACAAACCAAGAAACTGGCAAGTACCGGAAGTCGACTTGCGATCCAACCGGCACCCACCAAAGTCAGCGTCCGAAAAGCCAGATAAATCAACAGATGATGATGCTGAATAAAAGAGACCTAGATCGGGCGCATAGGTAAGATACCTGAAAATGCGCTTGACAGCCTACCGATGAGACGCACGTGGTGAAGACTGGAAGCGCGCGCACAGTCCAACGGCAAACTGAATGTTTGGCCTTGTCCCCGTCAAGTAAAGTAGCGAACCGATTATCCCTCGAAACTCTCTATCATTGACCTTGACGCCACTCTCGTCCTTGTCTAGGCCCCCAGATGTACCTATTGGGGTCATCTGAGGCTTCAGCTCTCCACCAACATTGAATTTCTTCAACATGTCCCGCGTGAACTTACCCTAGTGGATGAAGATGTCGTCCTTGGTCTGCTTGATCTGGAGCCCTAGAAATACTTGAGCTCACCCATGAGGCTCATCTCAAACTCATTGTGCATCTCCTCAGAAAACTTGGATGCAAGAACATCAGTAGTACCTCCAAAAATGATATCGTCCACATATATCTGAGCAACCAAGAAATCTGAGGCATCTCTAAGCAAGAAAAGAGTTTTATCAACAGAACCCATCACAAAGCCCTTCCCCAACAAAAACTGCTTTAACCGATCATACCAAGCCCTAGGGGCTTGCTTAAGACCGTATAAAGCTTTTTGCAGCTTAAAAACATGTCGAGCAAACTTAGGGTTCTTAAAACTGGGGGGCTGCCTAACATAGACCTCCTCCTCTATGTACCCATTCAGAAAAGCACTCTTGACGTCCATTTGAAAAAGCTTAAAACCCTTCGAAGTGGCAAAAGCTAAAAGAATGCGAATGGACTCAAGGCGGGCAATAGGGGCAAAAGTCTCTTCAAAGTCAATACCCTCTTTTTGGCAAAAACCATGGGCAACTAGTCGAGCTTTCTTGCGCACCACAACCCCATCTTCACCTTGCTTGTTTTTTAACACCCACTTGGTGCCTATGTGGTTGCATCCAGGTGGCAGCTCAACTAGTGTCCAAACCCGATTGCGGACAAAATTCTCAAGCTCTTCTTGCATGGCATTAATCCAATTCGAGTCAGAAAGAGCATGAGAAACGTCTTTGGGCTCAAAATATGCAACAAACGCAGACTCATCAAACATAGCAAGAGAGTCAACAGAAGAGCGCAAAGTTCTCTCAGAAAGATCACCGATGATGAGCTCTAAGGGGTGATCACGCTGAACTGCTCGGGATCCCTGGTGATCTGAAGTCACCTCACCGGAGTCAGCAGTTGGCACCTCTGGACTCGACTGAGGGGGCTCGATCAAAGTGGAAGAAGTGATCAGAGGTTCGCCCTCATCCTCAATCGAAGTCTCAGAAGGTGTGGGGTCTGCAGGCTATGCAGAAGGCCCACCCTCATCAGCTGCTGGAGCGTCATCATCTTCCTCGAAGATGGACTCTCTGAGCTCACCATCTCTAGAAAGCTCAAAAGGAGTCAAAGAAGGCAAGGACTCATCGAGAGAAACCTCACAAGTCTCGACAAGCTTCTGGGAATCGAGGTTCCAAACACGGAAGCCTCGAGAATGCAAAGCATAACCAAGAAAGACTCCATCCCAGCAACGAGACTCAAACTTTTCCAAATGCCCTCCCTTCTTGAGCACAAAGCACTTGCAGCCAAACGCTCGCAAGTGGCTCACCTTGGGCTGTCTGCCAAACCGCAACTCATATGAAGTCTTACCTAGGTAAGCTCTAAAAAATGCGGTTGGCCAGATAGCAAGCCATGTTCATGGCTGCAGCCCAAAAATGCCTAGGAGACATGTGCTCATCGAGCATCATCCTGGCCATCTCGACTAGCGTGCGGTTCTTTCGTTCCACAACGCCATTCTGTGGGGGAGTGTAAGGAGCAGAAAACTGATGATCAAGACCCTGATCACTACAGAAGCTGACGAACTGAGAGTTCTTAAACTCAGAGCCGTTGTCAGAGCGAATTGCTCGCATCCGACCATTGTTCTCATTCTTCAGCTTCAAAATCAGGTCATGAACAAACTGAAAAGTCTCATCCTTAGACTCTAAAAAGAAAACCCACGAAAATCGCGGAAAATCGTCAACGATCACAAGCATGTACCACTTCCCACCGACTAAGCGTACCTGAGCTGGACAACCAGTGTCCATGTGTAACAGCTTTCCCGGATACGAAGTCATCACCTCAGTCATAGGTGAGTGAGAAGCGGCAACCATTTTCCCGTGATGACAGGGATGGCAAACTAGATCCTTCTCCATCTTAAGCTTGGGCAACCCTCGGATGAGGTCCATAGAGCTCAACCTGACTAGCAGATCAAAACTCAAATGGCCCAACCTCCTATGCCACTTCCAGAGCTCAGAGGAGGATCCAACAATCAAACATCGAGAAGGGCCAAAAGAACTAGAGAATTCAATATGAAAAACCTTACCGAAAAGTAAGATCTGGCAAATCAAAGACCCTCTAGAATCGACCACAGAAGACATGCCCTTCTTAAAACGAACCTCCAAACCATCCTCAAGAAGTTGCGAAACAGAAATCAAATTGAAGTTCAAATTTCCAACCAAAGCAACATTCGTCAAAGAGAAATGGTCTAAGATGCGAATTGAGCCAATGTCGTGTACCTTCCCTTGACCACTGTTCCCGAAGGTGATGTATTCCTTGGAGCTTGGGGGAGAGAGACTGGAGAACCATCTACTGATGTCCTGTCATGTGACGAGAGCATCCTGAGTCCATGATCCAAACGTCCTCCAGTCCTCGATCCTGCACAATCAGTGGTCGTAAGGGGGAGCAAATGGTCTGGCATCGACACCAGGTTTAGCAAAGGAACTAAACCAGTGTCGAGCCATCTGCTCAAAAGACGGAAAACAGAAATCATCATAAGAGTTTGGACCAAAGCACGGCTCAAAGCGCGGTCCTCGGTTCTGCCTAAACTCTCGGCCACGAGGTCCAGAGTCATATCCAAAACGTCCTGGAGTTCTACCGGAGCGAACACC